>BSBM01000372.1:40527500-41127500 GCA_027924585.1 Larix kaempferi | reverse complement strand
CCATATCTCCCTTGTTTTACCTCTGTTTTCCTTGAAAATTTCAGGGAACCCCTGTCATTCCATTCTGCATATTTCATCCCTGAGGACCCTATCCTCAATTCCCCTTCCTACAACCCGAAATCTCACATTTGTCTAGTTTTAGGGTTTGCCATAACTTCCTCAGATTTCACCCAATCACCTTCAATTTTTACCACAGAGTTCCTTTTTGAATTCTGCTTCTTTGTTCCCCTCTGCCAAATTTTCCCATCCTTTCACCCCGCTTCTGAAATCCTCATTTTTGCTTCCCTGTCTATCCAACATTGTCCAAAAAACGAGTCAAACCCCAATTACCCTTCTGATTTTTTCCCAAATCCAAATTTTCCTTTACTGAAGTAGTTCCTGTTTGTGTTTTCCTACCCAGTCCAAAAAAAAAAAAAAAAAAAAAAAAAAAAAAAACATCGAGCCGTAGCCGCTCCGATCTGAAAAAAAAAAAAAAAAAACAAAACAAAACAAAAAACAAAAAAAAAAAGAGTATAAAATTTAGTTTTTTCTCCATATCTCCCTTGTTTTACCTCTGTTTTCCTTGAAAATTTCAGGGAACCCCTGTCATTCCATTCTGCATATTTCATCCCTGAGGACCCTATCCTCAATTCCCCTTCCTACAACCCGAAATCTCACATTTGTCTATTTTTAGGGTTTGCCATAACTTCCTCAGATTTCACCCAATCACCTTCAATTTTTACCACAGAGTTCCTTTTTGAATTCTGCTTCTTTGTTCCCCTCTGCCAAATTTTCCCATCCTTTCACCCCGCTTCTGAAATCCTCATTTTTGCTTCCCTGTCTATCCAACATTGTCCAAAAAACGAGTCAAACCCCAATTACCCTTCTGATTTTTTCCCAAATCCAAATTTTCCTTTACTGAAGTAGTTCCTGTTTGTGTTTTCCTACCCAGTCCAAAAAAAAAAAAAAAAAAAAACATCGAGCCGTAGCTGCTCCGATCTGAAAAAAAAAAAAAAAACAAAACAAAACAAAAAACAAAAAAAAAAGAGAGTATAAAATTCAGTTTTTTCTCCATATCTCCCTTGTTTTACCTCTGTTTTCCTTGAAAATTTCAGGGAACCCCTGTCATTCCATTCTGCATATTTCATCCCTGAGGACCCTATCCTCAATTCCCCTTCCTACAACCCGAAATCTCACATTTGTCTATTTTTAGGGTTTGCCATAACTTCCTCAGATTTCACCCAATCACCTTCAATTTTTACCACAGAGTTCCTTTTTGAATTCTGCTTCTTTGTTCCCCTCTGCCAAATTTTCCCATCCTTTCACCCCGCTTCTGAAATCCTCATTTTTGCTTCCCTGTCTATCCAACATTGTCCAAAAAACGAGTCAAACCCCAATTACCCTTCTGATTTTTTCCCAAATCCAAATTTTCCTTTACTGAAGTAGTTCCTGTTTGTGTTTTCCTACCCAGTCCAAAAAAAAAAAAAAAAAAAAAACATCGAGCCGTAGCCGCTCCGATCTGAAAAAAAAAAAAAAAACAAAACAAAACAAAAAACAAAAAAAAAAAAGAGTATAAAATTCAGTTTTTTCTCCATATCTCCCTTGTTTTACCTCTGTTTTCCTTGAAAATTTCAGGGAACCCCTGTCATTCCATTCTGCATATTTCATCCCTGAGGACCCTATCCTCAATTCCCCTTCCTACAACCCGAAATCTCACATTTGTCTATTTTTAGGGTTTGCCATAACTTCCTCAGATTTCACCCAATCACCTTCAATTTTTACCACAGAGTTCCTTTTTGAATTCTGCTTCTTTGTTCCCCTCTGCCAAATTTTCCCATCCTTTCACCCCGCTTCTGAAATCCTCATTTTTGCTTCCCTGTCTATCCAACATTGTCCAAAAAACGAGTCAAACCCCAATTACCCTTCTGATTTTTTCCCAAATCCAAATTTTCCTTTACTGAAGTAGTTCCTGTTTGTGTTTTCCTACCCAGTCCAAAAAAAAAAAAAAAAAAAAACATCGAGCCGTAGCCGCTCCGATCTGAAAAAAAAAAAAAAAACAAAACAAAACAAAAAACAAAAAAAAAAGAGAGTATAAAATTCAGTTTTTTCTCCATATCTCCCTTGTTTTACCTCTGTTTTCCTTGAAAATTTCAGGGAACCCCTGTCATTCCATTCTGCATATTTCATCCCTGAGGACCCTATCCTCAATTCCCCTTCCTACAACCCGAAATCTCACATTTGTCTATTTTTAGGGTTTGCCATAACTTCCTCAGATTTCACCCAATCACCTTCAATTTTTACCACAGAGTTCCTTTTTGAATTCTGCTTCTTTGTTCCCCTCTGCCAAATTTTCCCATCCTTTCACCCCGCTTCTGAAATCCTCATTTTTGCTTCCCTGTCTATCCAACATTGTCCAAAAAACGAGTCAAACCCCAATTACCCTTCTGATTTTTTCCCAAATCCAAATTTTCCTTTACTGAAGTAGTTCCTGTTTGTGTTTTCCTACCCAGTCCAAAAAAAAAAAAAAAAAAAAAAAAAAAAAAAAAATCCCTGGTTATGGTTGTCACCCGTGCAGGAGCAAAAACCATGGAGGAAGCCCTTGCAGCCATCCAAGCCAAACTCCAGGATCTTGATGAAAAATTTCTTGGTCTCCATCTTGAACATTCAGCTATGAACAACAAACGGCAGTCCGAGTCTTCAGTAGACAATGGGTTCTCTTCTTCTAGCAATTTCCGTGGGCCGAAGCTTGATTTTCCTCGCTTCAATGGTACCGATCCAACTGGATGGATCTATCGGGCAGAACAGTATTTCAGTCTGCATAATACTTTTGATGTCAACAAAGTTCCGTTGGCATCCTTTCATTTGGAACAGGAAGCTCTTCAATGGTACCGTTGGTACATCAAGGCTCATCCAGAGCCCAACTGGCCAAACTTTTGCCAGCTCATTTTGCAACGATTTGGTCCTAGTGCTTTTGATGACTTCACAGGAGCCCTCACTAAACTTCGCCAAACTGGCACTGTGAGAGAGTATCAAACCGAATTTGAGAATCTAGCCAACCACACCGAAGGATTGTCTGATGAATTTTACCGGAGTTGTTTTATCAGTGGTCTAAAGGACGCCATCCGCTCTGAGGTCAAAATGTTCTGTCCCAACACAATGATGGAAGCACTCGGGTTGGCTAAATTGGCAGAAGACAAGATTGCAACTCAACAACGCTTCAAGCCCCCTTTTGTTCCATTCCGAAATATGGGGTCACAGCGACCACCTATACCGCAGGCTCCTCGACCGACTCCTATCAAGCGTTTGTCTGAAACAGAGATGCAAGCACGCAGAGAAAAGGGTCTTTGCTATAATTGTGATGAGAAATTCACTCGGGGACATAGATGTGTTCAGCAAAAGCTCTATCTCCTGGATGTGGAGTCTCCGCCTGCCTCCGAAATGGGTGACGAAGATCCAGAAACACTGGATGCCCCGGTCGATATTCAGGAACCGCCTATTGATCCTCCGTCTCAGGATGACCAGCCAGAGATATCTCTCCATGCTTTAGCGGGAATCACCACCCCCCAAACAATGCGGGTCAGGGGTTACTTCAAGAAGCTTCCTCTTACAATCCTCATTGATTCTGGTAGCACTCATAATTTCATCGACCCTCGGATCGCCAAACAAGCTGATTGTTTTATCCATCCTTGCTCCAACTTTGAAGTCATGATTGCCAATGGGGGCACTCTACCTTGCAAAGGGAAGTGTCGAAATGTGCGTATCTCTATGGGAGATTATATCCTGCGCTCTGACATGTTTGCCTTGCCCTTAGGCGGATGTGATGTGGTTTTGGGCGCTCAATGGCTACGCACACTCGGCCCTATCTTATGGGATTTTGCCGAACTTTGGATGCAGTTTTCCCTCAATGGACACAAACACACATTGACAGGATTACAACCAGGTTCTCTCAGCATCATCAGTTCACATCGCATGGAGAAACTCCTCAAGAAGAGTTCACATGGTGTCATCGCTCAGATCAGTTCCATCCAGATGCAACCATCCGCGGTCTCCACTACTCATTTGGATCTACAACAAATTCTGAATCGATATACAAGTGTCTTTGCTGAACCAGTGGGATTACCACCTTCCAGGCCAGAAGACCATCGTATTCAGCTCCTTCCTGGCAGCGTTCCTCCCAACATCAGGCCCTATCGCTACCCATTTCACCAAAAAACAGAGATTGAAATGCTCGTGCGGGACTTATTGAAGCAAGGTATTATTCGCCCAAGCACTAGTTCCTTTTCTTCTCCAGTTATTCTTGTCCGCAAAAAAGATGGGTCATGGCGCCTCTGCATTGACTTTCGAGCACTTAATCACCTCACCATCAAGGATAAGTTTCCAATTCCTGTTGTTGATGAGCTTCTTGATGATCTTCATGGGGCTCACTTTTTCTCCAAGTTGGATCTTCGTTCTGGGTATCATCAAATTCGGGTTCATGAGGAGGATATTCCTAAAACAGCTTTCCGCACACATGATGGCCATTATGAGTTTTTGGTCATGCCCTTTGGCCTCACTAATGCTCCTTCCACATTCCAGGCCTTAATGAATAAAATATTTCGACCCTACTTGCGGAAATTCATTCTGGTATTCTTTGATGATATCCTCATCTACAGTAAAACATGGGATGAACATCTCCAGCATCTGGATCTTGTCATGCAACTTTTCTCTGACCATCATCTCCATGCCAAGCAGTCTAAATGTGTTTTTGGACAAAAGGAAGTTGAGTATCTCGGGCACATTATCTCAGCACAAGGGGTTCGCGTGGATCCTGCCAAAATCGATGCCATGAACAATTGGCCACATCCTCAGACACTCAAGAGCCTTCGTGGTTTTTTGGGGTTGACTGGCTACTACCGCAAGTTTGTCAAGGATTATGGGAAGATTGCAGCTCCATTAACTGCCCTATTGAAAAAAGATGCTTTTACATGGACACCTGCTGCTCAGTGTGCATTTGACAAACTAAAACAGGCTATGTGTACTACACCTGTGCTAGCTATGCCCGATTTTTCCAAGCCCTTCACGATTGAGAGTGATGCTTGCGGCAATGGACTTGGTGCTGTTCTCCTTCAAGATGAACACCCCATTGCATTCACCAGCAAAGCCCTTTCCGGTAAGAATTTAGCTGCCTCTACCTATGAGAAGGAAATGATGGCTATTTTGCATGCAGTACAGAAGTGGCGTCCATACCTATTAGGGAATCATTTCTGCATCAAGACTGATCACCAGAGTTTGAAATATTTCTTGGACCAGCGTGTCTCCTCCCCGGCACAACAGAAATGGGTTAGCAAACTCATGGGTTATGACTATGAGATCACTTACAAGAAGGGTAAAGACAATATTGTGGCAGATGCTCTTTCCCGTACATTTGATGCCCAAGGTTCTCTTTCAGCTATTTCTATGCCTGTTCCAAATTGGTTGCAATCTGTTCAACAGGGTTATGTCAATGACTCTTCCTTATCTCAGATCATCCAGCGCTTGACCAACAATCCTTCTGCGGTCCCACATTACTCTTGGGATGGTGCTTTTCTGCGATACAAGGGTCGTCTGGTGCTTCCCCAGAGCACAGATCTTCAACAGGCTGTCTTCTATGAACTCCATGCTTCTCCATCAGCCGGGCACTCTGGGTTCCTCAAAACATATGAACGAGCACGGCGTAACTTCTTTTGGCAAGGCATGAAAAGGACAATTCAACAGATGGTGGCCGAATGTGATACCTGCCAGCGCAATAAGGGTGAAACAACACTCCTTCCAGGATTGCTTGAACCCTTGCCCATATCTACACGGATTTGGACAGATATTTCTATGGATTTCATCGAAGGGCTCCCTAAATCTGGCGGAAAGACAGTGATTCTCGTTGTGGTTGATCGTCTCTCCAAATATAGTCATTTTTGTGCTCTCAGCCATCCCTATACAGCCTCCTCCGTCGCTCAAATTTTTATGGACCAGATCTTTCGTCTTCATGGCATCCCTTCTTCCATTGTCTCGGATCGTGATGCGACTTTCACTAGTCATTTTTGGACAGAACTATTTCGTCACACTGGCACCAAACTGAAGATGAGTTCAGGGTATCACCCACAAACAGATGGTCAGACTGAAATTGTTAATAAATGCTTGGAAACTTATCTTCGTTGCTTCACCTCGGAACAACAACATCAGTGGGCAAAGTGGCTTCCCCTCGCTGAATGGTGGTACAATACCTCTTACCAAACTGCCTCCAAAATGACCCCATATGAAGCAGTCTATGGTCAGGCACCTCCAGCTCTTCTTCCATACACTCCCACCAGTTCACCAGTTCAGGAAGTTGACAGGGTCCTTCGCAACCGAGATCAGATTCTTCGCATTTTGCGGGACAATCTTCACATGGCAAGGAATCGCATGAAGCAACAAGCTGATCAGCACCGTTCAGAGCGCACCTTTCAAGTCGGCGATATGGTTTTTCTTCGTCTCCAGCCGTACAAACAGTCCTCCTTGAAACTCAAAGGACGTCATAAGCTCGCTCCAAAGTTCTATGGGCCATATCGGATTCTTCAGAAGATTGGGTCCGTTGCTTATAAATTGGAACTTCCTCCTTCTTCCCGCATTCATCCAGTCTTTCATGTCTCTTGTCTGAAGAAAGTTCTTGGCACCAACATCAGCGGCCAAACGATTTTACCCGAACTGGATAATGAAGGATCCATCCTTTTGGAGCCAGAGGCCATCCTCAATCGGCGCACGCGTCAGCTTCGCTCTCGCTCTATCACAGAGGTCTTAATTCAGTGGCACGGCATGCAACCAGAGGATGCTACATGGGAACCACTCCTTCAGATTCAACAACAATTTCCACATCTAAAGCTTTGAGGACAAAGCTTTTTTCAAGGGGGAGGGGATGTTAGGAACCCATGTCTTTACTTTGTTAGTATGTTGTTATTGGACGCATATGCTTTGTAAGTCGTCCCATAGTATTTGTTGATCAATAGTTTGTGTTATTCTTGTTGGCGCATATGCTTTGTAAGTCGCCCGTAGTATTGTTGATCCATAGTTTGTAACGGCCCATGGTTTCGACCCATAGTATGGGCGCCTAGAATTAGTATATAAGTGTGTGTTGAGACCTATGAAGGCACCGTGAAGTTATTTGTATTGAGCTTGCTCAAAGGAGGTTGCCCCCTCGAAGTGGCCTGTGATCAATACAAAAGTGATTCTGAGTTCTGTCATTTCTGCTATTTCGCGCATTCTTGTTAATTAATTGTTGCAGGTGCCTCACAATCATGCAGCAGGATGTTGCAGTGATGATCAGGATGATCATGGATGATGAGCTTCAGGATTTTGCTCTAGATGACATGCAGCAGGACGTTGCAGTGATGATGATCAGGATGATCATGTGTACATCAGGTTGATGTATGGTGAGTATCAGGATGATACTTTGTGGCCGTGGATCAGGTTGTGTAGAGGAGCATGTCTGGGAGATCCTATAGGTCGGAGTTGTGTACCCATAACAGCCTGGGATGCTCTTTTGAGACATTGCTCTGGGAGGACATGTAATTTTTTCCCTGGGAGATCTTTCAGGTCGGAGTTGTGTACCCGTAACATCCTGGGATTCTCTTGCAAGGTTTTGTCCTATGGCATGTAATAGCGCCCTGGGAGATCCAATAGGTTGGGCTGTGTGCCCGTAATCAGTCCTAGGATGCTCTTGCGAGGTTTTTCCATGACCACATATAATAGCGCCCTAGGAGATCCTACAGGTCGGAGTTGTGTACCCGTAACATCCTGGGATGCTCTTTCGAGGTTTTGTGGTGGGGTCACATGTAATAGCACCCTGGGAGATCCTATAGGTAGAGTTGTGTGCTTGTAACATCCTGGGATGCTCTTTCGAGGTTTTGTGACACACGTAATAAGTCCTGAGGATTCCACAGTATGTCCAGTGATGATGAAGACCTGTAGGTGGTGGGCCTACATCCAGTATGAAAAAGGACTGGCTCTGTAGAACTTCCTATGACGAGTAGATTCAGAGATTAATTGAGATAGTGGCAGCAGTGATGATGATAATGACTCGACGACGATTATCCAGTGACGATGATCCAGAGAAGATGACTTGTGCTAGAAGAACTGTGCTGAGAAATACCTTCCTAGTTAAGAGGGAGTGTTGATGTATATGTAACTTTGGAATGTATTTCACATATATGTATATTGTATTCCTATAGAGATGTTATTATTCCTCTATACGGAAGTGTCGTTATTTATATTGTAAGTGTCGTAACTTATACTTGATGGGTTATTAGACCACCTTGTTTGGGGTCGGCCCTGTATAAGTCATGTGGGTCAAAGGGTTATTAGACCACCCTCTTGGGGTTCGGCCATGTGGGTCGAAGGGTTATTAGACCACCCTATTGGGGGTCGGCCCAGTCATCATTATGTTATGTGGTTAAGTTCGAGCCTACATGAGTTAGGTAAAAAGGAAAGTCAAGTCAAGTATAAATAAAGTGCGGGAGGCACTCTATTTGCTCACTCACTTCTCACTCATGCACTCAAGGAGGAGTGGCGCACTTATGGAGGAGGAGGATCTGCTGCTAGGTTGTGTCTATCTCTTATGGTTGGTTGTATCATTGCTCTATCTATCTCTGAGGAAGTTATTGGGGTTTTTCACCTTTATGGTTTTACCCAAGTAAATCTTTGTGTCTCTTGTGTGCTTGCATTATTGTCTCCATGATTGATATGCTGTAGATATGTTGTATATGTTGTTCTCTCAGTTAAGATCCTAGATCAGATTGAAGTAAATTCTGAAAATTTAACAGTCATCATGCTATTCTGGAAATGACTACCATGATCAGTCACTATCTCTTTAGGTATGTAAAACCGTGCAATAATCTGATTAAACATGAAATAAGCGACAGTTTTTCCATCTGCCTTGATAGTAGGCGTTTCCTTCGCCCACTTAGTAAAGTAGTCAACGAAAATGATGATGTCATGATGTCCTCCAACCGAAACTGGATTGCAAGTCATGTAATCAACCCCCCATTTTGTGAAGGGACCTGTTGTAGTTACAGGAGGAAGAGGAGATGGGTGTGCCCTCATTTTCTTAGTGAAAAACTTATATGGATAACATCGTTTCACCACTTCCACGCAATCTTTAAAGATCGTGGGCCAAATATATCTGGCACGCAGTATCTTCTGAGCTGTTGCCAACCCGAAAATATGTCCCCCACAAGCTCCACTGTGGGCATCATTTGATACTGCTTCGGCTTCTTCTCGAGTTAAGCAACGTCATAAAATGGAATCTACCCCACGTCGATACAAAGTATCTGAGATGATGAGGTAGTTCTTTGCATGGCCTTTGATCTTGCGTCGCTCTTCTCGAGAAAAAGTAGTAGGACACCTCAAAGTCTGGAGATATACTAAGATATCCCCGTACCATGGGTCAGAGGAAGCAAAGAGGAAGATATGTTCATCTAGGAATGATGATTCTTCCTCAACATACTCTAGGTCACTTGGAAACTCTGAGATTAACTCAGCGAACACTAGTGATTTCTTCGACTTGGGCGATTGGAAGACCAAATCGAAATCCTGTAGGATTACAATCGATTTATTATATTTCCCACCAATGATTCATCGGGTGCGAACGTACTAGAAAGGATTGACTTCTGCTATCACAGTAGTAGTTCGTAAAAGTATATAGTGACGAAGCCTCTGTACCGCATAGACCGCAGCAAGTGCAAACTTCTCAACGTGTGAATATTTAATCTCAGGGGCTATTAATGTGCGAGAAAGATAGTAGACAACATGCTCGTGGAGCGTATCGTCTTCCTGAACTAAAACTATACCTTTTGTATTAAGAGACGCTGCCAGATATAAAAGAAAATCTTTTGTGTAGTCTGGCGGGCTCAACAAGGGTGCTGAAAGAAGTGCCTTTTTAAGGCTTCAAAGGATGCTTGAGCAGCCTCGTCCCACACAAAGTAGGAGTTTTATTTGAGTAGCCTCATAAAACCTTTAGTAATTTTAGCATAGTTTATGATTAATCGCCGTAAGAAATTAGACATGCCTTGCAGACTTTGGAGTTGTTGCAAGGTGCGAGGAGGAGGCATATTTACAATTGCCTCTACTTTCAGTGGGTCGACCATTATGCCACGACTGGAGACAATGAAGCCCAGTAGGCATCCCAATTTGACACAGAACACACACTTATTAGGATTCAAATGAATCTTATATTGTCTGCATCTTTCAAACACCTATCTAAGATGAGCTGGATGATCCCGTCTCTTTCAAGATCGCGTTGGGAGATCATCCAAGTAAGTTTCTACTATGTGTTTGATATCATGAAAAGAAAAAATCATCTCACGCTGGAAGGTAGCTCCAGCATTCTTCAAGCCAAATGGCATCTTCCGGTAAGCGAAGGTCCCCCACGGGAAAATGAAAGCTGTTTTATGCTAGTCCTCGGGTTTGATTTGTATTTGATTATATCCTGAAAAACCGTCCATGAAAGAGAACATCTCATGTCCTGCACAAGCATCTATGATTTGATCGATAAATGGTGTAGGATAGTTATATTTCGGACAAGCTTTGTTCAAGTCCTGGAAGTTAGTATAGACTCTAATGGTACCTTGCTTCTTATCAACCGGAATGGGGTTTGAAACCCATTCCGTCATGTCAATCAGATAGATGAAATCGGCTTTAAGCAACTTTTCAAGCTCCTCCTTGATGGCGACCACTTTTCTAGGGTTCACAAGACAGAGCTTTTGTCTCACAGGTTTTGTGTTAGGGTATATCGTGATGACATGCTCCATGATGGCTGGGTCTATACCTGGTATCTCCTGATATGACCAGGAAAAAACGTCGCGGAATTCTTTAAAAAGTTTTGTATATAGAGCGATCTCTTTTGACGAATAGTCTGCACCAATAAAAATGTTTTCCACGACCCCAAGTTTGGTGGAAATGTTGATCGGAATTGTTCTCGATATGTTATCCATATTTCGCTCAGCATAAATAGCTCTCGAAGTAGAAGAAAAATATGACAAATCAACCAATCCACCAGGTCTCATAGGGAATTCCCCTCTCTCAATCCTGTCTAGATCTAGAAGCATGTAGGACCTATGGTGCATATGTTCCCATGGTTGGTCCAGGCCCATCATGACTTCTAAGATGGCTTCATCAGATGACAAAACCATATCTAAACAATCGAATGAGTGAGTGGAATTTAGTGACCATGCCGGAGCATAGTCCATATATGACTCAGCAGAGACTGGTGGAGTCATGATATGTTCCATTGAAGTATGTTGTGTTTCCATATAGGCCACTTCTGCAATGGATGGAGGCACAAAAGGTTCTGATGTTGTGGGAAGGATCCAAGGATCAGTTCTTAAACCAACTGTTAATGTTTCGGTAGTAGTACCCACATCAGAACGCATAAAAAGAACAAGGGAGGGGAGGTCGAAAGTGCTTATTAACGACCCATAAAACCTTGCTCCTAAACTCTCATTAACCGGGGCAGTTTGATCAACTAAGGGAATTGTGGTCTCTGAAGAAGTCTAGTTGTTTCTCTGAGTGAAAGAAAGTTGATCGACTGTAACGACCTTACCTTCAAACGGGAACATAACAACTCGAAAAACTGTCGATGCAATAGTTCACATGGAATATGTCCAGCTCCTGCCTAATAACATATTGTAATAAAGCAGAGAGTCCAGAACTTCTACTTCTACAGCAACTATCTTACCAGCCAATGTGACATCAAATGATGGAAAGACCCCATGTGGATGGAAAGTCCTGCCATCAAATGCAGTAAGTAGTGTGTTAGAAGGGGCTAACTCGAGGGAACCCAAAGCTTTCCAACAGGAAATTGACATTACGCAGGTCGACACGCCCTCATCTACAACAGCTCGTCTGATGGTCATTGGGCCATGGACGACTTCAATCTGAAGAGAAACATGGTAGGTAAATTGGTATTTTATATCATCCATATCAAATCGCACAGACATGTTAGAAAATTCCATACTTCCAATAGTTGCCACAAGTGCATTCCGTTGTAAAGGACAACTTTGCAAGACTTCTAAGGTAGACATGGCACAAGGGGTCTGGGATAAATCTTCAACCACATTGTAGTTGGAGGTGGCCCGAGTGTTTGGATTATGCGATGTCCGTTTCAAGACACCTTTCGGGATCTTGGGCATTGGGTCCACAGGTATGTGGAGTGGAGTGGAGGATTTTGGAATATCTTTATCCTTTTTCTGTGGGGTATAATTCTTGGCTCTTGTTTGTAAGAGTGCATCTGAATTAACCATGTTAATAAAACTTTGATCAACCATAGCATGTGTAGTGCCCCCAGTGTTGGAGGTGCCAGAAGCTGAGCTCTGCCCCTTAGGGAATGGATCTTTCAGTACGACAGGCTTCTTTTCTCGTAATAGATTCTGGGCTTCTTCAAGCAGAGGGAATTGGTGAGTAAGGTGGTCCTGCTTGCAAAGTTAACAAGGGAACTTAACCTTCTTTTTTTCTTTGTTACCCTCCTCGGCATTCTCTTTTTTGGGCTTCTGATGGTTCCCCTCTCCTTTCTTGCCCTTCTTTTTGTTATTGGGCTGCCGAGGTCCCTTTTGATTGTTCTGAACCTGGTTGACAGGTTCAGAAGTAGGAGAGGTTGTGACGGAAGAAACTTCTGGAGTCGATTGTTTGATAGATAAGGCATTAACCTGTTTGGTCAATGCTTCGAAAGCTGCATAGTCAACTGAACCCACTACACCATCAGCATGTGGTCCAGGTTTAGGTCTACTCAGATCGGTATTCAATCGCGGTGCATCAAGTATGATCTCATACAGTAACCCGGATTGTGCGTAAATGAGATTTAACGGCTGGGTCTGTAGGATGGCTTCTTCGTCGTTAGACACTCCAGACATAGCAACTTCCTTAGAAATGTAAGGAAGGAGTGATTTCAAATACCACTCAAGAAGGAATTCTGGAGGTATGTTGGATTTAATGAGTCTCTCATCTTTGCCACTCCTGAATGTGATCAGATAAATGAGTGGCTTTATTTTTCCTAAATGTAGACAAAATGTTTGTTCCAGCATCATACCGAACATGAATATAGAAGTGATTCAAAAAGACAGTCGCAAGATCTCCAAAATTAAAGAATGTAGTTGTAGGTAACTCAATGTACCATTTGGCTGCAGCACCGGTTAAAGTCCTTTGGAACAGTCTCAATCTAATGGAATCTTCATTTAATGAGTTCGAGGAGCACCATAAATGGAAAGTAGTGACATGGTCACCAAGGTCTTCACCTATTTTTCCTTTGAACTTTGGAATGTTCGAAGGTAACTTGGTAGGAACTGGTGGCCATGTAGAGTTATGATACACTGGATTGTTGGTCAGCTTTGAAAGATCTGGAAAATTTAAAGTTTCCAGAAATGGTAAACAAGGCCGGTAAGACGATACTTGATAAGCTGGGGTCAAAAAAGGGGAACCACCCATAGTTTGACCCATGAACTATTGGTAGGGGTTTCCCCAAGCCATATGCTGGTAGGGGTTACCCCCAACCATCTGTTGGTAAGGGTTTCCCCTGGCCATCTGCTGATAGGGGTTTCCACCTACCATCTATTGATAGGGGTTGCCCCCAGCTACTTGTTGGTAGGGGTTGCCCCGTGTCGTCTATTGTTGCACGAAAGTATTATTGAAATTTCCCCACCCATATGAAAGTGGGTTAGTGCTCTATGGGTTCGTCGACTATGGCTGGGTGCTAGCCCCACCATATTGCTCGTTAAAAATATTACCCCCTCCTCCTGAAAATAAGGAAAAAGGGACATTACCTGCAGGCATATTACATTGATTCATGTTGGGACTTGCAAAGGTATTGAAACCAGTGGTAGCTAACATAGATGGTGCAGTCATGGTACTCATGACAAGCACAGTTGCAGAAGCACTTGGCCCTACATCGGGTGTGGAAATCCAAGTACTGGGTATATGATATAATGGTTGAAACGCAGGAGGTGGCACTAAATTGGCTGTACTGCTAGGTCCAGCAATAAGTGTAGAGGTAGATGTCATAGTTTTTGAACTCGGCATACCTAATGTACTAGTATTAAAACTGAAAGATGGAGTGTACACAGAGGTTGTCTATGCCGAACTCGGTGTAGCAGTAAAAGGAGGATTTACAGTGTTAGTGTTCATACCTATGGTGGGAGTTTGTGGAACTCCCTGTTCACCTCCTAGAGTAGACATCAAATATCTAGGCAAGAAATTATATGCACTGTAATCGGGCTGCTGGAAACCAATGGGTAGTAGAAGCGGATTTCTAGAATTGGTCAGAGGAGGATTAAAGGGAGTGCTATACTCCGCAGAAGTAAGATCTTCAATCTCAACTAAACTAAGATGTCGTTGATCTGGAGTACCCGGTTGTGGTTCCTCAGGAACCTCTATTTCAGGGTTTTCTATTGCAGTTTGTTGTTCTTCAGGAAACTCAATTTCAAGTGGTTGTTCCTCAGGAATTCCTATTTCAAGATTTTCTGTTGTAAAAATTTCCTCAGGAAGTTCTATTTCAGGAATGGTTTCCGAAGAAACACTGGGGTTTACCCACTATCGTCTAGCTGGCGGTAACAGTTATGTTCTAAGTGGCGGAAGGTTTTGAAGCCTTCTCGATCTTCAAAGTTCTTGGTTCTCCATGATTATATATATAAATAAAAACTAGAAAACCTAGTGGCCACTAAGACTAGGGGGAAAACATCACGCCAACTAAAAAGTCCTAAGTATGCAAACCAAGCAAACGAGATGCCTATCGGAGAAGAGTCTAGGATGATGAGGGCCCAGAACAGATCAACAAAGGATGAAGAACAGTTATCCAGGGTCCACAATACAATGACTAAGGGTGCAAGCACTGGAATCACCCAACCGCACTCCCAAAGACCTGCAAGGGATTTCCTCCCACGTCTGTCCTAGGTACAACAGATATACCCTTCGTTGTCACCTGTGTATGAACCTATGGTTAGATACTAAGGATACCACAACACCAAAAAAATTTGGGGGAATAGTCTCTGGTCAAATCAAAAGACGCGGGCAGGGTAAATGAGCCCGAAACTCAAAAGAGTCCCTAAACGCGATCCAATCCTTGTATATGCTCGAAACAGAAACTAGGAGGAGTATTCCCAACAATCAGATCTAACAAGACCTACTGCATAGATCCCAGGAAAGCTTTGAGTGAAATGGATTTACCTGTGATAGTTGAACTACGATTTTTGCGTAATGTGTGATCTTGAGTGGTTTAAGGTGATTTAAACTCAAGATCCTAACCAAGACTAGTTGGTGTAGTGTATCCCTAAAAAGAACAATTGTTTCTATTTAATTTTATTAAAGATTTTTAGGGATGTTATTACTCAAAAGGTAGTGCGTTTGTGTGGCGTGGTTGCAACAGAAAAGAAAAAGTGCATAAATTCTAACTTTCGACAACAAAACCTTTATTTTTTTTATTTTTTCATTTAAAATTCTTTCCAAACTGAAAAAACTGAGCAAATCTAATTAATTTTTTTTTTCTTTTTGTCTTCTTTTGAAATTGTACACAAAATAACCTATGCTATCTTGTAACAAATATAAGCCTTATTAATCTTAAAGCCACCAATTTTGTTGCTTTTTCTGTTATTATAAACGAAAAAGAACTATAAACATGGAAAGAAAATAAGACTTATGTGCAATGTGTACGTATGGCTAAAAATGGTTCTTAAGCTTACAACTGTCAAGGCACTAGCTCAACAAAGACTTGTCCTACATGTTTTTTGCAAAATAAAAAACCTCTATACTCGGAAACAAAGTGGGGAGAAAACAAAGGAGAAAGATACTTAAAAATGGGAATCCAACACAAGAGGACTGACCCAAAGCATCAAACCCTAGCAAGACCACTATGCCAAGCAAAAGGTAGGCAAGCAAGATAGCAACAACCCTACTAATACAAGGACTGAGAAATGAATCATCCTAAAACACTTTAAACACACTTGAAACTAGAAAAGACAAATTCAAAGAAGGTTGGAAATCAATAAGTTTAGAAGACACCCTAAAGGCTCCAAAATAGACCAAACCCTAAAACAAAGGATAAGATAGGTAAAGAGAAAAACAAATGTTGCTACAAACAGTGAATGCAAAAGCATACAGGTTTGTCAATTAGCAACATAAAGTCAGGGAAAGAATAAACGAAAGTGTTCACCAAAGAACAAATCCTAGTCTTCCAAAAGAGTTATAAACAGTCCAAACATTCCACAGGTAAGCAAGTGATCTAAAGATGGTAAAAAGACTCAAAGAAAGGTTCTACAACTTAAAGAAAAGTTATAAACCTCAAAAACCAGTCAAGGAGATCTAAAAGCAAAGTCAGAAGACCACCAAAAAGGCAGAAAACTCAAACAGACCACTAATAGAAGTCTACAGGAAATATAACCTACTGTGCAGTAGGGAAACTAGCGCTCCTGAGGAGATGGGCACTACTGTATGTATAGCAAAGTAGCGTATGGGCGCTACTGTATGTATAACAAAGTAGCGCTCAGGTCTTAAAAAGTTAAAAACTTACTTTGAAAAGATGCAAAAAGACTGATTGAAGCAGAGAAAAACAAGCAGGGGGGTACCTACAGCGTCTCTCAGCACATAAAAGGAGATGAAATGGTTCTGGGAAGACAAACAAGAAAGGTTTCCTAGAGAAGAAACACAATTATCCCCAGCGGAGTCGCCAGCTTGTTGGCGGGGAAAACTACCCTATAGTAAGGAAACAGATACTATCAACTGAAAGGGGATGACAGCTAAGGGTATTAATTGCGTTACAGAGATGTTCATGAAAGGAAATAGGTTATAGGCCTTGAGAACATAGCTTTCGAATGATGTTTGATCCTAGCTCTTATTCGATCTTGCGCTCGATCCTCAAGTCCACCTCCCGTTCACTAAACCTGTAATACAAGTACCTTTCTCAGCGTATCTTGGATAATATATAATGATGGAAAAAGACAAAGCAATTTAAACATCCAATATTAACCAAAACAGATCCAAACAAGTATATCACTTCAGTGAACATTTAATTTGGGACAAGAAAGACACTTCAACCTTTTATTGTCAAATGCAAATTGATGTTACAAAATATAGCTACTTTGTGACATGCTCCTGCAACTTGATCCTGGGGTCCTTCTCTTCTCTGGCTTGGATATCTTCGAGCATAAACTCCTCCAATGCAAGCTTCTCTTTAAAAGTCTCTTAATAACATCCATGTCTCTAACCCCTCTCTTTATTCTTCCCTGTATTTATAGGACAAGAGAAGCAGTTCAGGTTGAGAGATGGTTATGGAGGAAGTTGGGGAAGTTGGGAAACCAACTGCAACTAATCCTCTTCGTGAAATTAATTATTTTTTAATCATCTTTTGAGATGTACGCTACTATTGCTCAGTGAAGTAGCATTCAGGGTGCTACTATAGTGCTTGTAAACTAGCGCTCATCACTTTTTGAATGTTGAGCACTACTCTGCTGAAGAGGAGTAGTGCTCATGAGGCTTGAGCGCTACTATTACACGTTGGAGTAGGGTATAGGCACTAGTCTATTGAAGTAGAGTAGCGCTCATATCTTAGAATGACATTTTTAGGGTTTTTCCAGTCTTGTCAGGAGGTGGAGTAAGTGAAAGTCTCATCTAGGGTCAACATGCTCCTCCATCCAAGTTTTCCTTTTGTGTGATCAACAACTTAAGATGATCACAGATAGAGAGGTGCAGGTTTGACCTATAACATCGGTTGGATAAACCGACAGACGGTTATGTAACTATATCTCCATACATATATATATCTAGGATGGTGAGACGATAGAGTAGTAGAGATTGATTCTATCTTGTGTTCTTCTCTTGCTGGTTAATATAAAGACTTTTCTCTCTATCTCTCTCTCTGTTCCTGTATCTGTGTGCATGTTGCTATATTATGTAATGTATCCACGATAACTATGTGAACCTTGGGACTACAACATCTGGTTTTGTTGCCGGTTGATACATGAAAAATTACTAGCAGCATGAACTATGATTTTAGAATAGGAGATTAGAGACTGGTGGGAGAAGAAAATCGCAAAATACCTACAGAATTATGCGCGACATAACAAGCTAATGATTAACCAAGCAAGAGATCGATTATTCTCCGAGAGCCATGAGTGATTTGTAGAATTTGTGCCGACCGCCTTGAAGAAACTTCTGGATGAACAGACCAGTCGATGAAGTAGAGCATAAATTAGTATCGAAGCTAATCAACGGAGGTCGTACAAGTCTATCAGAATGGTGCAAAAAGATTACAAAATTTTTTTGTGAAGAACAGGTGATCGAATATCGAGTATCGGTAGATGAAATAAGAAGAAAGTTCTTCACCGAATTAGCCGATCAATTTCTGTGTTCTTTGTCGACATTATTGTTTAAATTTTTTATTGACAAAGGTGTCACACATATTGTCGAAACAAGACCATTGCTGACTCCGCCCCTTCCAAACTCTAACCGGGAGGAGAAAGAATGTAAGTGGGAAAATTTTTTAAAGGAGCGTGAATGGGAATTTTTCTTGAACAAGTGATGGTCTACATTTCCCCAATAGCCTAGAAACCGTCGGTTCGACATTGGGGGGGTGATGAAGCATGCTCTGATGTACCTAGTATGATGAAACTCGACATATGACAAATGATATGACCAGTAGTGGAAAAATATTCGACAAAGACAGATTTTTAAGTCACAAAAGTACACTGGATATTCAGAAAATCAAAAGAGAAAAAAGGAGGCAGTGATGTGAAGTGCTGGGGGAGCAGTCAATTGCGCTTTGGAGGACACGAGGATCAAATGTTGAGATAGATGCAGAAGGGAGTCTGCCAGAATCAAGCCAAGCCCACGATGATCGGGATGTCGAAGAAGAACTGTCGCTGATGGATGAAGACTTGTGGATAGAGCATGGTAGATCTCTCCAAGTTCAAATACTAGAAATAGGAGCACCTCTGTCTCCATTCCGTTTAACACAAAGAGTTCAGGTGGAAGAAATTGTCGAAGAAAATCTTGGTCTCCATGCTGGTCAGTCAGGAGTTTAAATTCGTCGAAGCATAGAAGGTGATGATATCAATAGACTATTGATTCATCGACCGGAAGAAGGGAATTGGGTATCTTTTCAACCTGAATTTTCAAATAGAATTTTTCATCTAGTGTACACAGAGCATGAGGAAGCACCCACCCTAACAATACCAAATTTGAGCAACTCAACAAGCACGTCGGAAAGCCCGAGATTTAGCGAAATCCCGTTTGAGCAAGACTTTAACTGGATTTCGACAGAAGTAATCAAAGAAGGCAAATCTAGCGACATTGAAGGAGATACAGTCATTGATTTTGAAGATAGAGAACCAAGTCCAGAAAGATAGCCAATTCATACTAACGAAGCACCAAGTATTAATTGTGGAAATAACCCACCCACATCTCCATCAAATTCAAAGAATAATACATTAGCAGACATGGCACACACTACAGCACACCTTCCGTTCTATGAAGGAGATGAAGACCCAAGAAGACATTGGTTTGTGTGCGAAGCAATCTAGATAGCTAATCAAATTACCAAAGAAGACAGACAACTTGTTCAATTTGTTGGTTCATTAAGAAAAAGAGCAATGGCATGGTACATGGGGTACATAGGAAAATCACCAAGTGCAACAAAAGCACAAATCAAACAAAGCTTTTTGGCCTTCTTTATGATTGAAGATGCGACATACCTGGCGGCAGAATGACTGAAGACAACAGTCCAAAAGCTGACTGAAATTGTCAAGGAGTACAACAAGAGGTTTAAAGACCTCCTGAGCAAACTAGACTATGAAATTGAAGAAAAACTGTTAATCAAATGGTTTATTGCTGGTCTAATCAATAAAATCAGAATACATGTCCGCGGACAAAATGTTAATACATATGCATATGCACTAAGAGTAGCATTAGAAATTGAAATGGATGATGAATACCCTCTAATATCCATGGATAGACATGTCGACGAACGACTTGAAAGTATGGAGCAAGGTATCAGAAATATGACGTTAAAAGGACCAGAGCTATGGTGTACAACTTGTTGAACCTCAGGACATACCAAAGATTCTTGTCGAAATGATCGGTGACAAGATGTAAAACTCATCCAATCCAAATATTTCTGCGATTTATGCAAACAATATGATTTACATACCACAAATGATTTCCCATACAATATGAAAAATAAGAGGGCAAGATGGTGTCAAATTTGTGAAGTAAATACACATACAATCGAAGAATGTCATCTGAACCTGAAAAATCGACAAAATTACCATGCAGTGTACCAAACAAATTCCTTTCGAACAGAACCAAGACAAAAATCCAGCAAACGACAGATTCAGGAGAAATGATGGAAGAAATAACTAGTACAATCAAAATAGGAATGACAGAGACCCAAGGTATAATGATCGACGGAACGATTGGTGATATAATGGCTACAATAGATGTGGTGGATATCAGAGTTGCGGTCGTGGCAGTGGAGGTTGAGGCTTTCGATATGGTCGATCGGGTGCATGCTTTACATGCTTCAATGAGAATCATCAACACGCAGAATGCCCTTATAAGGAAAGAACTGATCTCAAATTTTGTACAAAGTGCGGGGTAGGAGATCACTATTTATAGGATTGTCCTACCATGATCGAGAAAATAAATAATAATAAAAAATGTTCATGTTTTATCTTGTGTTCAAAAAAATGATGTGCTTCATACAAAAAACTTGAAAATTGTAACAAGGCAAGGTACTCATATTGGTCAAGATAAACCTCAGATAACTAGAATTGTTGATAAGGAGGATTATCCAAATCCTATAAAACAAAAATCTATGTACAAAGATGCATTTGACATATTTCATGATTTAGCAACACATGAAGAAACTCTTAATGAATTGCTCAAATTAATTTCAAATGAAGAAGCTGTAGGAAAAATGATTGATTTGTTGCATAAATTAAAACACGTCGAGCAAATACAAACTAAAAACATTTGCCGACTAAAACAAAAAGAGAAAAATGATGCCAACCCATTAGTCGATCTCGACATAAATGGATATCATGTACGACAAGTTGTACTTGATTTTGGATCCCAAGTGAATATCATGACTCGTGATACTTGGGACCAACTCAGTTGACCTCAACTACATGAATCAGGCATCTACCTTAAGTTCACAGATCAAGGATTAATTGAGCCGATTGGAGTATGGAAAGGAGTCGAAACTTCCATTAAAGGTATCATGACATCAATAGATTTTGAAATCATCGTACCAAAAATGATGCAAGTTCCTTCCCTGCTTTGGTCGGTCGACCATGGGGACGGAAGATGAAGACTTCAATTTATTTAGACAAAAGGCGCATCAAGTTGAAAGGTAATGGCCAGAAGGTTATCGTTCCAATCTTCCCATCATAGGGAGAACCTTGGTCAGAACCTACAGAAGTCGATAATGATATCAGGCAGCTTTACTGAATAGACAATAATGAAGATCGCATTGAGCCAAACAACCAAGGAGAACTTCATCTCGGAGATCCTATCTCACTCGGATACAATTCCGATGCAGAACTCTATTACTGGAAAATAGAGAATTATGATTTGCATGCAAAATAATGTTGGAATGTGGAAGCCATCTAGAGGAAACAAATAAATAAGTGTCTCTCTGTATCTTACACAGTGAATATTTTCGAATGAAAAATGCGAGCATATCCAACACTTGTTCCAGATAAAAATGTACAATATGGTAGCTCGACATTAAGATATAAAGAACGTGATTTACCTGATGTACATGTCGAACATTTATCAAAACATGTCGGAGAGCAAGCTTGTCTACAAAGTTTGGTAGAGACATTTACTGGTCAAGCTGCGAGATGGTGGGAAACTCATCCGTTGAACTTCAAAATTGGAATACTACATCAACATCTTTCATAGAAATATTTGGAGGAAGAAACTTGACAACTCAGGCTGACATTCCCTTGTATACACAAGGACAAAACCCCGAAGCTCACATTGACTGTTGCGAAAAAGAATGGAGAAAATTAGGCTATAAAGATGAAATAAAATGGCCTCACCTCTTTCCCAGAACACTCAACGATCTACCTAACAAGTGGTACAAGATGGAAGAAGCAAGAGGAGAAAATTTCCTATGGAAAGATGTAAAACAAAATTTTATTAAGGATTTCCATTTTTCTCTGCAGGATGAGAGATTGGTCGAAGAAAGAAAAAGCATCAAAGAATTTTTGCAACCAACAGAAACTTTAACACTCGGAAACAAACGAGAGAGTGTGCACTCACATAACACTTGCTACAATATAAAGACGATAGAAAAACAACACTTGACAAGACTGAGCCTAGAAACAGAGATGTCGGTAGGGAAACATTTTCAATGGAGAAAGGATCATCCCAGTGTGTCGAAGCCTGTAAGAACAATCTTAAGTACAGAGATCGTAGAAAAAGATGAACTTGAAAGATTATCAGAAAAAGACTTCCCACCAACTTTCACACAAATCAAAGAAGGTGAAAGACAGATAAGTAACGACCATGCACCAGAATGGATGGACGCAAAAATTAAAATAAAGGAAGTAGATATTTCAAAGGATGATCGACCGAAAATGGAAAAAATTGGTGATTACTGGAATGAGCAACAAACAACTGAAATCTCTAGTATTGTCAAAGAATTCCAAGACGTTTTTGCTCGAGACTATAAAGATTTGAAAGGGCTTGTAAAGGAAATGGGGGAGATGAAAATTGATATTAAACCTGACACCAAACCCATGAAGAAAAGACCCTACAAACTTGCTCACAAATATAAGGATATTGTCAAAAAGGAGATCAATAACATGCTTGCTGCAGGAATCATATATCCTATTAACCAGTCGGAATGGGAAATCCCAATGGCCATTCAGCCAAAGAAACAAGATCCGACTTTACTGAGAATCTATGTCGACTTTCGAGAACTGAACAAGGTAACTCTAATAGATCCCTTCCCTACACCTTTTGCAAATGAAATCATCAATGAAGTTGCAGGGCATGAGTGCTATTCTTTCACGGATGGATTTTCGGGGTACAACCAAGTACCTATAGCAAAAGAAGATCATAAAAAGACAACATTCATGTGCGAATTTGGGTCATTCGCATATAATGTTATGCCTTTCGGTTTGAAGAACGCACATGTGGTCTTCTCAAGAATTGTCCTCAAAGCATTCCAAGAATATATTTACAAAACCATGGCTGTATACTTTGATGATTGGACAATTTATACAATGCTGAAAGATCACTGCAAATGGCTCAGACTAATGTTGGAAAGATGTCGACAGATACAACTATCCCTGAACATTAAAAAGTGCATCTTCAGAACACCTATCGGCATATTAATTGGCCATGTCATGTGCAAAGAAGGAATTAAGGTTGACTACGCGAAGATCAAACTTATTCTTGACCTAAAGCCTCCAGTAAATATGAAACAAGTACAAATCCTGTTAGGTCATACCGGGTATTACAGGAAATTTATCAGACACTAGTCCAATATGACTTATCCTCTAGAAGAATTGCTAAAAGAAGACCGAGAGTATAAATGGACAGAGGAATGCGACACATCATTCAACACATTGAAAAGAAAAATGGTCGAAGCACCGATTCTTTGATTTCCGGATTGGTCAAAGAAGTTTTATGTACATATCGATGCATTCGGAATAGAAGTAGGAACCATCCTAACACAACCTGGAGATGATAACATGGATTATCCTAATGCATTCAGCAATTGGAAATTGAATAAAGCTGAAAGAAACTATTCTACGATCGAAAGAGAAGCATTAGGTATCGTATTTTCCCTTCAGAAATACTGCCATTATTTATTGGCTAATCCCTTTGTATTTTATACAGATCACCAAGCTTTAAAATACTTACTCAATAATCCATTGCATCATAGGAGATTATGTCGCTGGTTATTACTATTTCAAGAATTTGAATTCGAAGTAATCATCCGACCTGGAAAAGTTAATGTCGAACCAGACCACTTGTCAAGAATTGAAAAGAATTGAAGATGACTTACCGGATGCACACTTGTTTCGCATTGAAGCAGTACCTTCAGAACTTATGGATATTGCACAATTTATTGAAAATGGGAAAGATCCTGATGGAATGAGTGAGAAAAAGAGGAATATATTAGCAATGAAAGTAGCCCCCTACACTTTGATCAACGGTTTCCTCTATAAACGTGGCCTGGATGATATATTACGCCGATGTGTGGTTGAGAATGAACAACAGGATATACTTACAAAAGCCCATGCTAGACCAGCAGGAGGACATTATCATGCAGACATAACAGCTAGAAAAATCCTGCAGGGAGGACTCTGGTGGGAAACAGTTCATAAAGACTATCGAGAGTTTGTATCTAAGTGTGATAAATGTCAGCACATGGGCTGACCACTATCAAGAATAGAAATGCCACTATTCCCAATTAACCGTAGCCAAACATTTGAAATATAAGCTACTGATTTTATTGGACCATTTCTAGCAGTGGGAAGACGAACAAGTGCTCGGTATATTATTACTGTTGTCGAATATGTTACCAAGTGGACAAAAGCAGAACCAGTCGAAACATTTTCAAGTGAAGTTGCTGCTAAATTTATTTATGAAAACATCATAACACACTTTGGATGCCCCATAACATTGATAAGTGACCAAGGTACACACTTTGTATGCAAAACCATTAAAGCATTGACTAAGGAATTTGCAGTTGATCATAGAATAAGCACAGCATATCACCCTTAGTTGAACGATGTAGTAGAATCGTTCAATAAAACACTTACAAAAGGACTGACGAAAATCCGCAACATAGAGAAAGATGACTGGGACAATAAAATACCTGCTATCCTTTGGGCATATAGAAAATCATATAAGAAAACAACACGACATACACCATTCTCACTTGTCTATGGGCAAGAGGTTATCGTTCTATTACATTTTCGACGACAAGCACCGACCATTGCAACAGCTCTACATATCGATGTCAAAGATACTCAACACGAATGACTATTACAGCTGTCGAAGCTGGATGAAAGTTGACAGTTGTTATTAGAACATCAGAGAGTGCAAAAAAAACAACAGAAAGCATGGCATGATAGAAATATCAAACAAAAGAATCTGTTAATTGGATATTTAGAAATCCTATATAATATCAGAGTAAAAGGGAAACCAAAAAAGTTGCATACAGAATGGATGGGACCCTACATCATCGAAAAGTTAAATCCTAATGGCTATGTCCGACTAAAAACATTACAAGGAAATATTTTCAAAACAGTCATAAACGACGCCCGACTTAAAAGGTATAAATCATGAACATGAAAAAAAAAAATGGTTAGAAATAACCGAACAAGAGTACTATAAAGAAATCAAGCAAATATAGCAGATTGTGGCAAAAAGCAGAAATGACGAGAGAATGGCAGAGGAAGCAAGGAAACAACATAGAAAGAAGTCCGACGCACAACCGTCGATATTACAGACATCGACAAGAACATCGATGGTTTACGGAAGAAAATCCGACACGGCAGAAGTATTGGAGCTCAGACCATCCAAGCATAAATAGAGAAGCTCGTCGATCTAAAACAATGAACGAGATGTCACAGCACCATGATGACAAAGCAATAAAGGCTACAGATAATTGCACCACCAAATGTAATGCACCTGACGAAGCTCCGATATCTGGCCAACCTAATTTAATATCCCTATCACATCAACCATTAATACAGGCCTCTACGTCTCATTCACCCATGTCGAGTAATTCCACCATAAATACAGAGCTTGAAAATTCTTGGTTACTCTTCTGCCGAGAACTTGAACTCCAAGAAACAGAATTCCCTGATTCCGCTAAAACCTTGTTTACAACCTTGCACCCTGAATCAACCATGGATCCCCAAAAAAATTTAACCACTAGCAAAGCTGCCACAACATCAGTTAGAGAATTGGAGAAAGAACAAACACCACTCAAAACTAGACTCCAGTTGATTCGGAGTGCAAAGGCATTAGAACCCACCTGGAAGAAAGCATGGAGAAGTGTTGAAGATTGGGGAAAGGAGTCAAACGGTCACTGGAGAGAGGAAGCATGACGGTTGTAGACAACCACAATCCTGCACTACCTGAAGGCACCCTTACTGGATAATTTTGGAGGATTGAAGGAATTCATTGCATAATTCATCATTAGCAGATACCACAACGACAAGCTTTACCTTGATATTCCGGTCAAAATCAATGGTGAAATCATCCACAAAATTACTGGCCTTTCACATAAAGGAGATGCTGTACCAACAAGTTCAGGTGTAGACTTGATTAGTGAGTTTTTCAATTCCCCTGCTGGAAAGAATTCACAAGGTATAGTCGCGAGTCAGATTTTTTTTGGCAATTACAAAATTTCCGCCAAGATTGTATCACATGCGCTTTCACAGACAGGTAGAGATTCAAACCTAAAGACCGAAATGCTAGAAGCTCTAAAAAATATGGCTATGAATGACAAGGTATACAACTGGGCAGATTATCTGGCCGACATTCTCAAATATACATGCCAGAAGTGCCAGAACGAGGGAGATAGCATCCGCTACCCATGTGTGCTCATTTGGATTGCTATGACCCATTTTTCGACCAAAAGGAAACAAAGATTTCGCTACAGTCCGACTCGTCCTTATGGAAATTTTTTGCTACTTTGCACCTGGTGCAAGCCGACATGGACCTTCAACAGTCAAGCTTTGGCTTGAAGCATGGTTTACTGACCTTAAAGAAATAGCAACAAGATGGAGGGTACCATAGAACGTCCGTCGAAGCCTACCCCCGACAGCCCACATCCAACTATCTTTGGATGAAACAGCAGTACGGTACATGGAAGGAGCAGCAGGTCCAGTAAAACGGCTCGACTATGACCCCTCAGTAAGCGAAATCTTCTCAGAATTAAGCCATCAATCTAATGAAGTATTACCCATCCCAGAACGAGCAAGGAAAACCAACTTCAAATATGTTGAACCTCTATCCGACATGGAACAAGAGGAAACATATGAAATCCGGCTGTACATGAACACTTTCAGCTATAAGCCCGAGCCGACAACTAGCACTAAGATGTTAGCATTCACCCAGACTCCGTACATAGAGGCCAGAGAGCAGTCGAACTGCGATACAGAATCCAACAATCCAGAACATCTTCTGACAAGCGATAATATCCAGAAGGTAGTAGCTGAAATCATCACAGCCCGACAGAACCGAGTAATATCAACAAAAGGGAAAGGGAAAATATAAGTAACAATTCAAGAACCATCAGTGACAGATGAGATCAAGCTATACGACACCGCTAACAAAATCCTTGAAGATGCAGCCAAGAATAAACTTCCAGTCGAAGAGCAATTCAGAAAGTTCTTAGAAAAAGATAAGTATCCATCTTCCCAAATCATTGTTAAGAAACCCAATATTTCAATCGTACCTCATGTTGATCTAACCATCCAGTCCCCCCTCCATTCCCCAACTACAGTAGAAGAAGAAAGCAGTCTTTTAGGATTACCTTCTCCTCCTGTCACATAATACACCGCTTTGAATACATTCATTGCAAACATTCCGAGATTTTGTCCTAATTGGCGCGATATCGTCATCCAACAACCCATTTTTTCCTCTTCGTCTACTATCCTGGTTAACTTAGCTCCTTCCAACAACATTCAAACATGAAGTTCACCTTTGCCATTACCCAGCCCAGAAATTCTAGGTCACGTGTGTAGCTACGGTTTTCACCCTAGCTTGTGCAAATGAGCACCTACTAAGGAGAATGGACTCCTTAGTAGCAGTTCAATAAACAGTAAATGAAAGTAATAAAACAATACAAATTCTAAACTAGCATGAGCATTAATAAACATAACAAAAACATGAAATATAGTGAAGATCTTTTTTTTTGTATTAAAATTTTACCTCAAGTGTAGAGGTTGGTGAAGTTCTTGCAATGGTCCAAGAGGGTTGCTCCAAATTCCAGCTTTGCTCCTTCTCTTTCTCCAAAAGGTTGGAAATGGGCCAAAAGGGGCACTCAAGGATGAAAGTAGCTCAAGGGTGAGCTAGGGTTTCGAGAGTGGTTTTGGCAGAGTAAGGGTGTATTTGACTATGGATATGAAATGAGGGGTCTCCATCACCTATTTATAGGTTTTTAGTGGTGGATTACTGGCCCATGGTTCTGGGAACCATATGGTTTAGGTCAACTATATAGGGTTTTTTCCTCGTTTTTCCCTATTTTTCCTCCTTTTTTATATTTTATATTTTGTTTTTAGAGGGTTTTTTCTATTTTGGAGGAAGTTTTGATAATTTTGGAGGAAAAAGGACAAATGAGTCATGTAATGGGCTAGATGAGGTAGTGAGCCCTTTTTGGGTGTTAATAGATTGCCCCATGATGTGTGAGGGTAGGAGCTCATCGTATGGCCGATAGACATCATAAGTCTTGTATGGTTTTCCTAGGGTGTGGAGAAGGGAAGAAACAAATTGGAGCTCGGAACAATGGTCCCGAACAAACTGCAAAAACTAAAAGTACATAACCTCAATAATGGATGAGGAATAATCTAATCATATGGACAAAGCAGGAATTCCCATGCTCGTATGAAGATATAGAACAATAATAAAAATGGGGTCTAGAATATGGGGACCTGAAATATACATGGCCTCAAATAAGGAATGAGGAAGAATCTCAATATATGGATGAGGTAGGCATACCCATGCTCGTATCAAGATACATAAAAAATAACACTGAGGCCCGAAAACGGGGACCTGTAAGATACATAGAGAACCACTGTGTACATCATAAGGGTCCAGAGGGGACACAAATATGGGACATACTGCTTGGCTGACCATGTCTGAGCTGAAGAACTGATACACTGGAATAACAACAGTGCTACTGAGTGGGGTAGCAGAGGAACTGATGAGTTGCTAGAGCATAGTGACGGGGAGTCATATTGTCAATGGTACACTGCACTGGAACTGAACTGGGTACTCAAGGAAGCATATAACTGGATGGCTTCTGAATACAATCACCAACGCAACTCGGAGAGCCACAGGAACATATAACTGGGCGTTCCGAAGTGACTCACCAATGTGCTAGAGTCGGGGGAAATCCGGGGTCTTCGACCAATAACTGAAGGGATATAAACCCTACACAATTCTTAATGATGCGATCAAGGTGTTGAAGTCGAGCATGTGAGAAACAACCACTCGGTGAGGCAATGATGACTCCTCTCAAAATGGTCCGTAGGCACTCACCATAGATGGTGATGGGTCCAAGGCGCAGGGATCTCTGGGTCTATCCTTTGGAGTAGAGGGGCTATCGTCGACAGAGGGAGACTTGCAACTAGCAAGGCAATGATGTTTCATTGATAGGAGCGCAAGGTGGAGAACCAAAGTGTGAGAGTAATGATGGTAGGACTAACATATTGTGGGGGATAACTGGGCAAGTAGAGTGGGTGGACTCAAACTTCCTTTGTTCAGAGTATGATGGCGGGGATGATCAAGCAGCATATGAAACTGACTGGGGGAAAGGGATCATAGCTGTAATGGATCAAGGATAGTGACTCGGATGAGTGATACTCAAGCTGGTGTAAAATGGAAAGAGACTACAGACTACTCTGAACAAAGGTGACCTGATTGGGGGTGCTGCCAAGATGATCGATCATAGTGCCAAGAGGCACGAAGGGACTTCTTCATGGGTTAAGGAACTAGAAGAAGTGTGTTTAAAATGGTATTGTCGTGTTGATTTATATGAGCCCAAGACAATTCATGATCGTGGTTGCTTTCAATTTTAAGGAGTCTGAAAGCGATAAGAAGACTCTAAAATAATGGAATGGTACTGTCATGTGGATTTGTATGAGCCCAGGACAGTTCATGCTCATGGTTGCTTTCAATTTTAGAGAGTCTGAAAGTGATAAGAAGACTCCAGGGGGTTGCTTTTTCGTGTGTTAGTCTCCAAGGCCCGAAGAAGCATAAAAGGATGCAATGAAGAGCTCTTCTAGCCAGTGTGACTAGAGTATTCCTTTTTCATAATTAGTCTACCAAGTCCAAAAAAGGGGTAAACTTATACCAGATAGACGCCCTTTCAGGTACTCTAACGAGCATGAAAGGAAACAAGATTGCTCGGCGATCTTTTCATTATTTTAGGAGTCAGAAAAGAGCTTAACAGAAACTTCCTAAGTGCCTTTTTCGTAAAGGACTTATCCGGCATGAAAAAGGGATAAAATTATACCGAACAAAAGGAATAGCCAGGCAAGGAGGACGTGCTCAATCAAGGAACATTGATGATGACCAAGAACGAGGGAGGGGGGGAAGACTGGTGGGCATCCTTGTGGGGTAATGAATGGTGGAAAAATAACGAAACGATGGCAGTATGACAGGAGTGAATGGCTCATGTAAAAATGTGGAATGATACGATGGCGGCCGATGTGGCATGCAAATCGAGGCAGCAAGGTGTCGGGACACAATGTTGAAACTGTACCAAGTGAGAGCAAGAAATGATCTCAAGCATCATCACGAGCTCAGAAAAATGAATCTGATGATATAAATTATACCAAAAACGAAGAGCAGCCAAAGTGGCATGCAAACCGAGGCGACAAGTGGTATCTGAAAAATGCTCAAAAAATGATGTGGAAAAAATAAGAAAACAAGTTGACCATCGGGACGGTCTCGTCATGCTTATTCCAGTGGTGGAAATGGTTCAAAAAATGGATGCCGATGATATAAGGTATATCAAAAATGGGCTACGACTGATGTGGCACGCAAACCGAGGAGATAAGGTGTCGGGACACAATGTTGATATTGGTCCTGGTGAGAGCAAGAAATGATCTCAAGCATCATCACAGGCACGAAAATATGAATCCGGCGGTGCAAATGGTGCAAAAAATGGAGGTCATAAGGACTCCGGAATGGTCAAAGAAAATAACTAGGTTAAAAAATGGTTGTAAATAAAGGTGAGCCCACCAAGCCAAGGATGCAGTGGTGGGGAGAAATGATGACCCGTAGGGGAAGAATACTAGGTGTATCAAATCAAATCAAATCTACAAGTGATATGTGACCTCAAAAATGGTTGAGATCACACATGTGAAAAAGTGAGCAGGGTTAATGACTTGCTCCCATGCTATGTGCATGGGGTTTATGATTGTGGATCACATATGTGTTGGTTTGAACAAGGGGGTCATGGACGTGCTAAGATAGATGTGATGGGGAGGGTTCAAAATGGTTGATCATGCCCCCTATCCCAGGGTCGAGGTAATCTATTATGCCCCCTGACTTAGAGGTGTCAATGTGGTGCTCGATGATAGTGGGGTCAAGATAAGGCATTTCGGTGTAGGACCAAGCAAAGACATCACGAAACTCTTGGACAAGTTTTTTGTATGCGTCAATCTCATACTCATTGCAGGAAGCTCCTAAGGTAATTATTTCAAGAGCACCAGGTGGGTGAGAGATATCTATGTGGATGACAGGTGAGATGTTGGCCATGTTACCTTCCTCAAAAGCATCAGGAGCGGGAAGAGGATCCTTAAACCAATCAACTTTGGTGGGAAGGAAATCTTTGGACTCAATCGCGAATTGGGTAGCTGTGGTAGAGGAGGAGGATTCTGGGAGGAAATAGGAACGATGGTGCATGTCGTCCCAGGGATTATCTGGGGCAGTGAGAGCCTCAAGGATCTCCTCATCATTGCAGAAACTATGAGTTGTTAAATCGCTTGACGAGTGAGTGGTAGTCGAAGCGATCATATAAACGGTGTTAATCTCTCCGAAGGGGGGTGATACGGGAGGGTGGATCTCCTCAATTGTGGGGGGTGCCATCTCAAGGACCAAATTATTCATCTCGTAGAGAGCTGCTCTGTAATCTAGGAGATTAGGATAGTGATGTGAGTAATGGCCGTAAATACCGCATATGGCACAAGGGTGGTTGGGATGCAGTGATTTATCATGAGGCTTAGGGGTTGGATCGAGCTCGACCACTGGGAAGTTGGGATCGTCGTCAAGCATTTGCATGTGTTCCTATAATGCAGGTAATTGTGGACATTGATGAGTCGGATGGCCTAACTCATCACACAACGAGCATTTGGGGGGAGCACGAAACACGGGGGGGGTTTAACTACCTTGGGAGGGGGTACAGCAGTGTAAGGTTGTGGGCCTCTTCCTCTAGTGGGCTTGCAAAGAGGAGGCGGATTCGTAGACGATGAAGGGGTAGCGACACCAGGAGGTGGTTGACTAGTAGTGATAATGGGTTGCACTGGTTCTAGGATGACATTTGGTGCCGGCGAGGGACCGGGAGGCAAAATATATGACACGGGTAATCCTAAGGTTAACTTGGGGAGGCTGAGAGTAGCCATAACTAGGGCGCTTACTACTCCCGAAGGAGGGAATAGGAAGGGGATTGTGTGGGTGGGTGTAACACCAATGTGACTAGGTACCAATGGTTGTTTGGGTAACCAAGGTGGTTGATTGTTGGGTGTTGGTGTATTGTGGGAAAGAGTACAAAGGTCGGAGACTTCGGTCGTGGGTGATGGGGGTGGAATGCATTGGAATGTGGAAGTCATTGGCGTATCTGAGTAAACTCCAGGTCCCACAGGGGAAACAAACGAGGTAGTTTCACCACAAACAAGTTTTTCAACCATGGGGAGAACATTTTCGGGTGCAGCGGGGGCATTGGATCATAATAGGTGAGTTGGTCGACCTTGACCACGCATCCATCATGGGGGGACATCATGGTACAAAAAATGGATGAGGCAACTGCCCGCATGGCATACATGTAGCTGCGGCCAAGTAAGAGGTTATAATCATGTTGGGCATTGATGACCTCTATGTCAATGAGCACGGTTTTTCCATCCAACTGGACGGGGACATTGGCTAAGAGACCTTGGGGTTGAGCCGAACAGCCGTCGTAGGCTCGCAACGTAGTGGTGGACTGCTGGAGGGTAGGGGATCCCAACTTTTTCCAAATGAAGGTGGACATAACGCATGTAGAGGCACCTTCATCGATAATGCACTGATGGATGATAAGATTTTGAACGAAAACAGAAACTTGGAATGCTAAAGTGGAAGGCAGGTGTGGTTCGGACTGGTCCAAATTGAATGCCATCAGTTGTGAATCATTGGGGTCAATAGCACCAATGGTGGAGAGCAAAGTCTTACTCTGTGAAGGATAGTTTTTTAAGACTTCTAATGCAGACATGGTTGCGGGAGATTGGGCTAAGTCATCTACAATGTTTTAATTTGATGCAGTGCGAGCATTGGGAAGCGAGGTGCTTTAGAGGCGCCATCGAGTGGAGCCAGAGGTATACGTAATGTATGATCAATGGGATGAGCGTTAGTATTTTTTTCGGCGGGAGGGGCTTCAGGGGTGGATCCATATTGGTTCCGACGGGTTTGGAGATTGACATCCACGGATGACATCATCAACAAGTGGTGAGTACCTGAGTCGAACATGGGTTGATGAGGAGCGGCATAAGTGATCTGTTGTTGTGGGGGCGCGTTTCCTTGAGGGGGAGCCAACGACTGAGTGTTCACTACGCCTTGGGTTGGTAAGGGGTTTTGCAGCACCAAAGGTTGTTGCTGAGGGGGGTGGGGGGTTGGGTGGTGCTTGAGGAGCCGCGTTCCCTTGGCGATGGGCATCATCAGTCCAGAATTTTTGAGCTTGCTCCAAATTTGGTAAAGCATGTGTGTAGTGGCCATAGACCCCGCAAATAGAACAAGGATGGTTTGTTCGCAAATTAGGGTTTTTGGCCTGCTTGGGCGGTCGATCAGGGTTCTGGTTGGCAAGTGCCACGTTATTGTTGTTTGGGGGATTGGGAGGTTGACCAGCTTGGTCTGGAGGGGGGTTGTTCACATGGTTATGGCCTTTACCATGGTTTTGTTGGCCCTGTTGGCGTTGTTTGTTTTGGTTCTGCTGCAGATTTTGTTGGGAGTAGACTTGCCCCAGCGGAGTCACCAAAACTGTAGCTAGGGTTTTCACCCTAGCTTGTGCAAATGAGCACCTACTATGGAGAATGGACTCCTTAGTAGCATTTCAATAAACAGTAAATGAAAGTAATAAAACAATACAAATTCTAAACTAGCATGAGCATTAATAAACATAACAAAAACATGAAATATGGTGAAGATCTTTTTTTTGTATTAAAATTTTACCTCAAGTGTAGAGGTTGGTGAAGTTCTTGCAATGGTCCAAGAGGGTTGCTCCAAACTCCAGCTTTGCTCCTTCTCTTTCTCCAAAAGGTTAGAAATGGGCCAAAAGGGGCACTGAATGATGAAAGTAGCTCAAGGGTGAGCTAGGGTTTCGAGAGTGATTTAGGCAGAGTAAGGGTGTATTTGACTGTGGATATGAAATGAGGGATCTCCATTACCTATTTATAGGTTTCTAGTGGTGGAGTGTTGGCCCATGGTTTTGGGAACCATATGGTTTAGGTCAGTTGTATAGGGTTTTTTCCTCCTTTTTCCCTCTTTTTCGTCCTTTTTTATATTTTTTATTCCCTTTTTAGAGGGTTTTTGCTATTTTGGAGGAATTTTGGATAATTTGGGGGGGGAAAAGGGTTTTTTAGCCTTTTGGAGACTTTTTTGATGATTTTGTGGCCTTTTGGAGGCTTTTTGGGCCTTTTGGAGGCTTTTTAATGGGATTTTAGAGTTTTGAAGGTAAATATGGTAGAAAATATGGACAAATGAATCATGTAATGGGGTAGATGAGGTAGTGAGCACTTTTTGAGTGTTAACAGCATGACAACCTACCATATCAGAAATCCTGATCCATCAGATCCAAGATATGCGCAACAAATAGGTGTCTTCACTCCTCTTCCAGTTGAATCACTGCCACAACAAATAAATCCAGTCCAAGAAAAAATTGTTAGCAAGGAAAAATCCCAAGTCGTCAGTTCCCAAGTCTATTCTAGTTTAGTTAGTTCGGATCTGTTCAATAGTACCAATTCACCCAGTCCAAATCTGACATTTTCTAACCTACCATCATTCTCGGTAAACCAGTCGAGTTCTTCGATCGAAGGATCCAAGTCTAGTCCAATTTCACAGCAGCTCAACAAAGAAGCAACCACGACAAAAGCAGAAAGAGTCATGAAACCAGTCAAAACTCGAGAAACTACAGCCGACACGACAGGACCATCAGAACACACAAATGCTCCAGTTACTAATATAAGCAATATGGAAATCTCTAGCACATCATCAACAAATCCATTAAGGGCCAAAGTAACAGAACATGACAATCCAGTCATCACAATAGCAGTACCCATTACACACAGTTAGGCAGAATAGGCTGCTATCAGCGCACAAGTAGTCATTGACAAGCGCCCAGCAATAGGAGGAAAAGATAAGGACCCGGAACAAGAAACTATAAATAAAGAGAAAGAAAATAATAGCTACAGGAAGCTCAAAGAAAATAAACGCAAAGAAAGAGAATTGTAGCAACAATTACAAATCCAGCAATTACAGGAAAGTATTCCATCTTTACATTTAGACCAATTGGGAGCTAATACAAGTTATCAACCACACTTCGCATCCCAATATGAAATTGATATACTTGAAGATGCAGTATTCAAAGTCCAAAGATATCGTCAACAAGAATCACAGGATCAAATACTTAAGCTTACTACAATTTAATCCATAGGCATCACAACTTGCTACAATTTAATCCATAGGCATCACAACTTCCTGTCCATAAACCAATCTGAAAGGTGTATGGCATGTCAGCTTCTTACAAGTCGTTCTATATGCTTATAATACTGCGGGAATGCAAAGATTCCAATCATCTCTGTTTTTATTGCATGCATTTGTCAATGCATTATCCAATACTTTCTTAAATTCCTCAACAGTTCCATTGGCTTGAGGATGGTATGGTGTACTTATCTGATGATAAATCTGAAATTCTTCATTTAGTGCTTCAATGGTTCTATTCAAAAAGTGAGTTCCCTGATCACTCATTAAAATATTAGGGCATCCAAATCTGGTAAGGATGTTCTCAAAGATGAACTGCGTGGCAATAACTATGCTATAGCCCTTCACTAATTTAGCTTCTTGCCATCTGGTGAGATAATCAGTCACAGTGATAATGTATCTTGCACCAGTTCTCTTTCTTGATGGGTTAATAGGTCCCACAAAATCAATTTCCCATTTGTCAAATTCTTGTGATGTCAACTGCAGTCTGAATGGCATTTCATCTCTTTGCTATGGCTTTCATGTTCTTTGGAAAACATTGCAACTCTGGAAATGTTCCTTTGAATCTTTGTGTAGTGTAGGCCACCATAGCCCTACTCTTAATATTTTATGCGCAATAGCTCTTCTTGTGTAGTGACCTACAAAGACACCTCAATGTGCCTCAGCCAAAATAAACGGTTTCTCATGCTCTAACATGCATCTTCGCAGCACTTTATCTGGTCCCAACTTGTATAACTAACCTCCGATGATAGTGAAGTTTGCGGTTTTAACTACCAGCTGCTTCTTCTATTGCATAGTGAACTCTATAGGTGCCAACCTTGTAGCGAAGAAGTGTACAATATCCTTATAATAATCATCGACGACCTGTATGGCAAATAACTACGCATTAGGTAGATTATCTTCTAGATTTGTGGGTTATTCACCTGACTCGATCCTTGAGAGATGTTCAGGGCCTACGTTCAATCTTCCTGGCTTAACAATGATCTCAATTTCATACTCATGGAATAGTAACAACCATCTGTAGATTCTCCCCCCTAACACTGGTTTATTGACCAGGTACTTCAAAGCAGAATGGTCAGTAAACATTGAGAAGTGTGCTCACAATAAATAGTGCCTGTGTGAGGCACTTGCAACAATTAATTAACAAGAATACGCGAAATAGCAGAAATGACAGAACTCAGAATCACTTGTGTATTGATCACAGGCCACTTCGAGGGGGCAACCTCCTTTGAGCAAGCTCAATACAAATAACTTCACCGTGCCTTCACAGGTCTCAACACACACTTATATACTAATTCTAGGCACCAATACTATGGGTCGAAACCATGGGCTGTTACAAACTATGGATCAACAATACTACGGGAGACTTACAAAGCATATGCGCCAACAACAATAACACAAACTATTGATCAACAAATACTACAGGACGACTTACAAAGCATATGCGTCCAACAACAACCTACTAACAAAGTAAAGACATGGGTTCCTAACATCCCCTCCCCCTTAAAAAAAGCTTTGTCCTGAAAGCTTTAGATGTGGAAATTGTTGTTGATTCTGAAGGAGTGGTTCCCATGTAGCATCCTCGGGTTCCATGTCGTGCCACTGAATTAAGACATCTGTGATAGAGAGAGAGCGAAGCTAACGTGTGCACCGATTGAGGATGGCCTCTAGCTCCAAAAGGATGGATCCTTCATTACCCAGTTTGGGTAAAATCGTTTGGTTGCTGATGTTGGTGCCAAGAAATTTCTTCAGACAAGAGACATGAAAGACTGGATGAATGCAGGAAGGAGGAAGTTCCAATTTATAAGCAACAGACCTAATCTGCTGAAGAATCCGATATGGCCCATAGAACTTTGGAGCGAGCTTATGACTCCCTTTGAGTTTCAAGGAGGAATGTTTGTACGGCTGGAGATGAAGAAAAACCATATCACCGACTTGAAAAGTGCGCTCCGAACGGTGCTGATCAGCTTGTTGCTTCATGCGATTTCTTGCCATGTGATGATTGTCCCGCAAAATGCGAAGAATCTGATCGCGGTTGTGAAGGACCATGTCAACTTCCTGAACTAGTGAACTGGTGGGGGTGTATGGGAGAAGAGCTGGAGGTGCCTGACCATAGACTGCTTCATATGGGGTCATTTTAGAGGCAATGTGGAAAGAGGTATTGTACCACCATTCAGTGAGAGGGAGCCACTTTGCCCACTGATGTTCTTGTTCCGAGGTGAAGCAACGAAGATAAGTTTCCAAGCATTTATTGACAATTTCAGTCTGACAATCTGTTTGTGGGTGATACCCTGAACTCATCTTCAATTTGGTTCCAGTGTTGCGAAATAGTTCTGTCCAAAAATGACTAGTGAAAGTCGCATCACGATCCGAGACAATGGAAGAAGGGATGCCATGAAGACGAAAGATCCGGTCCATAAAAATTTGAGCGACGGAGGAGGCTATATAGGGATGGCTGAGAGCACAAAAATGACTATATTTGGAGAGACGATCAACCACAACGAGAATCACTGTCTTCCCGACAGATTTAGGGAGCCCTTCAATGAAATCCATAGAAATATCTGTCCAAATCCGTGTAGGTATGGGCAAGGGTTCAAGCAATCCTGGAAGGAGTGTTGTTTCACCCTTATTGCGTTGGCAGGTATCACATTCGGCCACCATCTGTTAAATTGTCCTTTTCATGCCCTGCCAAAAGAAGTTACGCCGTGCTTGTTCATATGTTTTGAGGAACCCAGAGTGCCCGGCCAATGGAGAAGCATGGAGTTCATAGAAGATAGCCTGTTGAAGATCTGTGCTCTGTAGAAGCACCAAATGACCCTTGTATCGCAGAGAAGCACCATCCCAAGAGTAATGTGGGATAGCAGAAGGATTGTTGGTCAAGCATTGGATGATCTGAGATAAGGAAGAGTCATTGACATAACCCTGTTGAACCGATTGCAACCAATTTGGAACAGGAATAGAAATAGCTGAGAGAGAACCTTGGGCATCAAATGTGCGAGAAAGAGCATCTACCACAATATTGTCTTTACCCTTCTTGTAAGTGATCTCATAGTCATAACCCATGAGTTTGCTAACCCATTTCTGTTGTGCCGGGGAGGAGACACGCTGGTCCAGGAAATATTTCAGACTCTGGTGATCAGTCTTGATGCAGAAATGATTCCCTAATAGGTATGGATGCCACTTCTGTACTGCATGCAAAATATCCATAATTTCCTTCTCATAGGTAGAGGCAGCTAAATTCTTACCTGAAAGGGCTTTGCTGGTGAACGCAATGGGGTGTTCATTTTGAAGGAGAACAGCACCAAGTCCATTGCCGCAAGCATCACTCTCAATAGTGAAGGGCTTGGAAAAATCAGGCATAGCTAGCACCAATGTAGTACACATAGCTTGTTTTAGTTTGTCAAATGCACACTGAGCAGCAGGTGTCCATGTAAAAGCATCTTTTTTCACTAGAGCAGTTAATGGAGCTGCAATCTTCCCATAATCCTTGACAAACTTGCGGTAGTAGCCAGTCAACCCCAAAAAACCACGAAGGCTCTTGAGTGTTTGACGATGTGGCCAATTGTTCATGGCCTCGATTTTGGCAGGATCCACACGAACCCCTTGTGCTAAGATAATGTGCCCGAGATAATCCACTTCCTTTTGTCCAAAAACACATTTAGACTGCTTTGCATGGAGATGATGGTCAGAGAAAAGTTGCATCACAAGATCCAGATGCTGGAGATGTTCATCCCATGTTTTACTGTAGATGAGGATATCATCAAAGAATACCAGAATGAATTTCCGCAAGTAGGGTCGAAATATTTTATTCATTAAGGCCTGGAATGTGGAAGGAGCATTAGTGAGACCAAAGGGCATGACCAAAAACTCATAATGGCCATCATGTGTGCGGAAAGTTGTTTTAGGAATATCATCCTCATGAACCCGAATTTGATGGTACCCAAAACGAAGATCCAACCTGGAGAAAAAGTGAGCCCCATGAAGCTCATCAAGAATCTCATCAACAACATGAATTGGAAACTTATCCTTGATGGTGAGGTGATTAAGTGCTCGGAAGTCAATGCAGAGGCGCCATGACCCATCTTTTTTGCGGACAAGAATAACTGGAGAATAAAAGGAACTAGTGCTTGGGCGAATAATATCTTGCTTCAATAAGTCCCGAACGAGCATTTCAATCTCCGTTTTTTGGTGAAATGGGTAGCGATAGGGCCTGATGTTGGGAGAAATGATGCCAGGAAGGAGCTGAATACGATGGTCTTCTGGCCTGGAAGGTGGTAATCCCACTGGTTCAGCAAAGACACCTATATACCGATCTAGAATTTGTTGTAGATCCAAAGGGGTAGTGGAGACCGCTGATGGTTGCATTTGGATGGAATGGATCTGAGCGATGACACCATGTGAATTCTTCTTGAGGAGTTTTTCCATGCGATCTGAACTGATGATGCTGAGAGAACCTGGTGGTAATACTGTCAATGTGTGTTTGTGTCCATTCTCGGAAAACTGCATCCAAAGTTCGGCAAAATCCCATAAGATAGGGCCGAGTGTGCGTAGCCATTGAGCTCCCAAAACAACATCACATCTGCCTAAGGGCAAGGCAAACATGTCAGAGTGCAAGGTATAATCTCCCATAGAGATACCCACATTTCGACACTTCCCTTTGCAAGGTAAGGTGCCCCCATTGGCAATCATGACTTCAAAGTTGGAGCAAGGATGGATAAAACAATCAGCTTGTTTGGCAATCCGAGGGTCAATGAAATTATGCGTGCTACCAGAATCAATGAGGATTGTAAGAGGAAGCTTCTTGAAGTAACCCCTGACTCGCATTGTTTGGGGGGTGGTGATTCCAACTAAAGAATGGAGAGATATCTCTAGCTGGTCATCCTGAGACGGAGGGTCACTAGGCGGTTCCTAAATGTCAACCGGAGCATCCAGTGTTTCTGGATCTTCGTCACCCATTTCAGAGGCAGGCGGAGACTCCACATCCAGGAGATAGAGCTTTTGCTGGACACATCTATGTCCCCGAGTGAATTTCTCATCACAATTATAGCAAAGCCCCTTTTCTCTGCGTGCTTGCATCTCTGTTTCAGACAAACGCTTGATAGGAGTCGGTCGAGGATCCTGCGGTATAGGTGGTCGCTGAGAACCCATATTTTGGAAGGGAAGAAAAGTGGGCTTGGAGCGTTGTTGGGATGCAATCTTGTCTTCTGCCAACTTAGCCAAACCGAGTGCTTCCATCATTGTGTTGGGACAGAACATTTTGACCTCAGAGCGAATGGCATCCTTTAGACCACTGATAAAACAACTCCGGTAAAATTCATCAGACAATCCTTCGGTGTGGTTGGCTAGATTCTCAAATTCGGTTTGATACTCTCTCACAGTGCTAGTTTGACGAAGTTTAGTGAGGGCTCCTGTGAAGTCATCAAAAGCACTAGGACCAAATCGTTGCAAAAGGAGCTGGCAAAAGTCTGGCCAGTTGGGCTCTGGATGAGCCTTGACGTACCAACAGTACCATTGAAGAGCTTCCTGTTCCAAATGAAAGGATGCCAATGGAACTTTGTTGACATCAAAAGTATTATGCAGACTAAAGTACTGTTCTTCACGATAGATCCATCCAGTTGGATCGGTACCATTGAAGCGAGGAAAATCAAGCTTCGGACCACGGAAATTGCTGGAAGAAGAGAACCCATTGTCTACTGAAGACTCGGACTGCCGTTTGTTGTTCATAGCTGAATGTTCAAGATGGAGACCGAGAAATTTTTCATTCAGATCCTAGACCTTGGCTTGGATGGCTGCAAGTGCTTCCTCCATGGTTTTTGCTCCTGCACGGGTGACAACCATAACCAAGACTTTTTTTTTTTTCTTTTTCTGACTGGGTAGGAAAAAAAAAACAGGAACTACTTCAGTAAGGGAAAATTTGGATTTGGGAAAAAATCAGAAGGGTAATTGGGGTTTGACTAGGTTTTGGACACTGTTGGATAGATAGGGAAGCAAAAATGAGGATTTCAGAAATGGGGTAAAAGAATGGGAAAATTTGGCAGAGGGGAACAAAGAAGCAGAATTCAGAAAGGAACTCTGTGGTAAAATTTGAAGGTGATTGGGTGAAATCTGAGGAAGTTATGGGAAACCCTAAAAATAGACAAATGTGGGCATTTTTTTTTTTTTTTTTTTTTTTTTTTTTTTTTTAGACTGGAGCGACTATGGCTCGAAAGAGATCTGGAACAACACCGAATGGATTGAAAACGACTGAATCTGGAACGGCTTGCAAAATAGATCTGAAACGGCGCAGCAGTGATCGACAATAGTTCAGCTGAAAGTAGATATGGACCCCAGGTATGTGTAGCTTCCTAACAGTTCAGGGGTTTCACTCGGCCACCAATGCTGTCTGACGGCTTGCGTATTGGGGCAATACCCCTCACCCCACGGCTCAGGTAAAACTGATAACCGCTTTGCCACAAACGACAGCTCTTGGTTTACCTCACGGGTGGGAACTAGTCAATCAGGTAGGGGTCGTTGCCCTTTTCGCTGGCAGGTCCTCTCAATGGGCCAGCTACTTCGGGGTTCCTATGGTACTCCTCACAACGCGTTTTAGGGCTTATTCCCAAGTACTTCCCACAGTTAAGCGGATAGGGATTATTCCCAAATCCGAACCTGCAACAAATGCGAAAAAAATTTGGCAGAAATTTCACCCAGCGAGCCCGAAAGTGCTCTGATACCAGATGTGAGGCACCTGCAACAATTAATTAACAAGAATACGCGAAATAGTAGAAATGACAGAACTCAGAATCAGTTTTGTATTGATCACAGGCCACTTCGAGGGGGCAACCTCCTTTGAGAAAGCTCAATACAAATAACTTCACTGTGCCTTCATAGGTCTCAACACACACTTATATACTAATTCTAGTCACCAATACTATGGGTCGAAACCATGGGCCGTTACAAACTATGGATCAACAATACTACGGGCAACTTACAAAGCATATGCACCAACAACAATAACACAAACTATTGATCAACAAATACTACGGGACGACTTACTAAGCATATGCATCCAACAACAACCTACTAACAAAGTGAAGACATGGGTTCCTAACAGCCTCAATTTCTGTAGTGCCTACACCATAGCTAGACCCTCTCTTTCTATCATGGTGCAATTAATTTCAGTTGATGGGAGCTTCTTGCTCAAAAATGCAATGGGATGGTTAATGCCTCCCTCTCCTGGATGTGCTAGCACAATGCCCAATGTTATAGATGAATCATCAACATGTACATGGAATGGCTTATTCCAATCTAGGACAACAAGGATTGACGTAGTTACCATTTTCTCCTTTAATGTGTCCAGTCCCTTCTCGCAGTTTGCATTCCAGATGAAATGTGCTTCTTTCTTCAGAAGTTTCTCCATTGGCGTGGTTATCTGTGCATAACCCTTGATGAATTTTCTGTAATATCCGGTATGTCCAAGCATTTTGCAAAGCTGATTTACTGAGCTTGGTGCCGGTAAATTCACAATCACTATGATCTTCGCAGGATCAACGATCAGACCTTCCTTGCAAACAATGTGTCCCAGTGGTATACCATAGGGTACATAGAAGATACATTTCTTCAAATTCAAGGAGATTTGATGTTGCCTACACTTAGCTAACATCATCCTGAGATTCTCATAATGGTTCTCCACCAAGCCAAGGACAATCCAATCATCAAAATAGACTTCTAAGAACTTATGAATAAAGTCTTTGAATGTTGCAACAAATACTCTGGAAATGATGGAAAGTGCATTCATCAATCCAAATGGAATAACTATTGACTCAAACCAAGTCGACAGGGGTTCCCATCACTATTGACACCAATCCACCGCGATCTCCCTGAGGATCGACCTAGATAAGTTTACCCTGACCAGCAACACCTGTAGAGAAGATGAGGTCTCACCTGAGGCATTTAAGGGAGAGTGGACAGAACCATGTTTCTGCCGAATGAAGGAGGATGTTCGCGGCAACAATTACTTAACTTATCGTGACATTCAAAGATAGATCTATGCATTTAACTTCAGCAACATTGTATTCATAGCATTTATTCAAAAGAAACATTCATCGCAACAAATATAACATTAATGTATTAACTGCAACAAGAAAACATATCATCATTCATGAATCGCAACTTGCATTACCATAAAAGATACTTAGGGAATTTCACCAAATAGCTCTGTCATGTTATATTACTTCAGCAAAAACCCTCATACAATATCTCTACAAAAACACAGACCTCACAGATAACTCTTGATCACAATGGATGCATCTCAGCTCAAAATCCCGATCAAGGTTAAGATATCCAACACATATGACTCTATGACTATAAATAGGCTTCCGCCTTTACAATGCTTGTCCACTTACTAACAACTTCCTAACCGACACTTTGGACAAGTAACCCAAAATTCTAACTGACGCAGTCCTAATGAGCCAAAAACCCGCATACCGTGGTACAAAGGACTTGAAATTACATCACATGTGGTCCAAATGACCAAAAACCCACAAATTGTGGTACAATTGACCCAAAAATGCATAAAATAATCCAGCTTTCTGCCTTCCACCACCTCTTCTAATGTGTCCCAGCATCAACAATGCTGTGATGTTACCTTACCAAACCACCTTCCAATAGGCCCCCAACACAATGTTGTGGCTCTCCCTCGAGCCACGTCAATAGGACATAGTGTACTCTATGGTTTTGACTCGGCTATGGCTGAACTATATTTCTGCAATTGTTCTTGCTGTCTGGATCACGTAGTGTTGTCACCCAAAAGTGGTCATTTCCTGGCTTGCTATCATGGACCTTGCAAACTCATCCTCCAATCTCGAGAGACCAATTGCAGACACAGGGGAAGTTTACCAGCAATGCCGAAGTGCAAAATAGTCTAGTGGTTCCAGCCATCTGTTTCGCACCAGTAAGCACATGTTACAGGGACTCGGGGGTTGCCACCCCCATCCGTTGTGTGGTCACCGAGACCACGAGACTTAAAACCATCACCAACTGCGTAGACATCTCGGACAAGACTTCATGCTTTTAACCCCCGAGTGTCTGAGGTGCGGTTTTCTCTAGGTGCTCATGTACACTCGTCATTCAGGCCCTCAACACACCTGGTGTTCTCCCACATTAAATGAGATGGATCATTTCCATAACCTCCTTGGAATTCCTAACTTAGCTATATGCCTGACCCTCTCGTAGCATAACCCGTCACAAGTGGAACAACCTCTGTGCTCTTACTATCCTCGAGTCCTGATATTTATACATTGCATTCGGTTGGTCGTCTGCCTCAACAATAATTTACACCACTTACTCACGCTCAAGGTGAATCATAACATTGCACTGCTCCATTTGAGTATGAGCCAGACTTCTGACGTGTGCATAGCAATCATACTTTCACTTGTTTCCCTACATGCCAAAGTGTGCGAATCATCATCCCTCAGACCCTTCGGCCATGCTTCCATGGTGTGTTCCTCATGCCAACCATGCAAACCATCACCCCAAGTGCCATCGGCCATGCTGCCTTGGTGTACTCCCCATGCCAAACATGCATGCTTCTGTCACAATTTGAGTCAACTAACGACCATATCTACCCAAAAAGGAAAAAAAAATCAATCTGCGAATAATTCATAATGATTTCTGATTTGACCCAACCGCAACGCTGCCACTGTTGCGGACCATTCCTAACTTGCAACACAAGCCTCCCTTCCTGCGCATTCTCATTTTTGTTGGTGCACCATCCTGCCACCGATCAATTTGCATTTTTTTTTATTTTTTTAACACCCGATAAGGTTGTTAAACAAGAACCGCGCAGCCATGGTTGCGGAAAAATCAACGAATGGTGTAGCCTCTACCCATATTGTCAAATAATCTATCGTTGTAATGATGTTTTTTGCACCAGTGCACTTCCCTGATGGATTGATTGGTCCCACAAAGTCCACCTCCCATTTGTCAAATAGTTGTAGTGTCAGCTAAGGTATTAGCAACATCTCGTCCCTCCTAGATAGCTTCCTGGTTCTCTGACCAACGTCACAGGACCGCGCATAGTCTGTCTCATCATTGTGTAATGTGGGCCACCAAATCCCATCCTGAAGCACCATCCTGGTAGTTTCCTGACTGTCGTAGTGCCCTCCTACCACCCCTCCATGTGTCTCTACCAAGATATGTGCTTGCTTATGTGGCAAGAGACACTGTCGCAATATTTCATCTGCACCCATCTTGTATAACTCTCCTATGATTAGCTAGAAGTCCGTAGCTTTGATGACCAACAGCTTCTTCTTACTAGTGGTGAGCTCTTCTGGTGTGGTACCAATTTCCAGAAACTTAATGATTTCTTCAAAATAGCCATCGGCTACTTCCACTTTACATAGTTGCGCATCAGGAAACCCATCTTCAATTTTAGTTGGCTCTTCTCCTATTTCAATCCACAATAGATGATCAGGGCCAGCATTCAACCGCCCTAGCTTCACACTTACTTCAAAATGAAAATCCTGAAAAAGAAGTAACCATCGACAGATCTTCCCCCCCAAAATAGGCTTATTGACCGGGTATTTGAATGCAGATTAATCTGTGAACATCTTAAAATGTCTGCCCAATAAGTAGTGTCGAAACTTTTACAGTGCATAGACCATCACCAAGCCTTCCCTCTCAGTAGTGGCATAGTTCCTTTCTATGGATGACAGCTTCCAACTAGTGAAAGCAATAGGGTGATCGAGATCCCCCTCTCCAGGATGCACCAGCACCACATCTAGTGCAATCGACGAAGCATCAACATGGAAATGGAATTCGTTACTCCACTCCGGAAATACTATGATCGGTGCCAAAGCCATCTTAGCCTTTAGCTGCTCAAAACTATCCTGACATTTAGTGCTCCATTGAAATACTGCATCTGTCTTCAATAGCTTCTCCATAGGGAATTGATCACTGCATATCCCCTAATGGCCTTGCGATAAAATCGATTATGCCCTAAAGTCACCCTCAACTGCTTAACAATGGTCATTGGTGTCAAGCTCAAAATGAGTGCAATCTTTGTTGGATCAACTAACAACCCTTGGTTGCACACAATGTGACCCAGCAATATCCCAAACGGCACTCAAAAAATGCACTTCTTCAAATTCAGCAATATCTGGTGTTGTCGATAGCTCTCCAGCATTAACCGCAGATTGGCCAGATGATCGCGAATCAAACCATAGACTGTCCAATCATCCATATAGACCTGCAATAACTTCTAGATGAAATCCTTGAATGCAGAAATGACAACCCGCGAAAATATCGCAGGTGCATTCTTCAACCCAAATGACATCACGGTATACTGAAAACATCCCCATTCTGTCACAAAATTCCTCTTGTGGCGGTCTTCCTTTGCAATGTGGATTTGATGATAACCTGAGAACCCATCTGTGAAAGAATACATCTCTTGACCATCTACTACTTCAAGCACTTCATCAGTAAATGGGGTTGGAAAGGGATCATGTAAGAAGGCATCATTCAACTTCCACAAATTGACATAGATGCGCACCTCACCGATCTTCTTGTCCTGCACCACCATAGGACTAATCCATTCTGATTCTTCAACTAGTTCAATGATACCAGCATCCAACATGCGATCAAGTATTTCCTTTACCTTCTCCTTATGTCATAGATTTAGCAGATAGGGTCGCTGCCTCATTAGTTTAGCATCTGGCTTCAAGGGAATCTTCATTTCATCTAAATCACCCAAAATCCCTTTCATTTCAGAAAACTTTGTAGGAAATAGGTCCTAGAAGTCATGCAACAAGTCATTCACCTTTCCCATCATCTCATCAATCCAAAAATCCCCAACATTTGAAAACTTGGGAGTGGCCTCCGTCCCAATATTGATCTTGCAAAGCTTCAAGAGCTGACTGAACAGATCACTTGGTGCATCAGGCGGTACCACATCACGAATTCCTTCGAACTTTGGGATATTGAAATTCCACTGATCATCACCATCTTTAGGCCCACCAGTGATATTATAACATTCCATTATGGATTGCATTTGACAGTGCGTATGCGGATCTACTGGGTATGCCATAGGAACAACTTTTAGAACAACATCGCGAATGATCTGTAGAGCGTTATGGACATCTTGGTTGGGATCAACAAAATTGAACATATGAGTAAAGCATATTGTCAACTCCAACCAATTAGTGATTTATCCCCATAATTCAACTGCAGTATACCATGACTGTGGCATTTCATCTAAGGTATGGATAAATGCATGGACCCACTTATCTCTTGGTCGCGATGCCCATAATTTCTAACTCAACATCAAATGGCGTCTAGGGTCGTTTCGACCATCATATTTCCCTGTGCAATAGACCTCGGTATCTCTGAAGTGAATTGTCATCAATCTTCTGCATTCTGACCATTCATTAATTGATTTCTTGTGTGTCACCCAACAACTTGCTGGAGTAGCCTTCAGTGCTTCCTCCAATGCCAGCAATCGCTGTGGTGTGGACACTCTTTCCTCAATCTCTGCTAGAAAATCGAGCAGACCAGGAAACCCCTCATAGACTAGTAGTGTGTCTATTTCCATTGCAATGCGGCATAACAATTGCATGATTAACCCACACTTACGGAGCAACACCTCATGCAAGCGGTTCTGCCAATGTTCTAATGCATCATCAGAGTCGGAAGACGCAGAGCTCTCACTGTGCCATCCCTGCTCAATGTTGGATGTCAGATGAATATAGTCTTTAGAAATGTTGAATTCATGGTCCCATCCACTGGGATAGTCGTCTTTCATTGGCTCAATGTACCTTCGTCCTTTAGCTGGATCCAACGGGGCTATAACTTTGAGATCGCGGTTTTTGAAAGTCATCATTCACCGCTTGAAGTTGATTACCACTCCACTGTCATTAGCCCATCCAATCTCTAGCAATGAGGGATACGAGCTTCCTTCTTCATGTTAATTTTAAACCAAATAGACTATCAAGATCACTGAAAGAAACATAATCACAAGATAGACACAGAATATAGCCTGGGAAACCCTCATGGGGTAGAAAACCCAGCAAAGCTTTCCTCAATAAGATGATCAACCAAAATACAAGATGTGCTCCCTCCTACTTTGTCTCCTTAGCGAATCTCCCAGACAAGTGCGCTATCTTTCACGAGTGAGTGAGTGTGTCAAATGAGGAACATACCTCCTCTATTTATACACTACACTGACATGTATTTTACACAAGTACATGTAGGCTCGTATTTAACCATTAGGTTAAATACCCTATTATAACTGACTGGGCCGACCCCCACATGGTGGGTCTAATAACCCTAGTTACCACAACCAATCCGAAGGAATAAACATCTCCGGATTCATAGTATAATCACATCGAAGCTATGTAACATCTTCGGAATAAATAATATACAAATATAATATTCTTAGAAGTTACAATATTCAACACTCCCCCTTAACGAGAAGGATATTATAACAGCATCCGCAGGAGCAACGAGTCATACATCATACATGATACATCTATATATCATCGGAAGCTTTCTTCAGTTCATCATCATCAGTAACTCAACTAGTTACTGGAACATCAACATCACTCGATCATCAGCATCGTCATCACACAATCAGCATCATCACCACATGATCATTAGCATCGTCATCACACGATCATCAGCATCGCCATCACATGATCAACATCATCATCACACAATCATCAGCATCGACATCACACGATCATCATCGTCATCACATGATCATCAGCATTGATCATCAGCATCGTCATCACACGATCAGCATCGTCATCACACGATCATCATCGTCATCACACGATCATCAGCATCGTCATCACATGATCATATTACAGGATGATCAATCCTGCTCTCTTTAGGACATAGGTCCATGGATGATACAATCCAGATCAAGTTCCAGGATGATCAATCCTTATCTCTTTAAGACAAGGCTCATGTCTAGGGACGATCTAATCCCAACCAGAGTGCCGGTCCTTTTTCATACTAGATGTGACCTAGATCAGATCTAAGATTTACCGCAACAGAGCCAGTCCTCTTTCATACTGGATGTGTCACGTCTACAGAGCCAGCCATGTTTCATGCTGGATGTATCACATCTACAGAGCCAGCCCTGTTTCATGCTGGATGTATCACATCTACAGAGCCAGCCCTGTTTCATGCTGGATGTATCACATCTACAGAGCCAGCCCTGTTTCATGCTGGATGTATCACATCTACAGAGCCATCCTTGTTTCATGCTGGATGTATCACATCTATAGAGCCAACCCTGTTTCATGCTGGATGTATCACATCTACAGAGCCAACCCTGTTTCATGCTGGATGTAACCTAGAGCAATTCTAGGATTTGTCACGTACATTTTGAACCGAGGTCCAGGGACGATCTAGTCCTATCATGTGCCTTTTGAACTGAAGTCCAGGGACAATCCAGTCCTATCATGTACCTTTTGAACCGAGGTCCAGGGACGATCCAGTCCTATCGTGTACCTTTTGAACCGAGGTCCAGGGATGATCCAGTCCTATCATGTACCTTTTGAACCGAAGTCCAGGGACGATCCAGTCCTATCGTGTACCTTTTGAACTGAGGTCCAGGGACAATCCAGTCCTATCGTGTACCTTTTGAACCGAAGTCCAGGGACGATCCAGTCCTATCGTGTACCTTTTGAACCGAGGTCCAGGGACGATCCAGTCCTATCGTTCAGTTATCGGAGACCTCATGTCTACGGCTCAACTTTAGGACTGAAGTCCAGGGATGATCCAATCCCCTCACATGTTCACCAAGAACTTCATTCTCGAAGACATATGTCTACGGCTCAACTTTAGGACTGAAGTCCAGGGATGATCCAATCCCCTCACATGTTCACCAAGAACTTCATTCTCGAAGACATACGTCTACGGCTCAACTTTAGGACTGAAGTCCAGGGATGATCCAATCCCCTCACAACATGTATAACAAAACATGTATTCTCATCATCAAAACATGTATAACCAAAACATGTATCATCATCATCAAACATGTATATCAAGACATGTATCATCATCATCATCAAACATGTATATCAAAACATGTATCATTATCATCATCAAACATGTATATCAAAACATGTATCATCATCATCATCAAGCATGTATATCAAAACATGTATCATCATCATCATCAAACATGTATATCAAAACATGTATCATCATCATCATCAAAAATGTATATCAAAACATGTATCATCATCATCATCAAACATGTATATCAAAACATGTATCATCATCATCATCAAACATGTATTATCATCATCAAACATGTATATCAAAACATGTATCATCATCATCAAACATGTATATCAAAACATGTATCATCACCATCATCAAAAAAAATATAAGAGTCCTAAGTCTAAATAATTCTAAGTAACTAAGTGTAGTAAAAAAGGTATCCTCATCATTGATGAGACAGATTAGTTATTAGATACTATGCTACTCCCCTTTTCGAGGAGGGTCCCTTTTGAACTACACCAAGCTTGTCTCGGAAGTGTTCAAACTTTACTCGAGACAGAGGTTTGGTCAAGATATCAGCAATTTGATCCTCAGTGCTTATATACTCGAGCTTGATAGCTCCTCTCTGCACCATATCTTGTATATAAAAGTATCGGATCTCTATGTGTTTTGACTTATCGTGAAACACAGGATTTTCAGTCATCTTGATGCAGCTTTGATTATCACACATAATCACAGTGGGATCCATTTCTAAGTCAAACACTCTAGATAAAAGTTTCTGAAGCCATACTGCTTCACAGCTGGCAGAGCAGGCAGCTATATATTATGCTTCAGCAGTACTGAGAGCCACACTAGATTGTTTCTTGCTGAACCAGGAAATCATGGCAGATCCAAGACCATAACATCTACCTGAAGTACTTTTTCTGTCTGAGACACTACCTGCCCAATCAGAATCTGAGTAACCATGTATCCAAAGTTCATGACCTCCGAGATAATATAGGCCAAAATCTAATGTACCTTTTAGGTACCTCATTACATGCTTTGCAGCTATTAAGTGGACCTTTCTAGGTTCTACTAGACACTGACTTAGGGTATTTACAGCAAAGCATATATCAGGCCTAGTATTAGTTAAGTACATCAATGATCCAATGATTTGTCTGTATAAGGTTATGTCCACTAATTCTGATGAATCATTAACTAACAACTTCAAGTTGGAGTCCATGGGAGTGGCCATGGCTTTACACTCCAACATATCAAATCTTTTGAGAATCTCCATAGTATATTTACCTTGATTTAGAAATATTCCTTTTGGTTCTTGCCATACTTCTAAGCCTAAGAAGTAGTGCATTAATCCGAGATCTTTCATCTTGAATTCTGAAGAAAGCTTCTTCTTGCTTTCAATAATTTGTTTCTCATTTCCAGTTAGAAATAGATCATCTACATATAACAACAATATAATTGGTTCATCATCCATCACCTTGAGATAAAGATTGGGGTCAACTTTACTTTTGGTAAAGCCCATTCTAGTTAAGAAATTGTCAATCCTTCCGTACCAAGCCCTGGGAGCTTATTTCAACCCATATAATGCCTTTTTCAGTTTTCATACATGAGTCCTTCCGTCATTAACCTCAAACCCTTGTGGTTGCTCTATGTATACTTCTTCCTCAATTACACCATTTAGAAAAGCTGTCTTAACATCCATTTGGTGTAATTTCCACTTCATCATGGATGCAAGTGCCATGATAGTTCTAATTGAAGTATACCTAGCAACTGGTGCAAATGCTTCTTCATAGTCAATTCCCTCCTTCTGAGAGAATCCTATGGCTACAAATCTTGCCTTGTATTTTTCAATGCTACCATCTGCAGCAAGTTTTATCTTGAAGATCCATTTGGAAGAAACCACACTTTTATCTTTTGGTTTGGGGACTATATCCCAAACATCATTTTTTATTATTGACTGATATTCTTCTGTCATTGCTTCTACCCATTCTTTCTTCTGAGCTGCCTGTTCATAGCTGGTAGGTAGTTGATCCACAAGATCACACATTAAAGCCATGTAGTTGGACACTAGCTTTGGTTTCTTTCTTTCTCTAGTGGAGCCTTCAGGAGCTCCACATCTTTCAGCCCCTTGAATAATATCTCTAGCCCATGCTGGCCTTCTTTTCTTAGATAAGTCTGAAATATGAGGCTCTTGTGGTTCCAACATATCATGATCCTCTGGAGAATCATCTTCAGGAATGGGCACAGCCTCTGTGATTCTGGGAGAAGTATCTTCTTCATAGATTTCGTCAAGTTGGCACTTCCTGGATTTCTTGAGAGCTGCTTCTTCATCATGTCATGTACCCACCTGCTGACCCAATGCAAGGCAGGAACATGATGCCAATACTCAGGGCTTTCACATGATCTCAACCCATTGTTAGATTCATATAAATAATAAATGGGTGTGCAGATGTAAAACAATCAATTATGCACAGCGGAAACAACTCCACACACTCTTCATATGCATTCAACATATCAATTTCAGTCATTAATAAAACATTTCAGAAGTAAATACATGGACAGAAACACTTATCTTCCTTTCAATTGTCCCAAGCAACTAGCTATGTCGCTGCAACGTTCCACCCAACCATAGGCTCTTCGACAGCTTATACTGAGTCCATCTGAAGGCCACCCCCGAGCTGGGCATGATTCTCACAAGGACAAAGGGGACATTCACGCTCACACACAGTCCATTAACCACTTTATTTTAGCCAAGCCAGTCTAACTGGGTTTATCAGGCTACACTTGCGCAATGGATGCTTATTCCCAAGCTCAAGCCAGAACAAGGGATTACCCATCACCCATACCCATCATATTCTTCTCTCACACAGCATGCACAAACAGGGGTAGTGATAAACAGTAGGATCTACAAATGAGATGGCCATGGGTTTTTCGAAAAACGTTCCCAACCAAAAACGGATTATAGGATGGGGCAAACAACCACAGGGAGGAAAACGATTTCTTCCCCAATATCCCAACCTTCAATAGCCCAAAACGGCCTCTATTCAACCCCCATTCGATTTCCCTCCTTTCCCCACTGGCATACAACACGAAAATGCCCTTCTCTACAGGGAGAATGAGGAAAAACGCAACAGACCTACTTGGAAAACGCCCAAGTGGTTCTAAACTCGTGAGGGAGAAAGGATGATGGATGCCTAATGGCTTGGGGAAGAAATTTATGGCTCTTTCTTGCCCAAGGAGACAAAACACGTTTTTTCATGAAGGGTGGCTTGCCCATACCTGAATTTGGACAGCCATACCTCTCAATTCCCAAGGCATTAACTCCCTCAACCCACTATTGGGAGAAATCAATGGTTGGGTACAAAAGTCAACATGGGTAGTTGAGGGTTTGATGGGTTCTCTCATTGACACTTGGCTTGACTCTAGTGGCTCAAGGGTTTGAATGTTTTTCCCTCTCAATTCCTTGTGAAATCATGCCCCCATCTCTTTGTTGCATTGCATAGCTAGTTGTGGGTATTTTTATTAGAATGCATATTACATGATATTTGAATTTCCACTGTGCATTGCTAGCACGCAAACCATATGCATCACGAAATCGATGGTGGGCCTTGGCCTTGATCTCCTCACCATGATTTCATAACAAGATTACATCATTTATAATGTTAATGCCATGGGGCCAAACTGGGGACATTACATTCCCCTCCCCTTGGAATAACACCGTCCTCGGTGTTTCAACACTTCGGACTATATACCCACTTTACACATGATTCATAATTCACAGATGGTGGCAGGTCTGTCCTGCAATTCGTCTCCTTACTTTGACCTTTCACGATCAAGTCCTTTGGCTTCCACAAGCTGCTCCTGCTAGCTTTGGTCTTCGAGCTCCACAAGTGGGCATTGCTCCAGAGCAATCCCTTCCATTTGTTTATCTTCCAGCTGATCTACAAGTTTGGAATTTCATGGATGCCATCTTTCTTGTTGTCCCGGCAACTATCTGTGATACTTATCATGGCAATTCCTGTTAGGGCAAGCATAACACAATAATAAAATTAGTCAATTATTTTCCTAATTGACTTAGAACGTTCATGCTTTACTCATGAGACTTCCACACATTTCATGCTTTCCCACACACACATGAACTCACTCATGTTCATCCTTTCACAAGAAAATAATTATTTCAGCATTCACAATTCATTTCGAGCAATGAAACACAATTTGGTTTCATTTATGACATGCATTCAACAATCCTTTGTTTCTAAGATGCATCAGTCAAAGAAAGAGAAGAGTAAGAGTTTTTCCCCCTCTTAGTCTTGTTCCAATCCGGAGCCACACCATCACTGGTGGTTCTATGCTCCTTGGCCTCTTTCACTTCAATGTGAATGCTTGACTTGCCCTTTCTTGGCTATGACACTTTAGTGTCTAAGGTCTGTCTAATGGCTTTCAACCAGGGAACCCTTCCCCATTGTTGCTTACAGAACCTTTGGCTGCTAGAACCCACACAGTTCCACTAGCACCATCCTTCATTACTGCTCATACTGAGCTCTTTAGGACAGTCATATGTCCACATGCATCCTTCAGATGCTTTCATAGTCCTTGCTTCCAGCAATACCTAAACTCAAACATTGAGTCAATTCACATGTTTAGTGTATTTTCATAGTGTTTATCTCCAAATGAGAAATTTAAGAAATCATAATTAAATCATACGTATCTTCATAAGCAAGAGTTGCAAGATAACCAAATACTTATCTTTATTGGATGTCTTCACTTTATCCCACAGGATCCTTCTTCGCTTTCCAAGCATTGGATTTCCTGTGGATACAACAATGAATGTTGGGTCAGCATGCAGGCTACTCCACAACCATTCGAATAGGCAATGCCAGGCTAGTACGCCGACTGGGTTTATCAATCATTTCCTTTAGCAATATGCTAGGCCAGTGCTCCAACTGGTTTTATCAATTGTTTAAGGGGTGTTGGGCCAGCGTACGCGCTGCTTTACCATATCAAATAGTTAATGCCCAACTTGTCACTCTCTGGACGTATTAAGAACTTTATAGCGTTCAACCAGCTACTCCCTGGATTTCTTAATAATTTATGTCGCCCACTCATTTACTCTCTGGATTTACCAGCAATTTATAGTCCTTCAGGGTCTTGCCTTCCTGCAACGACCAAGGTTTCCACAAAGAAACAATAGTGTATCAGCTTAGCTGTTAAAAGACTTATACCTGTAATCTTCATTATTCCAAACAAGACATAAATGAAAACGAATACTTATCTGTATTGTGCGTTTCCTCGCTACTCCACAGGTTTCCTTCTCTGCTTTACAAGCCTTGGATCACCTGTGGGGTGGATGCTTGGCCAGCACACATGCTGCTCCACAACATCATCCGAATAGGCAATGCCAAGCCAGTGCTCCGACTGGGTTTATCAGGCATCCCACAAATCAGTATGTTAAGCCAGTACGCCGACTGGATTTATCAAGCATTTCAAAAATCAGTATGCTAAGCCAGTACGCCGACTGGGTTTATCAAGCATTTCAAAAATCAGTATGTTAAGCCAGTACGCCGACTGGGTTTATCAAGCATACAATAACCATTTCCAAGCCAGTTCTCCGACTGGGTTTGTCAGGAAATAACACCCTTCACCAATACCTCCACATCATGCAAGTAACCAATGCCAAGCCACTACACCGACTGGGTTTATCAGGCATCCAACAACCTTTCGCCACAGCTCCCAAATAATCAATGCCAAGCCATTACACCGACTGGGTTTATCAGGCATCCAGCAACCCTTCGTCACAACTCCCAAATAACCAATGCCAAGCCAGTACGCCGACTGGGTTTATCAGGCATACAACAACCATTCGTCACAACTCCCAAATAACCAATGCCAAGCCAGTACGCCGACTGGGTTTATCAGGCATACAACAACCATTCGTCACAACTCCCAAATAACCAATGCCAAGCCAGTACGCCGACTGGGTTTATCAGGCATACAACAACCATTGCCAAGCCAGTACATCAACTGGGTTTATCAGGCAATATGGACAACATAATATGATTATGTGCCTCCTTCTCTTGTGCAACCGGTGGTTCCCTCCAGGAACTCCATAGGTGACTCACTTGACTGTAGGCTAGCATGGCCCCACAATACCCACTCACACTACACAAGGATGATACCCCTTTTCTGCAACACAGCTCCCCGGGCCTATCCATCCCTTCTAGTGTCCTTTAGTGTGAGCGTAGAAAGTTTACCACTGCCCATACAGTCCTCTTGAGCACCCTTTCTTCACTTTGCCTTTTACGTGCAACTCCAAATTGCATCTGTGTAAGCTGATAGCACAAGAAGGATAAGCAGACTCATCAGTATTGTTGCTCAAAAAAAAAAATCGTAATCATATTTCATATCATTCACTATCAAGTATTGAAACACCAGGAATGCGTCCATTCCCTTAGGGTGTAGTCAATATTGAAAACCCTAACATGACCCAGCACCAGAAAAGGTGTGCACCCCCTTTCCGATGTGCGCCATGTAGGCCCTAATCATACTCAAGCAGTTTGCAATGATATACATAAGATAGAGCATGCTCTGCATATTAACCCTAATAATTTAGACATGCATGTTCTTGTCTAGGGTCACAGAATACTCATTCATTTTGCATATGTGTCTCACATGCCTTCTGGGCATAGCTTTACCATTTCACTTCCATGGTTTACCGACATGCAGTTTGGCTGAGGCATTATCAATGGCGTTTCACCTGAAACCCATTTCCAGAGCATGGGGTCATCCCCATCTAGTTTGGCTTCTGCAGGCCATCACACATGGTCTTCCTGCAATGTGTCATCCTGGCACACTTTATCAAATAGCCAAACAGTCAGCAACATTTAGCAATAAGCTTCAAATATGATTGTTCCATAACCAATCAATAACATTAATAATTAAATTCAATATGACTTTACAATTCTGTCTCGTACAGAAATTGATTTGCTTAGCAATGAGTCTCTCCTCATATTATTTGGCCCTTGTAAGTGGTATCACGCTGCCCATTATGGTTTCACCCTTGCTACCATACCTGAACATCCACCTACAGCATGTCTTCCTGACACAATTCTATATAAGCCAAACAATCATTAGCAATTATAAGCAAATTCTCAAATCTGAAATTTGTAATTCTGTTTTCCTACAGAAATTAGATTTGCAACTATGAGACTATTCTCATATACTTAAACCGGACAATTTTCAGATTCGTTTCATGCGTAAATTTACAACCATGAGAACCTTCTCATAGCCTTTGGCTTTTGCACATGGTAGATCCCGGTCTTTACTATGTACTTATCCTCATCGCCATACGCAAGACTTTTCTACCTGAAAACTGGAACTTCAATCAGCCAAACACGTTGTGAGTATCTACGCACATAATCATTCATTGCCATAGCAGTCACTGAAGTGATCTCAGAATTATAATACTCAATAATTCAAACACCTTCAGCTGTTTAACATTTGAAATGCAATGAACCATATATACGTTTATGTATGTGCATCATTATCAAAATAGAATTTCAAGACATAGTCTCACTATTCGTGCAACTTAAATAAATCGTAAATACTCATTATCTCACAGTCATATCATTCATACAACTCTGTCTTTCCACAGAGCATTCTAGCAGCCCATCAATCATGATTGGGCTCTTCATGCACTTACTATTCTACATTCATAACAGCCCATGAAATGATCCTAGAATTATCATCAATTCATCATTTCATTCATTATTTATTTTGCAATAAGATATGCATCATCCCTATGCATTCATACAATGCATCACAAGATTTATAAAATCTCTTAATGCACATCTACTTAATGCTACCTTGCATTGTTTCATGAGTACTATGCATTCAAGCATATTATGATCGAAACATGATTATCTGATATAACTTGCATTATCATAATCAGGACCACCAGTCCTCACTTGCTTTGGTTATTAGGCACATAACCAACATACACATGGTGTGATATAAATTCATATGAATGCATTGAGATTTCTAAACAGTCATAGGGTGTAAGGATCATTTCCTTCACTTACCCATACCTCACCAAGCTTGGTAGGTTAACAGTCCCAATCGGTATTCCATATTACATGAACTAACTCAACATAGCTCAAACATAGTTGAAGAGATCTTTCCAAATTCTCTTTCGACATTCATGCAATTAGGCTCCAATAATCATTACCTGCATGGTTACCATTAACATCGCTTGATGTTACCTGATCGGTTGGCCTCTTACCAAGGCTGCTTAGTCCTTTTGCCAACTTTATGATCATAGATTTGTTGTACCATCCTTTCTGCATAGGGTTGTTGGCTTCATGCAACAACATCCTCAGCACGTTTAGCCATGCTCTTTGTTATCTTTGGTCCTACAACCAATACCAACATCAATAGTGATTATCAACCACAATATTCTCCATTAGCGGTTCATTGCATATGCAAACTTCATTATTCTACCAATATGCAATATCCCATTTATGCGCAAGCATTTCCATATGCACTATGCAATGTTTGTTAAGATGCCATCTAGTGCATATACGTCTATGTCATCCCTTACATTTTTAACATTTTTATACCATATGACAATTTCATAATTATAAGTATGATGACAAATAGGGGTTTAAAGAATTCTTCCCTTTTCGATCCCTCATTGCAACATGGAATTCCTCTTCCATATCATGCAATTGTAAGAATTGCCCATATTGACAACAAAATTTGTTTGTCAAAACAGCCGCTGGCACTCTTCTGCACTAAATATCTATGATATATGTAGACCTCATTCAAACTCTGGTCCTGCATCATTGTTCCCTGCTGGACAAGCTTTCAAATGCCTGTCTTCATGCTCCATTCCGACATCAGGTGCGGAAACTGCATTTGTTCAAAAATGACAACTTCCACTCCAATTCTGCACATTTTACACAGTTGCATTTCATGCATGTGGGAAAATATTACGTTGACAATTGGTCAAATCACAAACAACGACATGTGGAAAAAGAAAAAGGGGTCAAGGGGGCTTGCCCCCTTGTGGCTTCGCCACTGCAGGACGGGTCGAGGGCAGCGCCCTCGTGTTTTTTTTTTTTTTTCTTTAGAAATCACGCCTCATCGGGCGGTTCGCTGAATCCTGCCGCAACGGGCAGTTTGCTGAATCCTGCCGCGACGGTGGTTCACTGAATGCTCCCGCAACTGCGAGGCACTTGGCTGAAGCCTTCCGCGGTTCCGGGTGATTTTTGGAACGATTCGCCGAAGTCTTCCGCAGTTGCGGAACGATTCGCCGAAGTCTTCCGCAATTTCGGAAGAGAATTCTTTCCGAAAATTGCCTTTCGATGCCGACACTTAGAAAAATTTTCTCCGCTGTTTCGGAGCACTTGGCTGAATTCTTCCGCAATTTCGGAAGAATTCGCGGAACTCTTCCGCAACGGGAAGGTTCGCGGAACTCTTCCGCAATTGCGGGAAGGTTCGCGGAACTCTTCCGCAATTGCGGGAAGGTTCGCGGAACCTTTCCGCAGTTTCGGGACGACCTCCCGAAACGGACTTAAAACGAACATTTCCAAAAAATCTAAGGAAGATTCAAAATCTTCCCTTCCTTCAGTGATGATTGGATTTGGCCCATAAAGGTCCAATGCTGCAACCAGTAGCTCTGATACCAAATGTCATGTACCCACCTGCTGACCCAATGCAAGGCAGGAACATGATGCCAATACTCAGGGCTTTCACATGATCTCAACCCATTGTTAGATTCATATAAATAATAAATGGGTGTGCAGATGTAAAACAATCAATTATGCACAGCGGAAACAACTCCACACACTCTTCATATGCATTCAACATATCAATTTCAGTCATTAATAAAACATTTCAGAAGTAAATACATGGACAGAAACACTTATCTTCCTTTCAATTGTCCCAAGCAACTAGCTATGTCGCTGCAACATTCCACCCAACCATAGGCTCTTCGACAGCTTATACTGAGTCCATCCGAAGGCCACGCCCGAGCTGGGCATGATTCTCACAAGGACAAAGGGGACATTCACGCTCACACACAGTCCATTAACCACTTTATTTTAGCCAAGCCAGTCTAACTGGGTTTATCAGGCTACACTTGCGCAATGGATGCTTATTCCCAAGCTCAAGCCAGAACAAGGGATTACCCATCACCCATACCCATCATATTCTTCTCTCACACAGCATGCACAAACAGGGGTAGGGATAAACAGTAGGATCTACAAATGAGATAGCCATGGGTTTTTCCAAAAACGTTTCCAACCAAAAACGGATTATAGGATGGGGCAAACAACCACAGGGAGGAAAACGATTTCTTCCCCAATATCCCAACCTTCAATAGCCCAAAACGGCCTCTATTCAACCCCCATTCGATTTCCCTCCTTTCCCCACTGGCATACAACACGAAAACGCCCTTCTCTACAGGGAGAATGAGGAAAAACGCAACAGACCTACTTGGAAAACGCCCAAGTGGTTCTAAACTCGTGAGGGAGAAAGGATGATGGATGCCTAATGGCTTGGGGAAGAAATTTATGGCTCTTTCTTGCCCAAGGAGACAAAACACGTTTTTTCATGAAGGGTGGCTTGCCCATACCTGAATTTGGACAGCCATACCTCTCCATTCCCAAGGCATTAACTCCCTCAACCCACTATTGGGAGAAATCAATGGTTGGGTACAAAAGTCAACATGGGTAGTTGAGGGTTTGATGGGTTCTCTCATTGACACTTGGCTTGACTCTAGTGGCTCAAGGGTTTGAATGTTTTTCCCTCTCAATTCCTTGTGAAATCATGCCCCCATCTCTTTGTTGCATTGCATAGCTAGTTGTGGGTATTTTTATTAGAATGCATATTACATGATATTTGAATTTCCACTGTGCATTGCTAGCACGCAAACCATATGCATCACGAAATCGATGGCGGGCCTTGGCCTTGAGCTCCTCACCATGATTTCATAACAAGATTACATCATTTATAATGTTAATGCCATGGGGCCAAACTGGGGACATTACACATCAAACGTTACATCTTTACTTATTTCTATGTGATGAAAACCTGGAATGTAAATTCTGAAGGCTTTGGATGATTCACAATAACCAACAAAAATCCCCTTCTTACGAGAAGGGTCCAACTTGGTTCTCTTTTCTTTTGGAATGTGGATGTACACAGGACACCCAAATATTTTAAGATGACTTACCTCAGGCTTCTTACCTGTAAACACTTCTTCTGGAGTTTTGAAATCAAGAGCACTATGAGATAATCTATTTTGCACATATACTGCTGTCTTGGCTGCTTGAGCCCATAGATACATGGGAAGATCTTGGTCATGTATCATGGTCTTTACAGCTTCCATGATTGTTCTATTTTTCCTTTCAGCCACCCCATTTTGTTGGGGATTGTATGGAGTAGTTAGTTCCCTTTTAATTCCAACTTCTTTACAAAAGTCCTCAAATTCCTTTGAGGTAAATTCTCCACCATTATCTGTTCTGAGAATTTTGATTCTCTTATCTGATAGATTTTCTATTAGAGCCTTGAACTCTTTGAATTTTCCAAAGACTTCATTCTTACCTTTCAGGAAGTATATCCAAGTTTTCCTTGAATGGTCATCAATGAATGAAAGATAGTATTCAAACCCACTTAGAGAAGTGGTGGGCATTGGTCCACATACATCTGAGTGTATTAGCTCTAAAATGTTCTTAGTCTTTGTTTCACTCTTTGGAAAGGGGTTCTTGATAATTTTCCCTTTCGTACACCCTTTACATGAGCCATCATGATCAGCTTTCAAATCCGGTAATCCTATTACTACCTTGCTTACATAGGGTAAGGCTTTATAGTTGATGTAAGCTAATCTTCTATGCCATAGCTCACTGGGGCTAGAGATCTCATGATCAAGGGCAGCTTCTGGATGGCCCTTGAGCTTATAGAGACCTCCTTCTTCTTCACCAATAACAATTGCATCTTTAATTGTCTTTCCTTTGGACCACATGAGTACTTGTCCATCTATGAAAGCTACTCTAAAACCTTTCTTATCTAGTGTTGAGATAGAGAGAAGGTTCTTCTTTAAACCTGGTACATATAAGATGTCTTTCATCTTCAAGGGTGTTCCTGAATCTAGCTTATAACTAGCTTCATCAATTCCTTTGATGGGATATTGGTAGTCATCTCCTAGAGATACCTTTTGTGTAGAAGACTTTTCTTCAAGATTTGAGAAGGTCTTCCTTTGACCTGTCATGTGGTTAGAAGCACCACTGTCAATGAGCCATGTATCTTCTCCAGGAGATATAGATCCAGAGAGTGCAGAGAATAGAACATATTCTTCTGGATCTTCTTTCTTCACCTTATATCTTTTCCTTTTAGGCCTTACCTCTACCTCTTCTTCTTCTTCATCTTCTTCCTCTTCTTCTTCTTCACTATCATTTTCTGCCATATGTGCATGGTGTCTTTTGTGGACAAACTTCTTCTTTTGTGAAGGACAAAATCTGGAGATGTGTCCTAGCTTATCACAGTTGTAGCATTTGATTGTGGAAAGATCTCTTACTGGAAATGGTCCTTTTCTCTTTTTAGGTCTAGAGAAGTGTTGAGATCCTTTGTGGTCAACTTTCTTGAGATGACCTATTCTTCTTCTTTTGGTATGGGTGGCGAAAGCTTGGTCATCCTATTTGAGAAGAGCTTCTCTGTTGGCTACCCTAGCTTCTTCTTGAACACAATCCTCCCATACTATATCAAACTTCATGCTCTCTTTCCTAGCACACATGGTTTGTATGAAGGATTCCCAAGGTCTAGTGAGACCATTGAGAGCAGTCATCACAAGTTCATCCTCATCAAGAGTATCACCAATTGCATCTAGTTGTTCCTTGATTTGAGAAACCCTTGAGAAGTAGTCTTGAATGGATTCTCCTTTGTGCATCTTGGTACTCTTCAATTGAGTCCTTAGATTCATCTTCCTATTGATGTTCTTTCCTTCATACATTCTTCCTAGGGCATCATACATTTTCTTTGGAGTCTTCTTGGAGGCCACTTGGGGAATCAAGTGGTATTTAATAGAATCAGCTATGATTCTCTTTGCCCTAATCAAATCCTTCCTGTGCTTTTCTTTGGCTTCATCTCCTTCTGGTTCTGCAACTTCTTCCTTTATATAATGAGCAAGATCATTCTCTTCAAGAATGAAACCAATTCTGTATTTCCATGCCCGGAAATTCTTTATACCTTCTAGCTTGTCTTCAAGCTTAGTGTTTGGAGACATCTTCTCTTGGGGGATTCCAAGAGACAAAGTAGACTTACCTGGAAATGTTACTTTTCACTTTTCCGGAATCTGGAACAGAATTTTATCGCACTTTTGTTGGAATTAGGGTTTGACTTTCCTGGAGTTCTACCCTACCAAAAGTTCGATCTAGGGATCAAAAGAATGGTCTTGAGAAGGGCTATCCAGCCATGTAATTAGAATTCAAAAATGCCAACTTTTTTTCTGAACCCAAATTCTGACTTATTGCACTTTTGGTAGAATTAGGGTTTTGATTTCCCGGAGTTCTACCCAACCACAAAGTTCGATCTAGGGCTTAAAAGAAAGGTATTGAAGAGGGTTATCCATCCATGTAACAAAAATTCAATCATACCAACTTTTTGCTGAAACCCTAACTTTCACCGGAGAGAGAGAGAGAGGTATTCTTACCTTGTGAAAGATGTCCTATTCAGTCTAGCTCTGATACCATGTTAAGTTTAAACCAAATAGACTATAAAGATCACTGAAAGAAACATAATCACAAGATAGACACATAATATACCTTGGGAAACCCTCATGGGGTAGAAAACCCAGCAAAGCTTTCCTCAATAAGATGATCAACCAAAATACAAGATGTGCTCCCTCCTACTTTGTCTCCTTAGCAAATCTCCCAGACAAGTGCACTATCTTTCACAAGTGAGTGAGTGTGTCAAATGAGGAACATACCTCCTCTATTTATACACTACACTGACATGTATTTTACACAAGTACATGTAGGCTCGTATTTAACCATTAGGATAAATACCCTATTATAACTGACTGGGCCGACCCCAACATGGTGGGTCTAATAACCCTAGTTACCACAACCAATCCGGAGGAATAAACATCTCCGGATTCATAGTATAATCACATCGGAGGTATGGAACATCTCCGAAATAAATAATATACAAATATAATATTCTTAGAAGTTACAATATTCAACACTTCAGCCACTTCAATGAAATCAAAGTCAACATGGGCCTTCATGCCCTCAATATCCACCACCAGCCATGGAACTCACCCAATCGGTGTCACTTTAGCGTGATTAGCTAACCGGAGTTGTACAGGAGACCAACTCAATTGGGGGGATCCCCATTTTCTACCATGCTTGCTTGGTCAAGATGTTGACATCCGAACCAAGATCCAAAATAACTGAATCAACATCATAGTCCCCAATTAGTATATTCATTCGCATCTCCTTACCTATCTTCTGCTACTGTAAGGAGTTTACCACGAAATCCTATTGTCCTATAGTTGGATGCCGCAACAACCCTTCAATCTCAGCCATAGCTGCGAGATCCCTTGCCAACAATAAGCAGCTCTCAAGAAACTTCTGCAAGGTTCCCGACTGCACTAATAGTCCTACCTCGGTAGTAGTATAAAAAACAGGGGAGATGTTGTGGATGACAGCTTCACCACGATCTTGGTCCATCGCATGATGTGTCTGAAAGAATGTATCACGCTCATATTGAATGTCAAATGATACCTTCTTTTTCCTAGCCAACCGAGTTTCCCCTCCTGTTGCTGCACCTCCCCTCATGATGACCTCGATAGGCACATCTTATAGTCTTGGCTCTACAGAAATGGTCGCAATATTCGCACCCTGATTCTTATTTGGTATCGGATTCCCTTGTTGGTTCACATTTTGATTAGCATTCTGAAGTGGACATTGGTTCTGGTTCTGCACCAGTTGTTGCACCTGATTCTGTACTGGTTGTTGTGCCTAGTTTCGGTTATGTAATTGTGGAACATTCCCTGCCTACCATCATGCAATCAACTCTGGGCAGTTCTCCACTATGTGGTCTGTAACAAAGAAAAATGTAAACTGCGACTACAATAATGGGAAATCATGTTGATAGTGTCCCCATACTACACAGTGATAGCATTGCACAAGTCCGCGACCTCATTATCCTCCTCCGTGACCAAATCCTCCACCGCATCCACCTCGGAATCCTCCACGGAATCCACCCTGGTATTGGTACTGCAGTTGGTTGTACTACTACTGCATCAGAGCTAGTTGCATTTTCTTCCCTTGCTGCACATACTGCGGTTGCTAAATGTACTATGGCTATTGTGGAGCCATTTTAATCAGAGCATTTTGCAGCATGAACTATTTTGGTTGCTGCTACGGTACAAATTGTACCTGCGGTTGAGGTAGTGGCTGGGATACCTGCGGCTGGGGTTGCAGTTGTTGTATAGCACACTGATCATCCTTTACATAGAATGCATCATACGTTCTCTCATGAAGCAACTCATATTGCCAGTAGTCTTTATCACCATGTCCCACAGATTTACAGAAAGTGCAATATAGATTCATCGGTTTGGTGACCATCTTTTGCATGTATGGACAGTCCTCATGGTGGTGCCCAAAAACCTAACAAATGCGACACCATGGCATGCCACCACCATTCAACAGGTTGGGTGCTCCCGAAACCAAATAGTTGCGGAAGTCAAGGCAATTTTCCTTAGTATGTCCTTCCCCTCGACATCGCATACAGCATACTTCTTCGAGCTGCTCCTTTCCCTTCTTCAGATCTTGCAGCTGTATGGTCAATTTAGCCAGCTACGTTTGTATCTGCGACATCCCAGCTGCATTTTCCCCAACCAGCAACGCTTCCAACCGCATCGCAATCTCCATATCTTCACTCGGCGTCGAGATATTATGTTGCATCAGTGGTAGTTGAATTTGCGGGAGCAGTGCCGCGATGAACCACTCTTTGTGTCGTACATTGCTAATATCAAAACTAACCTTCGCCATCAACATCTTAAACTGTTGATCAAAATCCCATACCGTCTCATTGGGATACTGCTTAATATCTTTTAATTCTGTAATATATTGTGCTTCAGACTTGGGTTTTCTGAATTCTGCAAGCAAACCATCCCTGATGTCATCTAGTGTCTTCTCCAGAGCTCCTGTAGGGACTAGAACAAACTTCGTAAACCAATATAGTGCGCGACCTCACTAAGTTTTTCGGTAGCTGTCCTTTCTTAGCATTATCATCAGTAACCTATTTTATGGTCCATACTGCCTCACATAAGAACCGCTATTGTTCAGGATTGTCTTTTCCATCTCCATGGAATGGTGGCAACTTAACATCCTCACCTGCCATCCTGGGATTTCTTCCTGCAGTCGTTGAACTACTAGCAATCAAATTTTGTTGACCCGGTGGGGTCGAAGTTGTGTTTCTTACCAGTTGACAGATAGTGAGCGGAGGTGTGGGTACATAGCTGCCGAGGTTTGGTCCTACCTTTATCCTGGGTGTATCCTAGTTGTCCTTGTTCGGACTGTGAGTTCGCTTAGTCCCGTGTGGTCTTCCTTAATAAACTTGCGGTTTGATTGTAGCATGACCTTCTCCTATCCTATGCCTCTTTTCCTGTCGAAACCTCGCTCCTCCCCTTGTAAGACCACTCTCTTCCTTGGCTTCGCTCATAGTCCCGTCATGACCTGCACCCATCTACCCCTTATCAGTCCATGTACCTTACCCCAGCCATCGCGATACCCATGGCCTACGCCCACCAGGATTTTTACTAATCTAGATGCATCTTCAATATACCCTTCTCACAAATAAGCATCTTAATGGACAGTTGAAGCGATAGCAGAAACCTTCCCCGGGGTTCGCGGAAGAAATATCTGTCAGCTTCACTGTAGGACTTCTGTGTATCTACTGTGGATTCAGTGATATATCCTTCCAAGATGCTATCAATCCTCACTTCGAAAGCCCACAACTCTTTGTTGTCGACCTCCTGTAGTTGTTGGATCAATTTCGGGGTCCAAGTCATCGGCTCACCACCTTCGTGGTTCCTCTTCTGAAATGTTAACTTCTCCAACCACTCGAACAACAAGACCGGGAATTCATAGAAAAACCATTTGTACGGACTGTCGTGAATATATATGTCCACCCACTGATTTACTATCAGTCGAGTGTTACGGCTTTCTTCTTTGGTAAACTCCTGCCAATTCTGATCAAATCAGTTCTGTATCTCTGGTTGCGTCGGATGCCACACCATATCCTCCTTTCACTTCCTACACGGTCCTGGCAACGGAACCATTTGTTGACTCAAACCCAGTTGATAGGGGTTCCCATCGCTGTGGACACCAACCCATCGCGATCTCCCTGAGCACCGGCCCAGACAGGTTTTACCCTGTCCAGCAACACCTGCAGAGTAGATGAGGTCTCACCCGAGGCGTTCAATGGAGAGTGGATGGAACCATGTTTCTGCTGAATGAAGGAGGTTGTTTGCGGCAAAAATTACTTAACTTATCACAAAATTCAAAGATAGATCTATGCATTTAACTTCAACAACATTGTATTCATAGCATTTATTCAAGAGAAACATTCATCGCGACAAATATAACATTAAGGTATTAACTGCAGCAAGAAAACATATCATCATTCATGAATCGCAACATGCATTACCATAAAATATACTCAGGGATTTTCACCAAATAGTTATGTCATGTCATATTACTTCAGGAAAAACCCTCATACAATATCTATGCAAAAATACTGACCTTGCAAATAACTCTTGATCACAACAACAGACGCATCTCAGGTCAAAATATCAATCAAGGTTAAGATATCCAACACATATGACTCTATGACTCTAAATAGGCTTCCACCTTTACAATGCTTGTCCACTTACTAACAACTTTCTAACCGACACTTTGGACAAATAACCAAAAATTCTAACTGACGCGGTCCCAATGGCCCAAAACCCCACATACTGCGGTACAAATGGCTCGAAATTACATCACATGTGGTCCAAATGACCCAAAACCCGCAAACTGCGGTACAATTGACCCAAAAATGCATAAAATAATCCATCTTTCTGCCTTTCGTGACCTCTTTTGACGTGTCACAACATCAACAATGTTGCGATGTTACCTTACCAAACCGCCTGCCAACAATAACTATGTACTGATATGAGCCCCATTTAGTAGCAAATGTGGTCTTATGCCTATCTGCTTCATTGATCCTAATCTGATGGTATCCAGAAAATCCATTAGTGAAAGAGTAGGCCTCATTTCCTCCAACATTATCTAATACTTCATCTATAAACGGAGTAGGAAATGGGTCATGTAGAAAAGCATCATTTAGCTTCCTCATATCTACGCAGATTCTTATTTCTCCTTTGGTCTTCTTGTCCTGGATAACCATAGGGATTATTCACTTTGATTCTTGAACTGGCTCGATGATCCCTACATCAAGCATCTTATCAATCTCTGCCTTAACTCTTTCTTTGTATCTGGGATTCAGTCTATAAGGCCTCTTATTAATAGGCATCACTCCTGGCTTGAGAGGTATCTTCATCACTCCCAAGTCTCCCAAAATGCCTTTCATTTTGACAAACTTCGTTGGAAATAAATCATGATATTCATGTAGAAGGTCTACGATCTGCACAACCATTTCATCATCCTAGTAGTCTCCAATGGATGTGAACTTTGTCTCTTCGCTTGTGCCAATATTAACCTTTCTAGTCTGCACATGGCTACTCATGTCTGGAATTTTCAGTGGAGGTCCCTCTACATCACGTGCGCCTTCTGATTCTAGAATATTGACATTGCGCGGATCCTCCTCGTCACTTTCCTCTACATATTCTTTATCTTTGGTGAGGTTATAACATTCAAGGGCATGTTCTATTGTTCTTTACCATTCTAGCTGAAGGTTCACAGGTACTTTTACGTCTTTAAATATTCTTTCTTTGAGGACCTCGAATGCCTCGTTTGTACTTGGGAATTCTTCTCTGAATATTCTTTCTTTGATAACCTGCAAAGCCTCATCTATGCTTATATACTTATATTCAAAGATGAATGTTCTCTGGAAATTTGCAGTTAGATTAGATCAATCTGTAGTTTCTCTGTGAAGTCTTCTTTTGTATACCAATTGCTTGGAATATGATCTAGTGTGTGAACAAACAGATGAACCCATTTTGTCTATGGTCTTTTTATCCATGCTTGTGAACAAGTTTCTATGTGAACCCTTGGATTTGTTTGTCCATTGTACTTCTCCATGGTCAGCGCAACTTTCTCTATGAATCTGATTTGCATCATGTGTTTGCACTAATCCCATGTGGTCAAAGTCTCCTGATGCACGGCCCACCATCTAGTAGGTGTAGCGTGCAGTGCTAAATCCAATGATGGTATGCGATGTTCCACTGAAATTGATACAATATATTCTTGTAAACATATATAGACTTTATTTGAACCATCATAAGTGGGGATTGGACTTACCTCTGTTCCATTACAGTGCAGTGATCTTGTAATCTGCGTGCATCTTCTTGCAGATACTTCATGCAATCGGCCTTGCCAATTCTCCAGTCCTGCGTCGGATTCTGATACGCAAGAACTGTTGCAGCGCCAACTAAGCGGTCCATCAGCTATAGGATTAGTGTAGTTCGCATGGTTCATTTTCATCTTATAGATACAATTTAGATCATGAGCTTTACATTCTTCTTTGATTGGCTCAATGTTATAGCTTAAAATGACACCTCTCCGTCTGTGACGACACTTGCATTCCTTGGTTGCATGACGACACTTCTTGATATCAAGTTCAGTCACACAACAGGACACTTGTGGAAGGAGGAGTCATTTGGGACACTAAAAATGGTTGAAATTACCTCATTCTTGAGCCATTTGATGACTATAACCCTTAGGAACATTTTTCCAGACCAAACCATCTCCTGAAAATGAGCAGAAAAGATTATTTTTGGCCATTTTTCACATGAGCACTACTCTACCTTAACAAACTAGCATGTGTACCCTACTCTAGTGTACAATAGTAGCGCTCAACCCTCTTGAGCGCTACTCCACTGTGAAATAGTAGCATACACCCCTGTTTTGGTCAAAATATTGAAATTTGAGTAAGTTAAGTTGGTTGGAAAACCTCCTGAGTGGTTATAACTTCTTTTCATATCCTTCACTGACTATATGAGGGTAGAAGGGACATGTGAGGGGACCAAGTTTATAACATCGTTATGCTGGAGGAATGGAGACCTTCATCCCCCTCTCTTGTGCTTAGTTTCTGATAAACCCTAGCACTGCTGGTTAGAGCTTGGGATCCTTGGAGAACAGAAGCAGGAGACCTTGAATCTAGGTTTCGTGAAGTGCCAAGCTTGAAGGAAGGTATAAATTTATGTACTTTATTTAATTCATTAATAAAGATCAGACGTTCTTCTCTTTCCAAAAATGACATATTCTTGTGTATCTCTGATTTGATTACAGTTTGCTTATAATTTGATGTCTTCTTCCATTATGAATATAAGTCTTATATATGTAGTCAAATGTGTTTGAGAAAGGTATCAAGTTGTTTTGCAGGTCTGGGCATTGCGACACTGGATAAGCATTGAAGAGAGAGGGGGGAAAAGTTAGGATCAACCTTCTTAATAAGGTGCCTACATATCTAAACCCTAATCTCTTCACTTATTTTTTGTACTTGCAAAATGCTTGTAAGTCTATCTTTATCACCATAAGTTGGTAGTTTCTCCCCTAAACTATAGGCGCATTTTCCCCACAACAGAATGGCGAATCCTATGGGGATCGAACCTAGAATCTCTGGTTTTGCAGACCAGAGATTAGGGTCCAAGGGTGCGATGAATCTGATATCCAACCCTTCAAATATCATTTTTTTCTTCCTCAAGTGGATGATCACAAGGTTTTCCATGGCCCAATCTATCCCCAGTAGTGCATGATAAGGTTGATTTTTATCTACAATTTCGATAACCTCAAAGTCTACATGACTTCGCACTCCATCGATGTCCACACGAACATTGGCTAGCCTTCCAAAGGGTATAAGATTCTCCTGATTCGCTAGTCTCAATTGTATGGGTGACAATGACAAATTTGGTTTCCCCATATGTACCCCTGTCTACTTAGTCAATACATTTACTTCAGATTCTAGATGAAGGATGATCTCATCCATCTCATAATCTCCAATCTCTGCACTTACCCTCATTTCTCGACCTGTTTTATTATAGCTCTTTATGTGGTGAAATGTGCTCTAAACAAGATCTGTGGAATTGTGTTGCTCGTAGTGGTTCAACAAATTTTGAATTTCCATCAAAGCATCTTTGCTCTTCAGCAACTTCATACAGCTCCGTATGAACTATGCAATAGAAGTCCCTGTTTCTGCTGTGGTACTCATTTGATCATATGTTGCTGGAACATGTTTCATATGCATTGTTTCAAAATTCGTAATGGGATTCTTGGACTTACTGGTGTTGGGTCTTTGATGGTGTCCCTTACCTCTTCAAAGACTTCTTTATTTATTTTCGGATCAAAAACAGGTGTTTTGCTCGTAGCTTTTCTTATCCAGATCCCATCAGTAGGTATCTAGTTACTGTGGTGCTCTCCAGAAGTTGAAACTTCTGGTTATTTATCTTTTCCTGTCGCATCTCCACTTCATGTCACAACATTGACATTTGGATCTATTTTCTCTGCTGCGATCATTTGTACATTCGGTTTTGGTGCTTCTTGTCTTCTTTCTTGCATTTGTTCTTGCACTATTGGACATGCTTCAATAACATGGTTAAAAGATTTACAATATCTACATGTAGTAGTAGCATTTGTACAGTCTCTACAAAGATGTCCAAGCTAAGCGTAGTTATAAGAGATCATCTGACCTCTTCCTCTTCCTTGTCCTTGTCCAGTGTTTCTTCCTCTTCCGTGAAATCCACCACGGCCTCTATATGTGCCTTGATCATACTACACATTATCATGGTGTTGCAGCATTTCTTCTTGAACTCTGTAGACATCATGCTTTCTTTCTAGTAGGAAGTCATATCCTCTATAGTTGGATTCATCATGTCCAATTGACTTACAGAAACTGCAGTACAAATTCTTTGGTGTTCTCACATATTTTTGGATCAAATAACAATCCTCTAGTTGATGTCCTCTGCATCGAAATATTTCACACCATGGCCCTTGTTGTTGATGATTCAATGGATTTGGTGCTCCACTATCAATAAATTCTTTGAAAAATGGACAATGCTCTTTCGAGTGTCCCCCTGATCTACACTTTGTACACCAGATATCTTCTCTAACTTCTTTTCGTTTCTTAATATCCTGGAGTTGCAACGTCAAGGTTTCTAACTAGTTCTGAATCTAGATATTTCCTTGACTTGTTTCTCCTATTAGTGAAGCTTCTAGCTTCATCGCGATCTCTAGTGCCTATGTCTACGACCCAACATTCTGTTGCATCAACGACAATCTGATATGGGGAAACAACACGGATATGAAGCATTCTTGGTGTTGTTGCAGTGCTATGTAAAAAATGACTTGATCTAATAGTGCCTTAAACTTCTGGTCAAATTCCCATACCGACTCAATTGTTTTATGTTTAATCTCTTTTAGCTTGGTTATACATTGTGATTCATATTTTGGTTTCTTAAACTCTCTTAATAGAGTAGCCTTAATAGCTAGTAAGGTTCTATTCTCTCCGACAGAATATTTCATGAACCAAGTTAATGCTCTATCTCTAAATGTAGTGATGAGCTGTGCATGCTTAACAACATCATCCTGGACTTGTTTGACACTCCATACGACTTCACGTAGAAACCAATGTTGCTCAAGGTCTTCTAGACTCATTCCTTTAAATATCGGCAACTTAATATCACGAGTCATTCTCCTTCTAGGTGGTACAGTGTTCTACGCAATACTCTGAGTGGTGTTAGGGATGTTACTGCGCGGAATGTTTTGGGTTGGAATGTTCTAGGTACTCACTCCTGCAGTGTTATTTGTATTGATGGTCTGAGGATTGGGAATATTAACAACTAGAGGATTTTGAACAATAGGAGGTGCAGTATTCAACACTAGAGGGTTCTGAGTTGTAATGGGATGATAGGTAGCTGATGAAGGTGTTCTTTGGATATCAGTCTCAACTGGGAAATCAGTTTCTATGTGGAGTTCAGGTTCGTTAAGGTTCTTTTCAGTGGTCTAATTATATCTTTTCCAGTTATTAAATTGTGTGTATCTTCATGATAGTCACTATATGTGTTATCTACCATTACAAACTCAAACAATTATGAATCTCATTGCATTCTTAAAACTCCTTTCTTAGCTAAAAGTATTTCGATATATAAACTAAGATTTTTAAGGTACTTACCTCTGAAACCTTTGAAGAATTCAGCCTCTGCTGCATTGTAGGGATTCGATGTGTCCACATCAAACTATGTCATGAATCCTTCTAGAATACTGCCAACCCAAAAGTCGACTACTCACGAGAGTGGACTATCTACTTCTTTAAGCTGCTGAATAAGATTTGGGTTCCACTTAGTAGGTGCTCCTTCTTGGAAGTAGTTCTTTCACTCTGTGAGTCTTGATAACCATTCATGCAACTCATTTCCAAAGGTTGAAAAGAAAATTTCATGAATATCTGTCCACAAATATTTGTTTAACCACTCTACATCAGATAGACGCGGATGTCTATTCTCCTTTCTAGCAAAATCTCTTTCTGTCTTGTCTACCCAGTTTCATATTTCTTTTTTCTTAGGATTCCAACTTTCGGTGCTCATTACCAGTTCAAGTGTAGAACCATTTGTTCATTATGCTTCCATCTGCACGGTCTTAACACATAAGAACATCACGTATCACTAGTTTTTTAGCCCGACAACAAAACAATTTGTTGTATGTCTAAATTGTTCTTTATTTTTACAAGGTAGACCCAGATTCTGTGCGGTACATGGAACCAACAAAACCACTTTTCACCGGTCCTTTCGGAAATAGTCTGTGAACAGACTGAGGTATCACTCGAGGTGAAGTTATGGGGAGGTTGCGGAATCAGGTTTCCACAACTGGGTGATGCGCGCTTCAACAAAATGGTGGACAACGTGAAGTTCTCCTACTTCACGGTTAAAGCTTTAAGCTATCACGCATCCAAGGACTACGCGATGCGGATTGGATGCTTAACAATAGGACAGTGCAACGAAGAACTGTGCTTCCTCTTTGACACTTGTGCCACTTAAATATACTTTACTTAGTGTCAACTTATACATTCATCAAGCATTTTACACTGTAAACCTTGTAGAATTTAGACAATATGATGAACTGAATTGACTGCACACTTCTGGTGTTGTGCTTCGGGGAATTTCACTATACAGACTTCACTAACTAAGTGTTTACCCAATTAACTTATGCATTCATCTGACTTAGAAATACTTGTGCATTCAACATTCATTCACATATGTCCAATACTTAAGATATTATTCCCATCCTTATCCTTATGGTGAATACATATAAAAGTAAGAACACATGAACTCATAAACATGAATTTAACCATTCAACATCAACAAATATATAGATGAAAACACATTTAGTCACATATCACAAGGAATTTAACGTGATTCACCCCTAGGATGGGAGCTACATACAAAGGAACTATTGATTATACTATCTATTGAGAAGGGTTCAACAGTTTCATCTACGCACACAGCTACAAACTCTCTTCTCTCTCAGTAGGTCACTACACAGACAGTTGCATAGCATTTTACAATGAGTCTCTCTCTTAATAGAGATCAATATTCAAAGTATATCTTAACCAAAATCTAACCCTTTCCCTTTCAAAATGTGCCCTTTTATAGAACGTTCCCTTAGGTCACATCTTTACATTCATGATGAGCTCAAAAACCCTAAGGTTCCCCAAAACCAGTGTGGTTACCCTACCAACCAGCCTTGTTAGGATTTGATAGCAATTCTTTGTCTTCATGGCCATCCTTTTGCACATGGTCACATCGCTTTCAACCCCCCTATCGAGCACATGCGAATGGGTCGGTTTCACCCCGTCGTTCCTTTTCTAACGAATTTGTGCATCCAGTTCACGTAGTGCTGCCTTTGTCTGTGCGATTGGTCGCTTTCATTTTGCACCACTCCTTACCCTCCTGCTAGGAATCTTGGAGTATCTTGACCAAAATAGACCGCTGATCGGTCTCACCGGAATTTACACCATTTTCTGTCCAAAACTTTTGCCTTGCTGGCTCTTCGTGGCGTTGGGTCTCCGTAGCACTGTAACTTTGCGGCGCTATTTTTCTTTACTATGCCGATGCTGCGCTGCATTGTATCCTCGCAGCTCCCAAAACTTCCTTACACAAAAATTCCTTAGTTGGGCCAGGCCCAACACTGCCAACTTGACCATGTAGCACAGGTAAGAAGGTTGGCTCTTTGCGCAATTTTTACCATGCTTTACTCGATTTCTTTGTTGTAAAAATAAGATGCTTGTTGAACTAACTAGTCATGTTTTCCTGTGCATGTAAGGCACAAACCTGAGCTTGGGACTCATGTCATTTCAACCCAAAGGTAAACGGTTACACAACAACAAAACATGTTGTCCAAATTACATTTTAGATTGGAAAATGTTACTATGATGACTAACTCCTTGTTAAACTTCTCATTGGAGATGCCACGACCCTGAGGGCATGCTGGGCCATTCAATGCTATCTCCATGACTTTGGAAGGATGAACCATCTGCAAATCCAGCTAGATAACCCATCATCCTTTGTCCTTCGGGTGAAACTACCTCTTCAGTTATGGATGGGTTACTTAAGACTCTTGGTTCTCTTTTCTCTGCCATGTTAAAACAAAGGCCTTTGGCCTTACTCTCTATTGTATGCGACTGTGCTTAGAAGTTTGAAGGCTCCCACAACTGGTAGGTGAATGTAATGTTAAGTCGTGACACTTGTAATGAACAATATTTTATTAAATGTGAACTTGGGTGGTTCGGCCACAATGGGTGTCACCAGTTATTACAACTCTGTCTCGATTTGGTTTTACCTGTGAAGGGATGTTGTTTGGAAAGAAGAGTGATAGCTCTAGGCTTTGTATATATTTCATTTTGTAAATAATGAATGCATAAATGTTGAAAGAGTTAAGTCTTATCTTTGTTTTATAAAACAATGAAATGATATGGTCGCTTTCGGCCTCTGTTTTCTATTTCAGTAAATCAACAGAGTTATTGTATAATTTGTATTGCATTCATTTTTAAAATGTTGAGCGACTACAGGGATGTAATCCTACATACATATGAACTTAATGTTAACAAACTTAATATTGTAAAACAACATGAATAACATTTAACTTGTAAAATCTTATAATGTTAGTGCTGGTTTATCCAGCGTGTAGGGTTTCGTAGCACTAAACGTTGAGGGTGAAACTATGACCAATGCACTCGGGTTTCTATGCCTGTGGATAAGGCATACCTATAAACAAGATAACGATAATCTACTAGTAGTATCATTATAAAATTGGAATGAGATACCGTGAGGTATCAATTCTGTAAAAATCGACTTGGTTATTAAAACGTTAAGTAGGGTAAGGAACCACGACTTATAGAACTAGTCTATTAATAGGGGAAAACAATAAACAAAAGTATCCTTGCACCTATGCATATATATATATATTAATAAGGGTTCTCGGCCCTAGATAGAATCACATTAATATATATTAAAACCCAACATTATTATTTAAGGGTCTTACTGTACACAACCAAACATGGAACCCTCGTCTCCGTGGAGGCATACCCAGTTAGCTTTTGCTAAAATCCTTAGGCATTGAAGTTGGCTCTAACCAATAACATAATGAAGGGGCTTCACGATCAGGGTCGTAGCTTACCCAGGGAGTTCGCTCTCCCATGCCGAGAGTCATGGCATACAATAAAAGGTAAACACATTTTGAACAATGTAATACATATCGAATTAAATCAATAGTTAGTGTTTACAGTGTGTTGTAAATCAACACGAATCCCAACTAGATATAAAACACTATGTATATAAAGAATCAAAGATAATGTAACTTTGTCGAATGATTATAAATCCATTCAATATAGATTTAAATCATTACAATTACAGTAATTTTTACTTGTCTGTAAAAGATGTTAGAACATTATTACACCTATGTACATTAATCATTTATTAATTGATGGCTAATTAGTACCAAACAGCTTAATAATTGCATCCCCAAGTTGGTTAGTGAGTAAATGGTCCTTTAGCTTGAACCAGTTCGCAATGTGGACAAAACTGAGCATTGCGCCAAGTCAAACTAGCTGTTGGGTGCGCCCTCCTAGTCATTTATTGCTTCCTACATGCCTAGGGTGCTCTTGCTCCTTGTTTTGTGGGATTCTCTTTGACCAAGGGCGCACATGCTCAGAATGTGGACAAACTTGCTTCCTTTGCCCATTTTTATCCAATTCTAGCTGCCTAACCTCTAACCAATCGGATTCTCCACATGTGTGAGGTCACATGGGACTATCCAGTCATTCCCAGCATTCACACAGCAGTTTCGAACCAATTTGGGATGGTTTGGGATATTTTGGTCAACCTAGGGGGGTTTGAGCTATTTCTAAGCTAGATCAGTGTGAAGACTCCAGATGGATTTGAATTGTTCCAGATTTGTATAAATGGATGTTCTTAACTTATTTTTAGGTTGGACAGTTAATAATATTTACATTATTAACCCATTTTATGTGTATTGTTCTTCATTTTTACAAATTTATGCTCATGCTTGTAAATGTGTTGCAATCTTTTCACTAGTGAGGAATCCATAGTAGCTAGGTTCTGCTGTGATTCAGATTTTATAAAAGAAAATATGGACAAATCTGGTTATATTAATTTCCTTTGTTTATCTATAAAAATAGAATAGAAGCTTGGATAATAAAAAATGGCTTGACATGTAAACCCTATGATTTACATGTATGCCTTGTTTCTACAATAAACATGTGAAACATAGACTCTGTCATTAATAGGATCTTTCTATAAAATGATCTGTAATCGATTTAAATAAACCCAACATATCCATAGGTTTAATCATAAGACAATAGTTATTCCAAACAGCCTATCTGAGGCTTATAACTCATCAATCATAAGACAACTCAGTTTGCTTACTGCATCAGGAATGTATCATGCTTATATCAAACATAAATTATAAAAACTGTAAGTGCATCCATTAGATCACAATTTTGCCCAATATTCAGAGACATCCAAGTATATTAATGATACATACATACAGTTCAATTTAATAAGACATTCATGATCAAATCTGGTAAGCAAACAGTAAATCTGATTTATGCACAATAAAACCCTAGTAACTTCTCCAGAAACATTATCAGATAAATAAAACATATAGACTTATCTGTTTTCTGATGACCAGTGGAACCTAGCACAAACCTCCCAACCTTTGACCAGTCATTTCACCTTGCTCTCAGGTCACCCTCAAGCTGATTTCACAGACCCTTCTGGTTCAAAATTTAGATTTTATTTACCCTTAGCTTTTTCCCAAGTTATTCAAGTAATTTCTGTGGCAATAGGAAACCCAACATCCAACTCAGTACTCCTGAGCTCCAAGATGCTCCAGGGCCTTTTAAGCCTCAACCAATAAGAGAATTAGTCCAACACAGCCTATTCAGAGTAAATAAAGTGCTCCTGCAAGCTTGGGGTAGTTCTCCTACCTACACACAACTAGGTGTCCAAGCTATACCCATTTGTTATGATTTCTCTTAATCTGGTCCAGTTTTGTGCTCCAAAATTGTCCCCAGTCACTTGTCTTCATTTACCCCTAGTTCTTGCTTTCTGAGCTCCCATTTCTCTTGTGTGTTCATCTTCATGAGCATGTTGAGAATATTAAGAATATCCCCGTGTTTTGAATGAGTTTCACTTTTTATTCTCTTAGGTGTGAAATTTATCATTTTCTTATTTCTTTTATTTCATTATTCTCTCAAATCGTTTCTTTAGGGGTTGCCATTTTCTCCAATAATAATTTCTCATTATTATATTAATTGGGATTTTCCCTCCAACCATATCGTGAATGTTACTCCCATCTCATTAATGTGTTGGTCCCAACTGGTCATAAGAAATTACTTTTCAAATTTCTAATGTCACCTAAGTAAAATGAAATAATACTTAGCATAAATATAAAAGGGTTAAATTCTAGCATTTGGAGTATTACATTTCCCATCCCCTTAAGTTTTCACAGTCCTCAGTGTTGAACAGTTTTTCAAACCCACAAATAACATAATAACCAAAATTAGTTTGTATCATGTACTTATTCAAATAGGAAAGGGTATGATGCTCGCATTTCCTTTTCCATTTCCCAGGTAGCCTCCTCAGGCTTATAGTGCTCCCATTGCATTTTTACCTGAACGATGTTTTGATTTCAAAGTACCACCTCTTTCAGATCTAGTATGCATACAGGATTTGTCTGGAAATATCCTTCGGATTCCACCTGAATCACATGCCAATTCACCATCTGCTTAGGATCATATACATATTTCTTCAGCAATGAAACATGAAACACATCATGTACTTTAAAATTTACTGGTAGAGCTAACGAATAAGCAATCGGTCCTACTCTAGCAAGTATTTGGAAAGGACCACCAAATCTTGGTGCTAGTTTGGAAAACTTGCCCAAACACAAAGAAATTTATTTTCTTTCACTCTTAGGAATACATGATCCCAAATTTCAAATTCTTTATGTTTCCTATGTTGACCAGCATAGATTTTCTGCCTATCTTGAGCAATTTTTAAATTTGTTTTAACTTTCTGCACAATGTTTTCTAGTTCTGCTAGCATTTCGAGACCCATCACAATCTAATTCACTGGATCATCCCAAGTCATAGGAGTTTTACACTTTATGCCATACAAAACTTTGAACGGACTCATTCCTGTAGAAGTTTGGTACCCATTATTGTAGGCAATTTCAGCCAAGTCTATGTAATTTTCCCACTGCATTGGGTTATCTATGACCTATAAGCGAAGCATGTCATATAGGATTTCGTTCACCCTCTCCATCTATCCATATGTTTTAGGATGGTAGGATGTACTAAAACCCAGTTTAGTCCCCAAACCTGTAAATAACTCCTTCTAGGAATGTGAAGTGAACTTGGTATCCCTGTCGGATACAATAACCCTTGGAATTCCATGAAGTCAAAAGACTTCCTTCATCAATATTTCTATAATGTTTATTGATTTGAAGGTGGATTTGACTGTTATAAAGTGAGATTCCTTAGACAACTTATCCACTACAACCATGATAGCTTCATGTTGCTTATTATTTTTAGGCAACCTGATGATAAAATCCATAGAAATGGTCTCCCATTTCCATTCTAGTATGGGTATAGACTGTAACAACCGAGCATGGTGTTGATGGTCCACTTTCACCCTTTGATAGTCCATACACTTTGCTATATACTTAGTAATTTTCGACTTCAATTTGGGCCAATAGTGTTGTTTTTTAACAGGTGTTAACATTTTCTAATAACCTAAATGACCAGAATATGGCCTTTTGTGAAATTCATCCAGAATCAATTGTTTTAATTCTGCCTGATCTGGTATGTATAATCTATTTGTAAATAGTAGCAGCTCATCATTAGATATACTGTAATCTGTTGCTTTCTATTATGAATTTTGTGCAAGACATTTTTGTCTTAAATTTATATATTTTGGGTCTTTTTCCGTTGCTATCCAAATCTACAACATTAAATCAGATTGAAAACTGTTAACTGAAGCCATAGTTAACATGTGCATCCTCGTACTAAGTGCATCATCTATTTTATTTTATTTTCCTTTGATATGTTGAATTTCAAAGTCAAACTTACTTAAGAAAGCCAGCCACCTTGTTTGCATTCCATTCAAATTTGGATATTCAAAAAGGTACTTCATCCCAATATGATCAGTTTTAAGGACAAACCTTTTCCCAAGAAGGTAATGTCACCACATTTTCAATGAATGAATTATGGCATCTAGTTCTAAATCATGCATCGCATAGTTTACTTCATGGGTCTTTAACTTTCTAGAATCATAACTGATTACCGTACCATCTTGTGTTAACATGCCTCCCAAACCTTCCTTGCACGCATCCGTGCATACCACAAAGTCACTGTAAGGATCATCCACTTTTAGAATAGGAGTTGAAGTAAGCAACTATTTTAGCTTTGCAAAACTTGCTTCACATTTGGCTGTCCAAATAAACTTGACTTCCTTTCTTTGAAGGGAGATAATAGGATGAGCCACTTTGGAAAATCCCTTAATGAATTTATGATAGTACACGTCTAATCCCATGAAAGAGAAGACATCACTTACATTTTGGGGCATGGGCCAACTCATTATGACCTTGATCTTGTCAGGATCCACCCCAATGCTTTGGGATGATATTATGACCCAAGTATTGGATTTGGTCCTTGTAAAAATCACATTTGGATAGATTTGCATAGAGCTGATTTTCTCTTAGGACTTGCAACACTAACCTTAGTTTCTCCTCGTTTTCACTTTCAATATTCGAATAAATGAGGATGTCATCAATAAACACTACCACAAACTTATCCAGGTACTTGCTGAAAATATTATTCATAAGGCACATAAACGTGGTTGGTGCATTCGTAAAACCGAATGGCATCACCATAAATTCATAATGTCCATAACGAGTATGGAAAGTTGTCATATGCACATTTCTTCTTTAATTATGATATGATGATAACTCGACCTCAGATCTATTTTTTAGAATACAGTAGAACCCCTAACCTAATCGAATAGATCATCAATCCTTGGCAAGGGATACCGATTTTTGATAGTTAATTTATTCAACTGTCTGTAATCTATGCACAGTTCGAAAGTGCCATCTTTCTTCCATAAAAAAATCACTAGTCCTCCCCACAGGGACACACTTGAACGAATATAACCTTTTTCTAACAGCTCTCGTAATTGTGCTTTCAACTCTATCAATTCTGGTGTACTCATCCGATAAGGTGACTTAGAATTTGGTTTTGTTACTGGGGATAGGTATATTGTAAAATCCAGTTCTCTTTTAGGTGGTAGATGAGGAATTTATTCAGGAAACACATCCCCAAACTTAGCCAAAATAGTGTATTTGGTGAAATCTGAAATTTCACTTTCCTAATTTTCCGTCAAGTGAACAACATAAAGTTTACACCCTTTCCATTCATTTCATTTCAGTTGAAGAGCAAAAATTTCCCTTAATTTCACTGCTCTTACTATCCCTTGAATCTTTTCCAACTGTCCAATATCATTCATAAAGGTAACAGATTTTTCATAGCAGTCTATGATAGCCCTATGTTTTTCCATCCAATCCAAGCCGATAAACAAATCGTAAGATCCCAATGGGAAAATATTTAAATATGCACCAGTGTAAGATTCGTTCAACTTGAAAGGACATTGATTTACTACTTCAGAAACTTTTCTTTTTGTTCCTGTGGCTATTTGAACCAGCCAAGGGTACATGTATTGTTTTTTGATATGTTTTCATGACTCACAAATTTTTGGGTCTACGTAACTTTTACATTCGCCAAAATCAATCAAGATAGACACAACTGTCCCGAAAATCATACCTTCAACCTCGATGATAGAATATTGATGTTCTGCTTGACGGTTGTTCAATGCATCATAGATTTTCGGTCTCCTTGCTATATCTTGAACTATGGAAGCCTCTTGAATATTATGCGTTGATTTGTTTTTATCCTTCTTATGAGGAAATTCATACCATCTATGATTTTCTCCATAGCCCCAGCATTTAAGTGGTGGCGTAGATGGTATGTCCTCCATTTTTCTTATGCATTCAATGTTCATCTTCTTTCTTGGCAAAACGAAGATTGAGTGTCACTTGCTGGCATCAAACTTGGTGCTAAAAGGTGCCTGCGTAACTTGGTTTCCGAAATGGTTGGGCTTGTGACCTTTCTTCATACTGTAATATTTGAATTTCTTCTTTTCATTTCACTGTTTAGACACTTCAGCCTTATTCTAACCCTGTTCAAAACACATTCTAGCATTTCGGAAAGCATCATCAAAAGTCCTTGGATCGCGAAACTCTATCCAGTCCTTGAAACCAAACAGTAAACAATTCAACAAACGTTGAATTCTTACCTTTTCATCCTGAATGTAAGGAACTGTTGTGGCCACAATGGATCCCATGCTTAGCTGAAGCATGGGAACCCCCATTTTGAATAAACACAAAGGTATCTTGGTGAGTGTACTCTGTAAATATGAGAATTTGGGTTTTTACTTGTTTAGATCTCTCACCCATACTTTTGTCCTGCATGTTTCCCTCTTTCTGGATGATCTCTAACTGTCTGCTCTGTTGAAATCCTCAAATTTTGAGTATTTTACCCTTTTCTTAAATCAACCCGAAACCTGACAGTTAGGAGACCCGAAACCCGCAACCTAGCAATTTAGGGTTGCGGGGTGTTTGTTTTGCAGTTTTAGATTTGGCCAACCCAAAACCCACAACACGACGGTTGTGGGTAGTGGGTTTGTCTTGTAATAATCTTGGGAAACTGTCATCCCAAAACCCGAAACCCGAAAACCCGCAATTGCGGCTTTCGACTTTCAGGTTCCATCTTTTTATTTATTTTGTTGCATTGCCCTAAACCAGCAACCTGCAACTGTCAGGGTACGGCTTTCGGGAAGTTGTTTTCAGTTTACAAGTGTGTCATTCCCAAAAATCGCAAGCCGCAAGTGTCGGATTGCGGCTTTTGGGAACCCGTTTCTCATTTTTGTTTTCAATTGTGATTACTCCTGAAACCTAAAACCCGCAATTACGGATTTTGGCTTCTGGGAATTATTTTCCACCTTTATCATTTGCGCAACTTTGCAACCCACCACCCACAATTACCGAGTTGCAGCTTTCGGGATCATTTAATAAATTTTGTGAATAAAAATTTTGCGCAAGCCCGCATCCTGCTCTGGTTCATCTCAACCATCCATTTGTTTTGATCCTGCAGTCATCTTTTAATATGTTACTTCTGGATAGATTGTTGCCTTGGCTGCACTTGGTATTTGATAAGTTCCGATTTGTTCAGGACACCTTTTCATTTTTTGTTTCTACTCCTCAAGGTTTTACACCATTATGCTTGTTGTGGTCTGAAATATTCTTCCGGTTATTCTGTTAAATCCAATCACCCAAATCTGGCTTGATAGGTTCACAAGAGTTGCTGGTCCGTGTACTCAAGATTTTGTTTCAGTCATTTTGAAGTCAGTTTTCAAGCCATAATTTTCTTTTCGTTCATGAATGTGAAGCCATGATTGCTAATGTGAGAATACTCGTAATGATAAGATTTTGGAACCAGTTTAATACCTACAAGTTTCGATTGGTTTTGTACTTTCACACAGGTTTTATCTAACTAATGCATGTCCTCGCTCGTTTTCATCACAATTTGGATAATTGCAATGAATCGGCTGTATAACTTCAATCATTGTTATTTTTCTTGCTCAATGTTTGTTATCTTATCTGTTGGCTTTAAATTATCAACAAATATGAAACTTTTAGCTCATCCTTCATATTCTTTAAGAGGAAAAATTTTGTGTGATAGTCTTGCATTTTTTCCTTCTAGACATATCTAATACGAACAATATGCAGACAGGAAATGCATTCCCAGATGCACATTTTAAGGATGAAGAACTCTTGCCCTTACTATATCAAGAACCCATGTCACCACCTTTTGATGCAGGTGTTCCTAATTTAAGCAGTGATAGCGGTGAAGAAGATTCCGAGGCTCTATCTATCTGCATGCAATTCCCTAATAAGAAAGAGAACAAAGTTCCCAACGAACTGGTTGACCGTGACGACGATGTTATATGAGATTATATAATCAATCAAGAACCTAATGTCCCACCAAATTCTTCTAAAATATATCCTTTAATGGATTTTTCTATTTTTGAGAACGTAGTCTCTAATCCAGAAGTTCCTGCGGCAAATTCTCTGCAAGTTGAATCGTCTGTTGCTGATAATGAGCAAGTTGGGGTGGAATTCTTGTTGTGCTATGAGGATCTTTTTTATTAAAGAATGTATCTTTAATAAACTATCTTGAAAGGTGGTAGAAATCATGTAGACCGAGGAATGGCAAGATTTCTTGGATCCATAGTTTTGATCCGATTTTGTAATCTATGTTTTCTAGGGATCTCCATTTTTGGACTCTGTTGTAATTATTTAAAGAAGGTTATCTCTCAGGGGGGTTGGTAATTTTGGAGTTGTAAGTTAGCAGAAGACTGGAATGGATATACTTTGTTAAGCAGATATTTTTGTAATTTATGTACAAGACCTCTTCATACAGTAAAGTTATCTTTTAATCTATCTTATATTATTCCTCAAATTTCTTTGGGAATTCCTGATTTATGCTTCAAATTGTCATCTGTTATGTATCTGATCTTTTGCTAATCATTTGTTAATGTATGAATCTGTTGTATCGATTTCTCTATATGACTGGTTTATGTTTCAAAGTACTTCATTGAGTTTTTTCAATACAAGTACTTTCATGTTTTGTTTCTACAAATGATTCGGTGCATATAAATTTATATAATCATTGTTAATTTCTAAATTAGCAAAGTGATTACATAATGGATCTTGAATGAGCTTGAATACTTGAAATATTGTCATTTAATTTTCATTAACTGATAATAATTTAAGTTAATAAGTAACACAACTAAAGACATTTCTGTTTAAGCTATTCAATTACTTGTTTAATCATATCTCATAACCAATTTGCACATAAACAAACTTTCATTTTAAAATAGGATTGACTTAGACTAGTTTTGCTTTTCTAAAATAGGTTAGGTTAGCTTTGTAATGCCATATCCACACCTTGGTTTTCCTTAATTGGAAAATTGATCTAATTGATCAAACCACCAACTGATAGAGTGCCAGCGAAGGCCGAATATCCGTGGAGGATCACCACACCAAATAGGTTGGGGATAGAACTGCCCTTGCACAAGGTCTTTCAAAGCTTTTCAACTCGGGTTTTCTTCCTTTGTTGAGTGTCTTGGAACATTCTAGCACTTTTTGCATCTAACCTACACAACTGAGGCATCAAGAAATGGCACTAGAAGGAGGGCCAATAGTGCAACATGCCTAAACAAGCCACTAAGAAACCTCCTCCATCAAATACTTCAATGGTTCAAACTTCAAGCCAATCAAGGGCTTCAACATCTGAATAACCAACAAAGTCACAACCAATGGTTGTCCTTGTTACACGTGCTCAACCCACGGTTGTCCTTCATATACCTGCTCAACAAATTGTTGTACCTGTTGTATCTGCAACACAACAGGAAAACACAGGCAATATCTTTATTGTATCACCTACTAGAGGAACCCTCTCACTAGAGAAGATGTTGAAAACATCAGCCGATAGGGTCACTAGGGTAGAACAAAGACGTACTGATCAATGAGGAAGTGGTTTTGCAGTGATCAATTTAGAAAAAAAATTGTAGACCAATAATCAACAACCTCAGCAAGACATAGTTTCACATATCAGTGATCCAATCATCTAACAAATAATTGATCAAAATATTGAACATCAGCAAACAGTTAATTCACAATCTAAAAATCAAGAAATGGTTGGTCAATCAGGTTCCCCCGAATACAACCTTAGTCAACGTTTTCAGGAAACACAAGATCAGCCAAAATTTGGAACTCGTGGACCACCACCATCTCCTTCTTCATCCTCACCCTCTTCCTCAAACAATGAACATTCTTCAAGATCTTCGTCAAAAGAATAAGAAGAAGAACCACCGAGGGATGCAGAAGGCCAAAACAGACTTTGGCTTGACCAAGATGCAGTATGGGTACTTGGAGACCAACATAGACTACCCAAGAACCCTGAGAAGTGGTTACCCAAGTTCAACCCAGATGACAAATCACCTACGCTAGATCATGTTAAAACCTTCATGCAGGCTATTAGGCTTAGAAGTTTCATCACAAGAATGTGGTATGCAGACTCTTTCCTTATACTTTTGAAGGAAAGGTAGCCGCATGGTATTTTTCCTTGCCACCGAGGTCTATTGTTTCTTCGGATGAGTTTGAGAAATTATTCATCCAAAAGTTTGGAGATGACAAAACACCACAAGATCTTGTTTTGGAATTATCCTCCATGAAAATCAAAGGGAAAGAAAGGGTTAAAGATTTCAACCAAAGTTTATCATACTTAAAGAATAGGATTCCTGTCAACCTTCTTCCTGCTGAAGAATTGTTGATAGCCTACTATGAAAAAGGACTACCTGCTTCGATTTCAATGTGGGTGAAATGATCACAAAATGGAACTTTGTTGGAAGTGTTTGCTGAAGCAATACAAGTTGAGAAGGAAATTGTTTGTCTTAAGGACAATTTGGAAATCTCAAAAGAACATCCTTCAACTTCTGGGAACATGAATCATAATGTTCCTAAACCAACTACACAAAACAAGGATCCATTTGACATAACTAGCATGAAAAAGCTCATCCAGAAAATGTCAAACGAGATGGTGGATTTGAAAAGGATTAACAATGAAAATCAAAACCATAATAGATGTTTTATGAAACCACCTTTCAGGAGACCTTATCAACCTCCACCGAATCCACCACCTCCTAATCCAACAGAAGGCCTCACGAATGAAGAAATTTATTCTATTTTTAGAGCCTTAACAACAGAATCTCAAAACACCCCTCAAGTTCCCAATGATCAGACTACTCCAGACCCATAATTACCTGAGGAAGAAGAAGATGAGCATGAGGATCCACAAATCAACACTAGAAGTTACTTTTCAGAGCTTCCTATGTGTGAAGAAGAAGAGGAACCTGAGACTGTGTTTAATGTCCAACATCCTTATAACACAAGGTCTAAACCTCAACACCCTCAGGCACCTTCATCCTCCACACTAGTTCCTAATAAAGGCAAGACTGTCCCTCACAAGGATATAGTCATCCCTGAGATGGAGTACAATTTAGTTGATGATCTTAAAAGAGTGAAGGAAAACATCTCTTTGATTGAATTATTGAAAATCCCCTTGATGAGGGATACTTTACCCAAAAGCATGGTGGTCAAACAGCCAAGAGAATTGCATAATAATAGCCTTGACTCTTTCAGTAAACTAGATGATCAAAAGTGTGGTAGCAGAAGGACACCTCCTTTTCTGCTTACCTTTGAGATTTTCAACCGAAACGTACATAATTGCATGATAGAATTTGGTGCCTCATCAAATGTGATGCCTTTTTTCTATCCGTAGAAAGTTGAACACCAAATGGGAACCTTTCCCTACTCAGATAGTAAAACTTGATAGATCAAAAGTCAGAGCAGTAGGAAGGCTCAGAAATGTCTTAATCACATTATCAGCTGATCCTCGAATCCATCAAACAATTGATATAGTCATTGCTGATATCCTAGAAGCATATGATATGTGGCTTAGTAGAGACTGGTCAGAAAAGCTAAAAGGTTATTTTGCTACTGATTGGTCCCATTTGTGGTTACCCTACAATGGTTAGCCATACAAGATCAAGATAAGCAGGGAGCCTTTTATGAAACAGACAGTCACATACTTGAATGAATCAAGTGAGCCTGTGGGTTATTTCCACATGCACGTTAAACACTTTAATTTTTATACCTTTTTCGAGAATTTATCAGCTTATGTTTCACCACAGGAGAATGCAAAAAAGGAATCTCAGGTAACTCATCTCACTTATGTGCCATTCTCAGGAGACATTGTACATAATGTTTTTAATGTAAATACAAATTTTAGATTAGATAGCATTGCTTGGACATTGTTTTTTGATGGTTCTAAATCTAAGGATGGAGCTGGTGTAGGATGTGTTCTCATAGATCCAAAAAGGACAAAAACTATGATTGCATGCAGGTTAGAGTTTGATTGTAGTAACAATGCAACTGAGTACGAGGCCCTGATACAGTGACTAAAAAAGGCTATTGACTTGGAAGTATAGATCATTCATTGTTTTGGAGATTCAGAAATTATTTTGAAACAAGTGAGGAATAAGATACACTGCTTGTCCCCTCGCCTGTTGAATTATCAAAAATTGGTAAGAGATCTTACCAGCTCTTTTATTGCATTCAATATTAATTCAGTTCCTAGGTCTCAGAATTTCGATGCTGACTTGTTGGAAAATACAACTTCCAGATTGATTCCACTAGATGGCCTATCTCATCAAACATTCTCAATAGAACTTATGTATAGGCCTTCCATACCAGATAATGTGGCAAACTGGAAGGTATTCGATGATGATCAACATATACTTGATTTTCTGACAAACAAGGACACGTTCTAGGATATGGCTATAGATGAGGATGAACATGAAAAGACTCTCTCTGATTCCTCGAATGTCATCCCAAAGTTTGTGCTCAATTTGGAGAAGTTATACGATTTGCAAGACAAGTTTAGACAGAAAACCATTTGTAAAACACAGAGTTCCTCACTTAATTACGAGCAAGTCAATTTGGGCACCGAGCAAGAACCCCATTTCATCAATTTAGGAACTGATTTCACCCCAGAAGAAAGGCAAGCTATCATTAAACTGTGTAAAGAATATAAATATGTCTTCGCCTGGACCTATGATGAATTGAAAACATTTGACACTAGTGTCATCTATCATAATATACCTATGAAGCCGGGAGTTAAACCATATCAATAGAAACTGCGGAAGATGCATCCCAGTTTAGAGCCTTCTGTGAAAAAAGAACTGGAAAAGCTACTCAGCGGCCGAATTATTTTTCCAGTGAGGCATACACAATGGATAGCCAATTTGGTGCCTGTAAGCAAGAAAAGTGGTGAAATACGATTGTGTGTCGAATTCAGGAATTTGAATGAGGCCTCAGAAAAAGATAACTACCCTATTCCAGCCATGGAACAGATTCTCCAAAAGGTAGCAGGGTCAGAAATGTTTTCTCTCCTAGATGTATTTTTGGGGTACAACCAGGTTATGGTTTCCCCAGATGACCAATTAAAGACAGGTTTCAGAACCCCTTGGGGCACCTTCGCCTACAAGTGAATGCCTTTTAGTTTAATTAATACATGAGACACTTTTCAGAGAGCTATGGATATAGCTTTCTGAGGTTTAATGCATAATTCTGTCATGGTTTATTTACTTGATATTACCATATTTTCAAAAAAATGACATGAACACCTATTTGCTCTTAAGCAGGTTTTCGAACATTGCAGAAAGTTTGGCATTTCCTTGAACCCCACAAAATCCATTTTCACAGTCACAGAAGGGAATTTGTTGGGATTCATCGTTTCAAAAGAAGGTATGATCATCGACCCCGAACACACAGACGCGATTTCAAAAATCGTCTTACCGGGTTTGCGTAAAGCAATGAAGTCCTTCTTGGGTAAGATCAACTTTGTACACAGGTTTGTACCTAATTTTGCTCAGATAGTTAAACCTTTACAACATTTAGTTAAGAAAGAAGTACAGTTCACCTGGTCACAAGAACAAAAATATGCATTGGTGGAAATTCGTAAGGCTATTGCTGAAGCTCCTGCTCTCATGTCCCGGGATTTTGATAAAGATTTTATTCTCTACACTTTTGCCGTGATTTCTCCTATGCAACTGTTTTGACACAGAGATAGGACAACGATACAGAGATCCCAATCTCTTTCATGAGTTCAACCTTCAAGGGTGCATAGCTCAATTATTCACAAATTGACAAACAAGCCTACGCAGTTTACAAGTCTATCAAACATTACAGGCCTTATTTGTTAAAATCTCGAACAAAGGTCATTGTTTTGTATTATGCTATTAGAAATGTGCTGATCCAGAAGGAGTTGGGCCAAAAAAGTGCTCACTAGATGACTAATCTCCAAGAGTATGATTTAGAAATAAGGCAGCCAAAATTGTCAAAGGACAAGGCCTTTTCCTTCTTACTGCTCAATCTAACGATCCCCTGCAGCAACAAATTGAATGGGAATAGGAAGAAGACATTCCTACAGGTTCTGTCAATGCTATTGATACCCCGACATCATAATGGTATGATCATATCAAAATATTCCTAAATAATGGGTTTGCCCCTGAAACCTTGGAATTTAAGAAATGAAGAGCCTTGATATTAAAGGATGCCACTTATCAGTTTATTAATGAAGTTCTGTTTACAAAAACACATGATGGGGTTTTTCTTAGGTGTTTAGAAAAACATGAAACTGATGACATCTTATTCCAATTTCATGCAGGACCAGCTGGAGGTCATTTTTCATGCGAGACAATTGATCATAAGATTCTCAGAGCTGGGTACTACTGGCCTACATTGTTTAAAGATGCTTATGCCTATGTAAGGAGGTGTGAACCATGCCAGAAATGCACAGGGAAGTCCAAGAAACATGCTTTCCCTTTTCAACTAGTCACTGTCCAGTTTCCATTTCTGTAATGGGGGCTAGATTTTGTTGGGCCCATAAATACTACCTCATCCCTCCAACACAAATACATTCTCACAGCAACAGATTACTTCACCAGATGGATGGAGGGAGCCCCACTTAAGCAATGTAATTCCAGCCAAGTCATTCTTTCCTAGACAGTCAGATACTCTCACGATTTGGTACTCCAGAATTCCTAGTTTTTGATAATGCATCCTATTTTTCTTCGATTGACATAACTGAATATGCTCTTGAAAAGGGGATGAAACTCAAATTTTCTGCCAATTAATACCCACAAGGTAATGGGTTGGCTGAGTCTTCGAACAAAAATTTGACCAACATTCGGAAGAAGACTGTGGCCTCTCACCATATATATTGGCATACACAACTCAATAATGCTCTTTGGGAAAATCGGATTAATCCAAAGGAAGCAATTGGAAATTCTCCTTATTGTCTAGTGTATGGCAAAGAGGCCATTCTTCCTACTAATATCACCATCCCTTCACTACAGTTAGCCCAGTTTGTCCAAGAAGATGATTCTTCTCCCCTCCAGCAGAGAATTGACACTCTACTTAAACTGGAGGAAGATAGAGAAGTGGCTAGAAACAAGTTATATCATCATCAATAGATGGTGAAAAGATGGTTTGATGAAAAATCTTCATCTGACAGAATTTTCTGTTGGAGACTTGGTTTTAAGATGGGACAAACAACAAAAAGATAAGAACCAGTATACCAAGTTTCAACGCCTCTGGCTGGGACCTTTCATTGTTACAGAAAAGATGGGTCCTGGTACTGTTCGATTACAGACACTGGAAGGAGTTGTGGACACTTATCCAGTGAATGTTTCACTCCTCAAAAAGTATTTTGTTTGATCAGGATGTTTTTCTTGTACATAGGTTTGTTTTGCTATTTATTTTCTTGATTGGTTTGTCTGCTTTGTTTTCATTTGTTTGCTTTAAACTCCACACATTTGGTGACACTCATTGATCAGTTTCTCTCTTGGTGATGATTTCATCTTGGGTTTTATAACTGTCTACCAGCCATAATTTTGTCCTGTATCGGAGGTTTTTCAACAAAGGGCATATAGCTAATGATTGCAAGACCCTGAATTGATATATATCCACAATGGTCATTATCTTACACATGTCTTATTTGTTTAATTGGGGTCTGGAGAATAGCAGAGTCTCCATTGTCTCATGTTTCATGGTTCAAGCTGCATATCATAATAAACTGCCCAGCTTGTTCTGCTCTGGATTCTTTTACAATCACCTTGGTAATAAATCTCTTAATAAATGTAAATTACAAGGTGGGAGGTCTTTCTATGAAGCCAACCCATTAGGTTCATAGGTGCTAAGAAGAATGACATCTTCACATCAAGCAACCACACTTGGAAGATGACTTTCAGTTTTAATGGGAGTTAGAAGATCCTATCACAGGTCGGTCCATTCATGATCAGCAAAGCGTTGGTGAGTAATGCTACCAATATATGGTCACCAAGCCATGGTAGTGCCTTGTAATTTTCAACCTAATAAAATTTTGTTTGCTCCTTTTTTAAAGATGCTCATGCATATAGGGACAGGGGGGTCTTATTGCAAGTCATCCCTGCCATGATCATGGGTTTAATTTCGACTGAAGCTATCACAATATGGTCACCAAGCCATGGTAGTTGCTTTCAGTATTGCAACTGGAAGACAAGGAGTCTCTTTATCGAGCTGGCTTGATCATTTTTTGAATTATGCTTGTGAATGGAACTGCTTATATCTAATCACCAAGTCAGGGCAGTGGTCTTATATACATAGTCTCTTCTTTTACATTAAAAAAAAAGGAAAAAAGAAAAAAGAATCTCATGAATTGTTGCATGTAAAGAAAATCTCAATAAATCAAGGTGATGTGTAATTAGGATATCCAAGAGCATTTTCAAGTATGTGCCTAGGTTCAACACAAGCTGCTTCCCCATGATTACATAAAGTTGAAGGATCTTAGTTTTTTCTTCAACCCCCTTATCAGATTTTCATTATTCTCAACATGATCATATATGGGTATTTATTAATTTCATTTTCAATGCTCGTTAACTGTCTCTCTTGTGATCAATTTTTGAAAAAAATCAGGTTGAAAAAGTGATGTTGCTAAAATGTTTCATTTAGCTGAATTTCATTGCAGAGATAATTGGTTCTTCCCATCCAGTCGCCATTTGTTGTGGCCACAACACATCCCATGCTTAGCTGAAGCACGAGAACCCCCATTTTGAATAAACACAAAGGTATTTTAGTGAGTGTACTTTGTAAAAATGAGAATTTGGGTTTTCACTTGTTTAGATCTCTCACCCATACTTTTTTCCTACATGTTTCCCTCTTTCTGGATGATCTCTAACTTTCTAGTCTGTTGAAATCCTCAAATTTTGAGTATTTTACCCTTTTCTTCAATCAACCCGAAACCCAACAATTAGGAGACCCGAAACCCGCAACCCGAGAATTTTGGGTTGCGGGGGGTTTGTTTTGCAATTTTGGATTTGGCCAATCTGAAACCCACAACCCAACGGTTGTTGGTTGTAGGTTCATCTTGTAATAATATTGGGAAACTATCATTCCGAAACCCGAAACCCGAAAACCCACAATTGCAGATTTTGGATTTCGGGCTCCATCTTTTTATTTATTTTGTTGCATTTCCTGAAACCCGCAACCCGCAACTGTCGGGTTGCGGATTTCGGGAAGTTGTTTTCGGTTTACAAGTGTGTCATTCCTTAAACCCGCAAGTGTCGGATTGCGGCTTTCAGGAACCCGTTTCTCATTTTTTTTTATTGTGATTACTCCCGAAACTCGAAACCCGCAATTTCGGCTTTCAGATTTAGGGAATTATTTTCCACCTTTGCCATTTGTGCGACCCCGTAACCCACAACCTACAATTGTCGGGTTGCGGCTTTCGGGATCCCTTAATAAATTTTGTGAATAAAACTTTCGCGCAACCCTGCATCCCACTCTGGTTCATTTCGGCCATCCATTTGTTTTGATCCTATGGTCATATTTTAATCTATTACTTCTGGATGGATTGTTGCCCTGGCTGCACTTGATGTTTGATAAGTTCTGATTTGTTCGGGACACCTTTTCATTTTTTGTTTCTACTCCTCAAGGTTTTACGCCATTATTCCTATTGCAGTCTAAAATATTCTTCCGGTTATTCTGTTAAATCCGGTCACCTGAATCCGGATTGATAGGTTCACAAGAGTTGCTAGTCCATGTACTCAAGATTTTGCTTCAGTCATTTCGCAGTCAGTTTTCAAGCCATAATTTTCATTTAGGTCATGAATGTGAAGCCATCATTGCTGATGTGAGAATATTCATAATGATAAGCTTTTGGAACCACTTTAAGACATGCGATTTTCGATTGGTTTTGTACTTTCACACAAGTTTTATCCAACTAATGCATGTCCTCACTCATTTTCATCATAGTTTGGATAATTGCAGTGAATCAGCCATATAACTTCAATCATTGTTATTTGTCTTGCTCAATGTCTGTTATCTTATCTATTGGCTTTAAATTAGAAACAAATATGAAACTTTTAGCTCATCCTTCGTATTCTTTAAGAGGAAAAAGTTTGTGTGATAGTCTTGCATTTTTTCTTTCTAGACATATCTAATACGAGCAATATGCAGACAGGAAACGCATTCCTAGATGCATGTTTTAAGGATGAAGAACTCTTTCCCTTACTATATCAAGAACCCATGTCACCGCCTTTTGATGCAGGTGTTCCTGATTTAAGCAGTGATAGTGGTGAAGAAGATTCTGAGGCTATGTTTATCTGCATGCAATTCCTTGATAAGAAAGTGAAGAAAGTTCCCAAGGAACTAGTTGACCGTGACAATGATGTTATATGAGATTATATAATCAATCAAGAACCTAATGTCCCACCAACTTGTTCTGAAATAGATCCTTTAATGGTTTTTTCTGTTTTTGAGAATGTAGTCTCTGATCCAGAAGTTCCAACGACAAATTCTTTGCAAGCCGAATCGTTTGTTGCTGATAATGAGCAAGTTGGGGTGGAATTCGTGTTGCGCTATGAGGATCTTTTTTTTTAAAGAATGTATCTTTAATAAGCTATCTTGAAAGGTGGTAGAAATCATGTAGACCGAGGAATGGAAAGATTTCTTGGATCAGTAGTTTTGATCCGATTTTGTAATCTCTGTTTTCTAGGCATCTCCATTTTTGGACTTTGTTGTAATTATTTAAAGAAGGACATCTCTCGAGGGGGTTGGTAATTTTGGAGTTGTAAGTTAGCAGAAGACTGGACTGGAGATACTCTGTTAAGCAGAGCTTTTTGTAATTTTTGTACAAGACCTCTTCATACAGTAAAGTTATCTTTTAATCTATCTTCTGTTATTCCTCAAATTTCTTTGAGAATTCCTGATTTATGCTTCAAATTGTCATCTATTATGTATCTGATCTTTTGCTAATCATTTGTTAATGTATGAATTTGTTGTATCGATTTCTCTATATGACTAATTTATGTTTCAAAGTACTTCATTGAGTTTTTTCAATACAAGTACTTTCATGTTTTATTTCTGCAAATGATTCGGTGCATATAAATTTATATAATCATTGTTAATTTTTAAATTAGCAGAGTGATTACAGACTAGATCTTTAATGAGCTCAAATACTTGAAAGATTGTCATTTAATTTTTGTTAACTGAGAATAATTTAAGTTAACAAGTAACACAACTAAAGACATTTATGTTTAAGTTGTTCAATTACTTGTTTAATCATATCTCAAGACCAATCTGCACATAAACAAGATTTGATTTTAGAATAGGATTGAGTTAGACTAGTTTCCCTTTTCTAAAATAGGTTAGGTTAGCTTTGTAACACCATATCCACACCTTGGTTTTCCTTAACTGGAAAACTGATCTAATTGATCAAACCACCGACTCATAGAGTGCCAGCGGAGGCCGAATATCCGTGGAGGATCACCACACCAAACAGGTTGGGAATAGAACTGCCCTTGCGTAGGGTCTTATGAAGCCTTTCAACTGGGGTTTTCTTCCTATGTTGAGTGTCTTGGAACATTCCTGCACCTTTTGCATCTAACCTGAACAATCGAGGTATCAACAGGAACATACTTGAGCAATTTCAAAAATTTGTTGATTAACTCCTCCATGGTTTGTTGTCCCGTATGTAGGTCATAAAAGTATTTTACTTTTTTGTCATAGTACCTTTCGAACAAATATTTTTTTTTGAAGAATGTCACAAAATCTATCCACTTACCTTTTCTCGTGGATAGGTCGGGTTAGCTTGTGAGGCACCTGCAACAATAAATTAATACGAATATGCGAAATACCAGAAATGACAGAACTCAGAATCACTTTTATATTGATCACAGGCCACTTCGAGGGGGCAACCTCCTATGAGCAAGCTCAATACAAATAACTTCACGGTGCCTTCATAGGTCTCAACACACACTTATATACTAATTCTAGGCACCAATACTATGGGTCGAAACCATGGGCCATTACAAACTATGGATCAACAATACTACGGGTGACTTACAAAGCATATGCGCCAACAACAATAACATAAACTATTGATCAACAAATACTACGGGACGACTTACAAAGCATATGCGTCCAACAACAACATACTAACAAAGTAAAGACATGGGTTCCTAACATCCCCTCCCCCTTGAAAAAAGCTTTGTCCTCAAAGCTTTAGATGTGGAAATTGTTGTTGAATCTGAAGGAGTGGTTCCCATGTAGCATCCTCTGGTTGCATGCCGTGCCACTTAATTAAGACCTCTGTGATAGAGCGAGAGCGAAGCTGATGCGTGCACCGATTGAGGATGGCCTTTGGCTCCAAAAGGATGGATCCTTCATTATCCAGTTTGGGTAAAATCGTTTGGCCGCTGATGTTGGTGCCAAGAACTTTCTTCAGACAAGGGACGTGGAAGACTGGATGAATGCAGGAAGAAGGAGGAAGTTCCAATTTATAAGCAACAGACCCAATCTTCTGAAGAATCCGATATGGCCCATAGAACTTTGGAGAGAGCTTATGACGCCCTTTGAGTTTCAAGGAGGATTGTTTGTACGGGTGGAGATGAAGAAAAACCATATCCCCGACTTGAAAAGTGCACTCCGAACGGTGTTGATCAGCTTGTTGCTTCATGCGATTTCTGTCCATGTGAAGATTGTCCCGCAAAATGCGAAGAATCTAATCGCGGTTGCGAAGGACCCTGTCAACTTCCTGAACTGGTGAACTGGTGGGGATGTATGGAAGAAGAGCTGGAGGTGCCTGACCATAGACTGCTTCGTATGGGGTCATTTTAGAGGCAGTGTGGTAAGAGGTATTGTACCACCATTCAGCGGGAGGGAGCCACTTTTCCCACTGATGTTGTTGTTCCGAGGTCAAGCAACGAAGATAAGTTTCCAATCATTTATTGACAATTTCATGTTGATGTATATGTAACTTCGGAATGTATTTCATATATGTATGATGTATGTACTCCTATAGAGATGGTATTATTCCTCTATACGGAAGTGTCGTCATTTATATTATAAGTGTCGTAACTTATACTTGATGGGTTATTAGACCACCTTGTTGGGGTCGGCCCTGTATAAGTCATGTGGGTCGAAGGGTTATTAGACCACCCTATTGGGGGTCGGCCATGTGGGTCAAAGGGTTATTAGACCACCCTATTGGGGGTCGGCCCACTCAGCATTATGTTATGTGGTTAAGTTCGAGCCTACATGAGTTAGGTAAAAAGGCAAGTCAAGTCAAGTATAAATAGAGTGCGGGAGGCACTCTATTTGCTCACTCACTTCTCACACATGCACTCAAGGAGGAGTGGCACACTTATGGAGGAGGAGGATCTGCTACTAGGTTATGGCTATCTCTCTTGGTTGGTTGTATCATTGCTCTATCTATCTCTGAGGAAGTTATTGGGGTTTTTCACCTTTATGGTTTTCCCCAAGTAAATCTTTGTGTCTCTTGTGTGCTTGCATTATTGTCTCCATGATTGATATGCTGTAGATATGCTGTACATGTTGTTCTCTCAGTTAAGATACTAGATCAGATTGAAGTAAATTCTGAAAAATTAACATGGTATCAGAGCTAGCCTGAAAGAAGGCATGATATGGCATGTATGACACTTGTTGCACTTACGATGCTAGGGCTTGATATAGCAAAAACCGGTCATCGTAGCACTTTCACTATAAATCCGTTTTGCTGAAGTTTTAGGATCTGAAAGTGTTACAGGCCAAAGCTAAGATCTCCAGGTACCTTGTGTCCAAAGGACAACCTCTAATTCGTTGTACTTTGTGATTTATGATCTGTACAATATAGGGTTTCGGCCTCTTCCAGATCTGAGTCAAAATCAGGTGACCTTGGGAAAAAGGTCATAACTTGGGCTAGGAAGCTCCAAATGAAATTTTGTGAAAAGTAACAGGTAGTACACAGACTGTACTATCTCAAAAAACGTTTTCAGAGGCCGAAGTTAAAACAGTGACACGTGGCACTCCGTACAAGTTCACTCTCCTGTTTTATCCCAAAACAGGTCACGTTGCGACATTTGGCATAAATCTCTCTCAGAGAGTCCAATTGAGGTCAGACCTGTCAGGATGGAAAGGTAACAGGCCGAGATATCTCAGAAAACGTTTTTAGAGGCCGAAGTTAAAACAGTGACACGTGGCACGCCGTACAAGTTCGCTCTCCTGTTTTATCCCAAAACAGGTCACGTTGCGACATTTGGCATAACTCTCTCTCAGAGAATCCAATTGAGGTCAAACCTGTCAGGATGGAAAGATAACAGGTCAGCCTATCTTAGAAAACTTTTTCAGACCCTGTGGATCAAAAATTTCGTAGTTACACCAGAAACAATCAGGTACATATTTCTATCAAAACAGAATTATTTTTTGGTACCTTCATTCATGGCTTCCGGAATTTAGGGCTTTGGAGAAAGTTGGAATTTTTGTAATCGGAGACCACGGCTGGATGCTACTCATCAAAATAGAAATTTAGAGACCAAGATCAGAATTTTTGGTTGGGCAAAAGGCCGGGCTTGATTAGACCCTAGTTCGGGACTTTGATCAGAAAAGTGGAAAATTAGGGCTTCTGTAAAAATGGGAATTTTTGAAATCCGTGACCACGACTGGAAGCTCCTCAGAAAAATAGAAGCTTCTAGCTTTGGATCAAACATTTTGATTGGGCAGAAGAGTGGGCTTCATCAAACCCCAGTTCAGGGTCACGTCCAGTGAATCCAGAAGTTTCAAAAGCAAAATTGAGGAGTGAAACTTTGCAGTTTTCAATTTCTGAATATACCAACTTGATCAGCTCATCAAGGCACATATTTCTATCCTGTCAGAAGTTTGAAATTCAAAGTTTGAATTTTTGGGGTTTCTCTGACAAACCCATATCCAGCTCAAGGTCCAGTTCTTGCAAATCAAGTGGATTGGGTTAATCCTAGAAGAAGATGGATTAATCACCTGCATAGGTGAAGAAGTTCCTGTCTCAGAGGGAGATGAGGATAAGGCCTTACATAAGAAGATTACAAGCGATCTCGACAGGTATGACTCATCGAGGTATGTTTTGATATTTGTCCATGATTAAGTTTATGGTATGTTTGTCTTCATGTTATTACGGTTAGTACAATTTTGATTTTAGATTTGTTGTATCACCTTAACAAAATTATGAATGCATGATAGAAGATATTCATTGGTTAGGGTGTTGACACTTATGATTGTACTAATGCATTATGGTGTTGTATGAGGTTTATGTTGTCTACTAACATGAAAGGTACACCAAGAAAGACAAATCATGTTCTGGTCCAAGAACATATGATCATGATAACATGAGGACAAAGATTCATCCATTGTCATGGATCTCATAGAAGATCCATTTACGAGGTATGTATAACTTGGTTTTGTAATAGTTAACCTATGAGATATACAGGTTACTAGCACAAGTCATTGAAGAAGAACAAGAAGACATCATGTGAGTATGTTAGACATAAATAGCTAGCATGCTAATCCAGGTATGTTTTTCCTATATCAAGTTAGAATCTCACCTTGTGATAAGATCCTTTATTTAAGTATACTTGGCATGATTGATTATGATTATTCATTGAAGTTAGTACTCATGGGCTTAGGCATATTATGATTTTTACTTTGATTGATGATATGACTAACCAGAAAAGTCCTATGGTCAAATAGGAATATAAGTAAAAGAATTATGTCTCTTATATTGATTGATTTGACTAACCAGAAGAATCATGAAGGTATAGGTTTGAATAATCACAGGTTTTATGCATATTATATCTCTTATCTTGATTGATGATTCAACTAACCTGAAGAGTCATAGGTTTGAGTAATTATAGGTTTAGATATGTTATGTTTCTTATGATTTGACTAACCATAAGAATCCTGCATAAACCTTGAATAATAATGCTTACTATTTTTGTTTGAAATGATCATGACTATACATGCTTGAGATTACTGTGTTTTAATAGTATACTAATGAATGTATATTAGACCTAGAGGATAACACAATGATGATACTAACAAGCATGCATAGGGATCGAGAATGTATATAAGTTCAAGGACAGGTAATCCAGGGAGCAAAGATCAAGAGGGAGTACACTTCAGTAGTTTCTGCAAGAATGCAGATATTCAGAGGGAGTTGACCATCTTTCTACATTCCACAACAGAAAGGTGTAGAAGAAGCTACTGCAGATTAGGACTCCAGCAGCTCCTGCAAGAAAGCAAAGACTCAGAGGGAGTCCACCCAATGAACAAACAAAGATAAGTATTTTAATTATCATTTCTTGCATATGTGTTTGTTTAAATAAAATTGTTCAATGATGTATATGTTCATGTTCCTAGCCTTAGGATATGTATAGTTGCATTGATGAACAGTATACTACTAATATACATGGGTAAGTGGCCTATGGCACTGTACAACATTCCATTGCTACTTATCTAGAATGAAACCTCTTTGCTGACATGTTGGGAGTTGTGCACACTCTTAACAATGTTCTGGTAGAGATTGGAAGGCATCTAGAAAGTTATGGGATATGGATAAATGTTGTATTGAAGCATTGGCTAAGATAATTGCATGACTGTATAACATATTTCTTTATGTGTAAGAATTTGTTCTGAAAACTATGAGATGTTTTCTAATCATGCAATTTAACTTTTTGTGTAGGAAAGATCGTATGCCATCTCCTACAAAAGGACTACAACATTTGTTTCAGCAACAAAGATATTTATTGAAGATATTGAAGTTCCCAGGATCTGGGATGAAGAAATAGAATGCCATGATCCGTCGATCATGAAGAATGATGTTTGGGATGTAATCCCAAGACGTGAAGGGAAGTTTGTTATGACTTCCAAATGGAACTATCAAATCAAGCATATTGCAGATGACAGCATTGAGAAATATAAAAGTGATGAAATAGAAGATACACCAGATGGATTTCAAGACAGCATGGTGTAGTCAGATATGTGTGCAGAACTTGGTATGGTAGGATAGACAGCTTTCTATCCAGTTTGGGCTTTACCAAGAGTAAAGCGGATTCCAACCTTTACTACAAGGTTGAGGAAGGAAATCCAGTGATACTGCTTTTGTATGCAGATAACCTGTTTGTTACAGGTGGAAATAGATTGATTGCCGACACGCAGCGGAAGCTTGCTGCCGAGTTCGAGTTACTTGGGAATGATGCACTATTTGTTTTTGGCATGGACGTGTGGCAGAGTGATGGAATATTCCTTGGACAAGGGAGGTATGCAGTAGAGATCCTGAAGAGGTTCGGGATGATGGACTGCAAGGCTATGGCCACACCTATGGCATCGAATCTGAAGCTTCTATGATGCTTCATCTGAGCTGGTTGATGTCTCCATGTATCGTTAGATGATTGGGTCCTTGATGTACCTGATGAACACGAGACCAGATATTTGCTTTGCTGTGAACACATTGAGCCAGTTCCTGACGGATCCGAGGAGTGTTCACCTGGTTGCTGTAAAGCATGTTCTGAGGTACATGAAGGGTACAGTGGATTATGGGCTCAGGTATGAGGTGAATCAAAAGTTTAACCTACAGGGTTATGCTGATTCAGATTGGGCTGGCAGTGCTGCAGATAGGAAGAGCACATCTGGGTGTTGCTTCAGTATGGGATCAGGTGTGATCTCTTGGTTTAGCAGGAAGCAGTCCTGCGTAGCACTGAGTACAGCTGAGGCAGAGTATGTTGCAGCCTGTTCAGCTAGTTGTGAGGCAGTATGGCTACGGAAGCTACTGTCTGAGTTATTTGATCTCCCATTGGAGGCTACTGGTATCTTCTGTGATAACCAGAGTTGTGTGAAGCTTTCCGAGAACCCAGTGTTTCATGACAGGTCGAAACACATAGAGATCAAATATCACTATATCAGGGATATGGTGCAGAGAGGAGCTGTGAAGCTCCTATATGTTGCGACAGACGAGCAGATTACAGATGTGCTGACGAAGCCGCTAGCCAGAGTGAAGTTCAAGTACTTCAGAGAGAGGCTTGGCGTTCTTCAGATCGAGGACACTTCGAGGAAGAAGTGATGGACACATTTGCTGAAGCCATTCCAAGCATGTTGGAAGGAGGATCCTTCACATGGCTGTGGATGTAAGCGCTGGATGATGAGCATCAGGATGATGTTCTGGTTTCTGCTTGGATATGATCAGTTGGATCATTTTTATGTATGTATGTATGCATCATGTGGATGCTAGATATGATCAGTTGGATCATTTTATGTATGTATGTATGCATCATGTTGGATGCTTGGACCATTTATTTGTATTTGTATCAGGTGGATACATTGATGATCAGGAGGATCATGTATGGTGATATGTATCGGGTAGATACTTGGTATGCATCAGGTAGATGCATTAATGATCAGGATGATCATATATGACGAGCTTCAGGATGCTGCTCCAGATGACATGCAGCAGGATGTTGCAGTGATGATCAGGATGATCATAGATGACGAGCTTCAGGATGTTGCTCCAGATGACATGCAGCAGGATGTTGCAGTGATGATCAGGATGATCATAGATGACGAGCTTCAGGATGTTGCTCCAGATGACATGCAGCAGGACGTTGCAGTGATGATGATCAGGATGATCATGGATGCATCAGGATGATGTATGGTGAGTATCAGGATGATACTCTATGGTCGTGGATCAGGTTGTGCAGATGAGCATGTAATAGTGCCCTGGGAGATTTGCAGATGGTCTTTCGAGGTTTTGCCTATGGCATGTAATTTGTGCCCTGGGACATCTGGCAAATGCTCTTTCGAGGTTTTGCTTGGGAGGACATATAATTTGTGCCCTGGGAGATCTGTAGATAGTCTTTTGAGGTTTTGCCTATGGCATGTAATTTGTGCCCTGGGATATCTGGCAGATGCTCTTTCGAGGTTTTGTCCTATGGCATGTAATTTGTGCCCTGGGAGATTTCAGGTTGGAGTTGTGTACCCATAACATCCTGAAATGCTCTTTCGAGGTTTTGCCATGACCACATGTAATTTGTGCCCTGGGAGATCCGATAGGTTGAGCTGTGTGCTCGTAATCAGTCCTGGGATGCTCTTTCGAGGTTTTGTGGTGACCACATGTAATTTGTGCCCTGGGAGATCCGATAGGTTGAGCCTTGTGCTCGTAATCAGTCCTGGGATTCTCTTTCGAGGTTTTGTGGTGAGGTCACATGTAATTTGTGCCCTGGGAGATCCTATAGGTAGAGCCGTGTGCTCGTAACAGCCTGGGATGCTCTTTCGAGGTTTTGTGACGCACGTAATAAGTCCTGAGGATTCCACAGTATGGCCAGTGATGACGAAGACCTGCAGGTGGTGGGCCTACATCCAGTATGAAAAAGGACTGGCTCTGTAGAACTTCCTATGACGAGTAGATTCAGAGATTGATTGAGATAGCAGCAGCAGTGACGATGATGATGACTCGATGACGATTATCCAGTGACGATGATCCAGAGAAGATGACTTGTGCTAGAAGAACTGTGCTGAGAAATACCTTCCTAGTTAAGAGGGAGTGTTGATGTATATGTAACTTCGGAATGTATTTCATATATGTATGATGTATGTACTCCTATAGAGATGGTATTATTCCTCTATACGGAAGTGTCGTCATTTATATTGTAAGTGTCGTAACTTATACTTGATGGGTTATTAGACCACCTTGTTGGGGTCGGCCCTGTATAAGTCATGTGGGTCGAAGGGTTATTAGACCACCCTATTGGGGGTCGGCCATGTGGGTCAAAGGGTTATTAGACCACCCTATTGGGGGTCGGCCCACTCAGCATTATGTTATGTGGTTAAGTTCGAGCCTACATGAGTTAGGTAAAAAGGCAAGTCAAGTCAAGTATAAATAGAGTGCGGGAGGCACTCTATTTGCTCACTCACTTCTCACACATGCACTCAAGGAGGAGTGGCGCACTTATGGAGGAGGAGGATCTGCTGCTAGGTTATGGCTATCTCTCTTGGTTGGTTGTATCATTGCTCTATCTATCTCTGAGGAAGTTATTGGGGTTTTTCACCTTTATGGTTTTCCCCAAGTAAATCTTTGTGTCTCTTGTGTGCTTGCATTATTGTCTCCATGATTGATATGCTGTAGATATGTTGTACATGTTGTTCTCTCAGTTAAGATCCTAGATCAGATTGAAGTAAATTCTGAAAAATTAACATTTCAGTCTGACCATCTGTTTGTGGGTGATACCCTCAACTCATCTTTAGTTTGGTGCCAGTGTGGCGAAATAGTTCTGTCCAAAAATGACTAGTGAAAGTCGCATCACGATCCGAGACAATGGAAGAAGGGATGCCATGAAGACGAAAGATCTGGTCCATAAAAATTTGAGCAACGGAGGAGGCTGCATAGGGATGGTTGAGAGCACAAAAATGACTATATTTGGAGAGACGATCAACCATAATGAGAATCATTGTCTTCCCGCAAGATTTAGGGATCCCTTCAATGAAATCCATAGAAATATCTGTCCAAATCCGTGTTGGTATGGGAAAGGGTTCAAGCAATCCTGGAAGGACTGTTGTTTCACCCTTATTGAGTTGGCAGGTATCACATTCGACCACCATATGTTGAATTGTCATTTTCATGCCCTGCCAAAAGAAGTTACGCCGTGCTCATTCATATGTTTTGAGGAAACCAGAGTGCCCGGACGATGGAGAAGCATGGAGTTCATAGAAGACAGCCTGTTGAAGATCTGTGCTCTGGGGAAGCATCAGACGACCCTTATATCGCAAAGAAGCACCATCCCAAGAGTAATGTGGGACAGCAGAAGGATTGTTGATCAAGCGTTGGATGATCTGAGATAAGGAAGAGTCATTGACATAACCCTGTTGAACAGATTGCAACCAATTTGGAATAGGCATAGAAATAGCTGAAAGAGAACCTTGGGCATCAAATGTGCGAGAAAGAGCATCTGCCGCAATATTGTCTTTATCCTTCTTGTAAGTGATCTCATAGTCATAACCCATGAGTTTGCTAACCCATTTCTATTGTGTCGGGGAGGAGACACGCTGGTCGAAGAAATATTTCAGACTTTGGTGATCAGTCTTGATGCAAAAATGATTCCCTAATAGGTATGGATGCCACTTTTGTACTGCATGCAAAATAGCCATCATTTCCTTCTCATAGGTAGATGTAGCTAAATTCTTACCTAAAAGGGCTTTGTTGGTGAATGCAATGGCGTGTTCATCTTGAAGGAGAACAACACCAATTCCATTGCCGCAAGCATCACTCTCAATAGTGAAGGGCTTGGAAAAATCGGGCATAGCTAGCACAGGTGTAGTACACATAGCTTGTTTTAGTTTGTCAAATGCACACTGAGCAGCAGGTGTCCATGTAAAAGCATCTTTTTTCAATAGAGCAGTTAATGGAGCTATAATCTTCCTATAATCCTTGACAAACTTGAGGTAGTAGCCAGTTAACCCCAAAAAACCACGAAGGCTCTTGAGTGTCTAAGGATGTGACCAATTGTTCATGGCATCGATTTTGGCAGGATCCATGCGAACCCCTTGTGCTGAGATAATGTGCCCGAGATACTCAACTTCCTTTTGTCCAAAAACACATTTAGACTACTTGGCATGGAGATGGTGGTCAGAGAAAAGTTGCATGACAAGATCTAGATGCTGGAGATGTTCATCCCATGTTTTACTGTAGATGAGGATATCATCAAAGAATACCAGAATGAATTTTCGCAAGTAGGGTCGAAATATTTTATTCATTAAGGCCTGGAATGTGGAAGTACCATTAGTGAGGCCAAATGGCATGACCAAAAACTCATAATGGCCATCATGTGTGCGGAAAGCTGTTTTAGGAATATCATCCTCATGAACCCGAATTTGATGATACCCAGAACGAAGATCCAACTTGGAGAAAAAGTGAGCCCCATGAAGCTCATCAAGAAGCTCATCAACAACAGGAATTGGAAACTTATCCTTGATGGTAAGGTGATTAAGTGCTCGGAAGTCAATGCAGAGGTGCCATGACCCATCTTTTTTGCGGACAAGAATAACTGGAGAAGAAAAGGATTTAGTGCTTGGGCGAATAATACCTTGCTTCAATAAGTCCCAAACGAGCATTTCAATCTCTGTTTTTTGGTGAAATGGGTAGCGATAGGGCCTGATGTTGGGAGGAACTCTACCAGGAAGGAGCTGAATACGATGGTCTTCTGGCCTGGAAGGTGGTAATCCCACTGGTTCAGCAAAGACACCTGTATATCGATCCAGAATTTGTTGTAGATCCAAAGGAGTAGTGGAGACTGCTGATGGTTGCATCTGGATGGAATGGATTGGAGCGATGACACCATGTGAATTCTTCTTGAGGAGTTTTTCCATGCGATGTGAACTGATGATGCTGAGAGAACCTGGTTGTAATCCTATCAATGTGTGTTTGTGTCCATTGAGGAAAAACTGCATCCAAATTTCGGTAAAATCCCATAAGATAGGGCCAAGTGTGCGTAGCCATTGAGTGCCCAAAACCACATCACATCCGCCTAAGGGAAAGGCAAACATGTTAGAGCACAAAGTATAATCTCCCATAGAGATACACACATTTTGACACTTCCCTTTGCAAGGTAAGGTACCGCCATTGGCAATCATGACTTCAAAGTTGGAGCAAGGATGGATAAAACAATCAGCTTGTTTGGCGATCCGAGGGTCAATGAAATTATGAGTGCTACCAGAATCAATAAGGATTGTAAGAGGAAGCTTCTTGAAGTAACCCCTGACCCGCATTGTTTGGGGGGTGGTGATTCCAGCTAAAGCATGGAGAGATATCTCTGGCTAGTCATCCTGAAACGGAGGGTCAATATGCGGTTCCTGAATGTCAACCGGAGCATCCAGTGTTTCTGGATCTTCGTCACCCATTTCAGAGGCAGGCGGAGACTCCACATCCAAGAGATAGAGCTTTTGCTGAACACATCTATGTCCCCGAGTGAATTTCTCATCACAATTATAGCAAATCCCATTTTCTCTGCGTGCTTGCATCTCTATTTCAGACAAATGCTTGATAGGAGTCGGTCGAGGAGCCTGCGGTATAGGTGGTCACTGAGAACCCATATTTCTGAAGGGAACAAAAGTGGGCTTGGAGCGTTGTTGGGATGCAATCTTGTCTTCTGCCAACTTAGCCAACCCGAGTGCTTCCATCATTGTGTTAGGACAGAACATTTTGACCTCAGAGCGAATGGCATCCTTTAGACCACTGATAAAACAACTCCGGTAAAATTCATCAGACAATCCTTCGGTGTGGTTGGCTAGATTCTCAAATTCGGTTTGATACTCTCTCACAGTGCCAGTTTGGCGAAGTTTATTGAGGGCTTCTGTGAAGTCACCAAAAGCACTAGGACCAAATCGTTGCAAAAGGAGCTAGAAAAAGTCTGGCCAGTTGGGCTCTGGATGAGCCTTGATGTACCAACGGTACCATTGAATAGCTTCCTATTCCAAATGAAAGGATGCCAACGAAACTTTGTTGACATCAAAAGTATTATGCAGACTGAAATACTGTTATGCACGATAGATCCATCCAGTTGGATCGGTACCATTGAAGCGAGGAAAATCAAGCTTCGGACCACGGAAATTGCTGGAAGAAGAGAACCCATTTTCTACTGAAGACTCCGACTGCCGTTTGTTGTTCATAGATGAATGTTCAAGATGGAGACCGAGAATTTTTTCATCCAGATCCTGGAGTTTGGCTTGGATGGCTGCAAGTGCTTCCTGCATGGTTTTTGCTCCTGCACGGGTGACAACCATAACCAGGATTTTTTTATTTTTTTTATTTTTTTTTATTTTTTTATTTTTATTTTTTATTATTTATATATATATATATATATATATATATTTATATATATATATATATATATATATATATTCTTCTGATTGGGTAGGAAAACAAAAGCAGGCACTACTTCAGTAAGGGAAAATTTGGATTTGGGAAAAAATCAGAAGGGTAATTGGGATTTGACTAGGTTTTGGACACTGTTGGATAGATAGGGAAGCAAAAATGAGGATTTCAGAAGCGGGGTGAAAGAATGGGAAAATTTGGTAGTGGGGAACAAAGAAGTATAATTCAGAAAGGAACTCTGCGGTAAAATTTGAAGATGATTGGGTGAAATTTGAGGAAGTTATGGAAAACCCTAAAAATAGACAAATGTGGCATTTCGGGCTGTAGGAAGGGGAATTGGGGATAGGGTCCTCAGGAATGAAATATGCAGAATGGAATGACAAGGGTTCCCTAAAAATTTCAAGGGAAACAGAGGTCAAACAAGGGAGATATGGAGAAAAAACTGATTTTTTTTTTTTTTTATACAGACTGGAGTGGCTACGGCTCGGAAGGAATCTGGAACAACGCCGAATGGCTTGCAAAATGGATCTGAAACGGCACAGCAGTGATCGACAATAGTTCAACTTAAATTAGATATGGACCCCAGGTATGTGCGGTGTTGAGATATTGTAACTTCAAAGAATATTATAATTGTACTTTATTATTCCAGAGATGTTTCATTCCTCCGTAAAGATCTTATTGTATATCCGGAGATGTTTATTCCTCCGTCAGAATGTGGTAACTTGGGTTATTAGACTTCCCTAGTGGAGGTCGGCCCTTTATGTGTTATGTGGGTCAAAGGGTTATTAAACCACCCTAGAGGGGTCAGCCCAGTCAGTTGTAGTGGGGTATTTAACCCATTGGTTAAATACGAGCCTACGTGTACTTGTGTAAAAGATGTGTCAGAGTAGTGTATAAATAGAGGAGGTGTGTTCCTCATTTGACACACATACACTCACTTGAGGATAGCGCATTTGTGGAGAAGAGGTCTGCTATTGTGGAGGAGGAGATCATGTCTCAGGGTTTCATCTTTGTATATTGCTGGTCATCTATATTGAGGAAGCTTTGCTGGGTTTTCTACCCCATGAGGGTTTCCCAGGATAAATCTCCGTCTCTTGTGTTTATGCTATGCTCGTTGTTTCTTCAGTGATCCTGTATATGCTATTATTGTGAAATGGAATGTAATGCTTCTATTTTCTGTCTTAGCATATTAAATCTTAACATGGTATCAGAGCTAACCTGAAGGAAGACAAGGTATGGCACTTACGACACTTGCTTTACTTACGACAATTTGAAGGTTAGGGTTTTACATAGCAAAAACCAGTCATTGTGGAACTTTCGCTATAACTCCATTTTGGTGAAGGTTCAGGGTCTTAAAAGTTTACAGGTCGAAGATAACATCCCCAGGTACCTTGTGTCCAAAGTTAATCCTCAGATTCGTTTTACTTTGTAAGTTATGATCAGTACACGTTAGGGTTTCTGCCTCTTCCAGATCTCAGTCAAAATCAGGTGACCTTGGAAAAAAGGTCATAACTTGGGCTAGGAAGCTCCAAATGAAATTTCGTAAAAAGTGACAGGCAGTAAACAGACTGTAATATCTCAGAAAAGTTTTTCAGAGGTTGAAGGTGAACCAGTGACACGTGGCACGCTGTACAAGTGCGCTCTCCTGTTTTATCCTATAAACAGGTCACGTTGCGACACTTGGCATAACTCTCTCTCTGAGAGTCCAATTGAGGTAATACCTATCAGGATGGAAAGATAACAGGTCTATCTATCTCAGGAAACGTTTTCAGAGGCCGAAGTTTAAACAGTGACACGTGGCATGCCGTACAAGTTTTCTCTCCTGTTTTATCCCATAAAAAGGTCACGTTACGACACTTGGCATAACTCTCTCTCAGAAAACCCAATTGAGGTCAGACCTATCAAGATGGAAAGATGACAGGTCAGGCTACTGCAGAAAAAAGGTTTTAGACCCTGAGGAGCAAAAATTTCATAGTTATAGCAGAAACAATCAGGTGCATATTTCTGTCAAAACAAAATTATTTTTGGAGCACCTTTACTCATGGCTTCCGGAATTTAGGGTTTCGGAGAAAGTTAGAATTTTTGGAATAGGAGTCCATGACTGAATGATACTCAGGAAAATCAAAATTTAGAGACTAAGATCAAAATTTTTGGTTGGGTAGAAGATCGGGCTTAATCAAACCCTAGTTCGGGATTTTGATCAGAAAAATGGAAAATTAGGGCTTCAGGAAAAGTTGGAATTTTTGAAGTCTGTAACCACGGCTGGAAGCTCCTCAGAAAAATAAGAGTTTAGAGCCTTGGATCGAACCTTTTTATTGGACATAAGGGTGGGCTTCATCAAACCCTAGTTCGGGGTCATGTCCATAAGATCCAGATGTTTCAAAGGCAATTTTGAGGGGTCAAATTTTTGGAGATTCCAAAATTGAAGTATGCCAGTTTGATCAGCTCAGCAAGACATATTCTTTCATCCATTCAGAAGTGTGAAAGTCAAAGACTGAATTTTTAGGGTTTCTCTAGCAAACCCTAATCAAGCTCCAGATCAAGTTTCAGGGGGAGTTGAGGCTAAGGCCTTACATAAGAAGACTACAAAAAGTCTCGACGGACACAGGTACATTACAAAAGACAAATCAAATTCCATGACCATGACAACATGAAGACAAAGACTCACGAGGTATGTATGACTTTGTTATATTATGTTTAACCTACGAGACATGCAGGTTCTAGCTCAGGATCTCTAAATCATTGAAGAGATTGTTTAGGTATGTTGTACATAACTAAGAAGGTATACTAATCCAGGTATGTTTTCCTATGTCATGTTAGAATCTTACCTTGTGTAAGTATACTTGGTATGATTGGTTAGTAATCAAGGGTTTATGCATATTATGTCTCTTATCTTGGTTGATGATTTAACTAACTAGATCAAACAAGAATATGCATGAGTAAAAGAAGACTTCCTTGAAACCCTGAATACTAATGATCATGGCTGTACATATTCAAGATTATTTAGAATTAGAATGTTTTGATAATATTGAGAATATACTAATGAATGTATGTTTGTGTATGAGATCATGAGGATGACACTAGTGTACACTTGAGCATGCACAGTGGTACAGAATGAATATAAGTTCAGAAGACATACAGAAGATCAAGCGGGAGGCAACCACACGAACATAAAAGATAAGTATTTGAGTTGTTATTAGAAATAGTAAATGATATTGCTTGTATGCATATTTGTATTCCTAGAATATATCATGCTGAGTGTAAACATTCATAAAGCATTGAATAGTATACTACTAATATGCATATGATTGGTAAGTTGGACAAACATTCCATTGTTGCTTGTCTAGAATGAAACCTCTTTGCTGACATGCTGAGAGCTGTGCACACTCTCGATAGTATGTTCTGGTGGAGATGGAAGGCATCTAGATAGCCATTGTATGCATACAGGATATGGGAAAGTGCTGTGCCAAAGTATTGGTCAAAATAGTTGCATAACTATGTAAATGATATCTGTATGCATAATAGGTTATCATGTCAAATATGATTTGATGATTATGAAGTATTACTAATCATGTATTTAATTTTGATTTGTAGGAAAGATCATGATGAATGATGAACTCTGAACAAACGATGGATGTTCAAAAAAAGATTTACAAATCAAACACACTATAGAAAGCTTGTGGTTAAGAGATTCTCTTAGAAATAGGAAGATAATCATGATGAGATGTTTTGCTCCAAGGGACTAGGTTTTGTATGGGTTCCCAGGATTGGTAGTCAATTGATGAGCTTAATGATCATCATGGGTGATGTGGATCTCAACCCTTACTACAAGGTTGAATATGGCTTCTATACACATATGACATGGATGCAAGAAGGAACTCACCATAGAGTTCGAATGACTTTGAGGCTCATATTAGTAGACCCATCTGACGAGAGATGGCACAGATAGATATGCAGAAGATCACTCAATGCAGAGTGTGAATAATGGACAATTGACAGCTTCATGACAAAGCTTGGGCTTTACCAGAAGTAAAGATGATCCTAACCTTTACCTTAAGGTTGTGGATGATGAACCTATCATACCATTATTGTGTGACGATGATCTCTTTCTGACAAGGAATGAGAAACAGATCATGAAAATGGCTGCAGAAAAAAAAATGAAAGATCTCGGATTAATGCACTACTTCTTAGGTTTAGAAGTATGGCAAGATCCAAAAGGAATCTTTTAAATCAAGGTAAGTATGCTGTGAAGTTTCTAAAAAGATTTGATATGTTGGAGTGTAAAGCCATGGCCACTCCCATGGACTCCAACTTGAAGTTATTAGTTAATGACTCATCGGATTTAGTGGACCTAACCCTATATATAGACAAATCATTGGGCCAATGATGTATTTAACAAATACTAGGCCAGATATATGCTTTGTTGTAAATACCCTAAGTCAGTATCTAGTAGAACCTAGAAATGTTCACTTAATAGCTACAAAGCATGTAGTGAGGTACCTAAAAGGTACATTAGATTTTGGTCTATATTATCTTGGAGGTCATGAACTCCATTTACATGGTTACTCAAATTCTGATTGGGCAGGAAGTGTCTCAGATAGAAAGAGTACATCAGGTGGATGTTATAGTCTTGAATCTACCATGATCTCATGGTTTAGCAAGAAACAATCTAGTGTGGCTCTCAGTACTACTGAAGCAGAATATATAGCTGTCTGCTCTGCCAGCTGTGAAGTAGTGTGGCTTCAGAAGCTATTATATGGAGTGTTTGACTTAGAAATGGATTCCACTATGATTATGTGTGACAATCAAGGCTGCATCAAGATGATAGAAAATCTTGTATTCCACGATAAGTCAAAACACATTGAGATCCGATACTTCTATATACGAGATATGTTGCAAAGAGGAGATATCAAGCTCAAGTATATAAGCACTGAGGATCAAATTGATGATATCCTGACCAAACCTCTGTCTCGAGTAAAGTTTGAACACTTTCGAGACAAGCTTGGTGTAGTTCAGAAGGACTCTCCTCGAAAGGGGGAGTAGCACAGTATCCGATAACAAGTCTATCTCATCAATGATGAGGTTACCTATTTACTGCACTTAGTTACCTAGAATTATTTAGATTTAAGACTCTTATATTCTTTCTTTTAATGATATATGTATACATCCTTTTGATGTTAGTTTTTTTTTATGATAGATGTATACATGTTTTTTTATGTTAGTTTTTGATGATAGATGTATACATGTTTTTTATGTTAGTTTTTGATGATAGATGTATACATGTTTTTGATGTTAGTTTTTGATGACACATGTTGTGGTTATACATGTTTTGATGATGATGATACATGTTGTGGTTATACATGTTTTGATGATGATGACACATGTTGTGGTTATACATGTTTTGATGATGATGACGCATGTTGTGGTTATACATGCTTTGATAATGATGACGCATGTTGTGGTTATACATGTTTTGATGATGATGACACATGTTGTTTTGATGATGATGACACATGTTGTGGTTATACATGTTTTGATGATGATGACACATGTTGTGGTTGTACATGTTTTGATGATGAGGATACATGTTTTGTTATACATGTTGTGAAGGGATTGGATCATTCCTGGACTTCAGTCCTAAAGAAGAGCCGTAGACGTATGTCTTCGAAAATTAAGTTCTTGATGAACATGTGAAGGGATTGGATCATTCCTGGACTTCAGTCCTAAAGAAGAGCCGTAGACGTATGTCTTCGAAAATGAAGTTCTTGATGAACATGTGAAGGGATTGGATCATTCCTGGACTTCAGTCCTAAAGAAGAGCCGTAGACGTATGTCTTCGAAAATGAAGTTCTTGATGAACATGTGAAGGGATTGGATCATTCCTGGACTTCGGTCCTAAAGAAGAGCCGTAGACGTATGTCTTCGAAAATGAAGTTCTTGGTGAACATGTGAAGGGATTGGATCATTCCTGGACTTTAGTCCTAAAGAAGAGCCATAGACGTAAGTCTTCGAGAATGAAGTCCTTGGTGGACGGTAAGGTATTAAGTCATCGTTGGACGTAGGTCCTAAATGCACGGTTGAGGATTAAGTCATCCTTGGACGTAGGTCCTAAATGCACGGTTGAGGATTAAGTCATCCTTGGACGTAGGTCCTAAATGCACAGTTGAGGATTAAGTCATCCTTGGACGTAGGTCCTAAATGCACGGTGGAGGATTAAGTCATCCTTGGACGTAGGTCCTAAATGCACGGTGGAGGATTAAGTCATCCTTGGACCTGGTCCTAAATGTACGGTGGAGGATTAAGTCATCCTTGGACGTAGGTCCTAAATGCACGGTGGAGGATTAAGTCATCCTTGGACGTAGTTCCTAAATGCACGGTGGAGGATTAAGTCATCCTTGGACGTGGTCCTAAATGCACGGTGGAGGATTAAGTCATCCTTGGACGTAGTTCCTAAATGCACGATGGAGGATTAAGTCATCCTTGGACGTGGTCCTAAATGCACGGTGGAGGATTAAGTCATCCTTGGACGTGGTCCTAAATGTATGGTGGAGGATTAAGTCATCCTTGGACGTGGTCCTAAATGTACGGTGGAGGATTAAGTCATCCTTGGACATGGTCCTAAATGTACGGTGGAGGATTAATTCATCCTTGGACGTGGTCCTAAATGAACGGTTGAGGATTAAGTCATCCTTGGACGCTGTCCTCAATGTACGGTAAGGATTGGATCATCCTTGGACTTTGGTCCTGTAAATTGAGCCGTAGACATGTGGTCTCCGAGAACATGATAGGACTGGATCGTCCCTGGACTTCGGTTCAAAAGGTACATGATAGGACTGGATCGTCCCTGGACTTCGGTTCAAAAGGTACATGATAGGACTGGATCGTCCCTGGACTTTGGTTCAAAAGGTACATGACTGTTTTGCATCATCCTTGGACATAGAGAACTGGATTGATCGTGTGATGATGATGCTGATGATCTTATGATGACGATGCTGATGATGGTGTGATGACGATGCTGATGATCGTGTGATGACGATGCTGATGATCATGTGATGACGATGCTGATCATGATGCTGATGATCATGTGATGACGATGTTGATCGTGATGCTGATGATCGTGTGATGATGATGTTGATCGTGATGCTGATGATCGTGTGATGGCGATGTTGTTGATCATGTGTTGATGATGCTGATGATTGAGTACTATCAACTCTGATGATGTTGACGTTCCAGTATTGAAGATGTTCCAGTAACTGGTTGAGTTACTGATGATGTTGAGAAAGCTTCCAATGATTTATAGATGTATCATGTATGATATTGATGACTCCTTGCTCGTGCAGATGCTGTTATAATATCCTTCTCGTTAAGGGGGAGTGTTGAGATATTGTAACTTCAAAGAATATTATAATTGTACTTTATTATTCCAGAGATGTTTCATTCCTCCATAAAGATCTTATTGTATATCCGGAGATGTTTATTCCTCCGTCAGAATGTGGTAACTTGGGTTATTAGACTTCCCTAGTGGAGGTCGGCCCTTTATGTGTTATGTGGGTCAAAGGGTTATTAGACCACCCTAGAGGGGTCGGCCCAGTCAGTTGTAGTGGGGTATTTAACCCATTGGTTAAATACGAGCCTACGTGTACTTGTGTAAAAGATGTGTCAGAGTAGTGTATAAATAGAGGAGGTGTGTTCCTCATTTGACACACATACACTCACTTGAGGATAGCGCATTTGTGGAGAAGAGGTCTGCTATTATGGAGGAGGAGATCATGTCTCAGGGTTTCATCTTTGTATATTGCTGGTCATCTATATTGAGGAAGCTTTGCTGGGTTTTCTACCCCATGAGGGTTTCCCAGGATAAATCTCTGTCTCTTGTGTTTATGCTATGCTCGTTGTTTCTTCAGTGATCCTGTATATGCTATTATTGTGAAATGGAATGTAATGCTGCTATTTTCTGTCTTAGCATATTAAATCTTAACATGCGGCTTCCTAACAGTTTAGGGTTTTCACTTAGCCACCAATGCTGTCTGACGGCTTGCGTATTGGGGCAGTACCCCTCACTCCATGGCTCAGGTAAAACTGATAACCGCTTTGCCACAAATGACAGCTCTTGGTTTACCTCACGGGTGGGAACTAGTCAATCAGGTAGGGGTCGTTGCCCTTTTCACTGGCAGGTCCTCTCAATGGGCCAGCTACTTTGGGGTTCTTGTGGTACTCCTCACAATGAGTTTTAGGGCTTATGCCCAAGTACTTCCCACAGTTAAGCGGATAGGGATTATTCCCAAATCCGAACCTGCAACAGATGCGAAAAAAAAAATTGGCAGAAATTTCACCCACCAAGCCCAAGAAAGTGCTCTAATACCAGATGTGAGGCACCTGCAACAATAAATTAATACGAATATGCGAAATACCAGAAATGACAGAACTCAGAATCACTTTTATATTGATCACAGGCCACTTCGAGGGGGAAACCTCCTATGAGCAAGCTCAATACAAATAACTTCACGGTGCCTTCATAGGTCTCAACACACACTTATATACTAATTTTAGGCACCAATACTATGGGTCGAAACCATGGGCCGTTACAAACTATGGATCAACAATGCTACGAGCGACTTATAATTTATGGGTCAAGTGCATCTTCAGGTCAACACAAGGTTGGACCTTGGCTTATGCGAAACCATGTCACAAACCCACAATTCCAATTGACCATCACATAACTTGGTAATCGTCGTGATGCTCATACACAATGCATAACATATATATAATGTAAAGGTTTGCAATACAATACGCAATGGTTAAACATCAACATTAATATGCACATACGTACATCTTTGGTGACTATGCTTCACCTTAATACTTTTCCATGTAGACTTCTATTTCATGAACCAAAGTTTTAAACCCTTGCAGGTGCCCTCCTGTAAGGTAGCTCCACTTGGTGATGACGTGTTCAATGCGCAACACAATGGAAATTCCCGCTCGTGTTCCAGCTAGCCACGCTAGCTTTCACATGAGACTGTCAACTCTCGAGGTCTACTACATTAACATTCCATTGCTAAGTTAATAGAAATGTTGAGTGATCTACAACCATGGGTCACGATCCGTGCCGTCCAGCTTGGGAGTTGCAAATGCATGGGAGTCGTTGATCTTAGTAAGGATGTTGGAGCCAACTATACGAGGTACCCAACATTTAATTGGGAGGTATAACTGGGTTCAAAGGTTACGTCTGCATCAACCGGTATTGCCTCAGTAAACAAAACCCTACCTTGCATATGGCTGCTCATTTGACACTACAGCGGGCTCCATAGAGCACCTCTACTCCGAGCAGGGAGTTCGCTCCCAAACCAAGGAGGATATTCTCCCAACTACTCCAGAATCTCTGCGTGCAATAGCAGATGGCAATGTTGCCAATTTTTCCATGTAGCACAGGTAAGAAGGTTTGTTCTTTGAGCATTTTTTACCATGTTTTACTCGATTTCTTAGTTTTAAAAATAAGATGCTTTTCTAACTAACTAATTGTGTTTTCCTGTGTAGGTAAGGTGCAAACCCGAGCTTGGGTATCGCATCGGTTTAACCCACAGGTAAATAGTTACACAATAACAAAACTAATTGTCCAAATTCTGTTTTACACTGGAAAATGTTACTATCACGACTAAATCCTTGTTAAACTTCTCATTGCAGATGCCACGACGGCGAGGGCATGCTGAGCCATTCAACGCTATCTCCATGACTTTGTAAGGATGAACCATCTAGAAACATGGCCATGTAACCCATCATCCTTTGTTCTTCGGGTGAAACTACCCCGTCGATTATGGATGGGTTACTTAAGACTCTTGGTTCTGTTTTGTCTGCCATGTTGCAACAAAGGCCTTTGTCCTTACTCTCTTTTGTATGTGACTGCGTTTAGAAGTTTGAAAGCTCCCACAACCGGTAGGTGAATGTAATTGTTGACCAAGACCAACTCGACCTCAGTCGACAGGGGTTCGCCTCACTGTCGACTCATACCGGTGTCACGTACCCACCCATTTAACCAATGCAAGGCAGGGTACGTGATGCCAAATTCAGGGCTTTCCCATGATCTCAGCCCATTAGTTAGATTCATATACATAAGATATGAATGTGTATATGTAAAACAAATCAATTTTGATGCACAACGCAATTAAAACATCCACATACATTACTCATGCATACAACATATTAACAGTTATTGAATTAATATAGTGCAGAAGTAAATATAGAGGCATAAAAACACTTATCTTCATTTTTCAACTTCCCAAGCAACTAGCTATGTCGCTGCAACGTTCCACCCAGCCATAGGCTCTTCGATAGCTTATACTGAGTCCGTCCGAAGGCCACCCCCGAGTTGGGCATGATTCCTTCAAGGAAAAGGGGACATTCACTCTCTCACAACCAATTTATCATTACATCTGAGCCAAGCCAATCCATAGATGGGTTTATCAGGCTACAATTGAACCCTGGATTATCGCACTCAAGCTCAAGCCCAAGCCATGGATACCCATACCCATACCCAACACACTCTTCTCTCACACAGTAAGCACAATCAGGGGCATGGATACACATTTTAGACAGTGGGGTTTACAAATAAGATGGACATGGGTTTTTTCAAAAACGTTCCCAACCAAAAATGGATTGTGGGATGGGCAAACAACCACAGGGGAAAAATGATTTCTTCCCCAAATATCTCATCCTTCAATAACCCAACATGGTCTCTATTGAACCCCCATTTGATTTCCCTTCTTCCCCACTGGTATACAACACAGAAAATGCCCTTCTCTACTGGGGAAATGAAGAAAACTCTGCAACATGCCTGGAAGATGCTGAGGTAGCTCTAAACTCGTGAGGGAGGAAGAATGATCATGGATAATGGATTGGGTGAGAAATTCATGGCCCTTTTCTTGCCCAAGGAGACAAACACGTTTTTCCATAAAGGGTGGCTTGTCCATACCCAAATTTGGACAGCCATACCTCTCCATTCCCAAGGCATTAACTACCTCAAACAACCCTTGGGAGAAATCAATGGTTGGGTACAAAAGCCAACATGGGTAGCTGAGGGTTTGATGGGTTCTCTCACTGACACTTGGCTTGACCTGATTGGCTCAAGGGTTTGAATGTTTTCCCTCCCAATTCCTTGTGAAATCATGCCCCCATCTCTTTGTTGCATTGCATAGCTAGTTGTTGGTATTTTTATTAAAATGCATATTACATGATATTTGAATTTCCAATGTGCATTGCTAACACACAAATGATATGCATCACTAAATCGATGGCGGGGCCTTGACCTTGAGCTCCTCACCATGATTTCATAACAATATTACATCATTTATAATGTTAATGCCATGGGGTCAAACTAGGGACATTACAACCGGAGTCTCCCCGGGCACTGGCCCAGGCAGGTTTGAGCCCACCTAGCAACACCCGCAAAGTGGATGAGGTCTCACCTGAGGTGTCCAGGAAGAGCTGACAGAACCATGTTTCCACCGAGGGAGGAGGAGAGTTGTGGTTGTGCAAACTATCTCTATTGCAGTACTTAAACAGAATTATAACATTTCAACTAACCATAGCATTCGTATTCCATATGAAATAGATCATTTAATCGCATAATTTGTCATTTCAACAATAGTAAGAAGATATTACATTCAACAACAACTATATATTGCACCATTGCATGGAGATTCCACCAAAACATCATTGTAGTACTATTGTGGTTAAAATACCAGAGGCAAAACATACATCTTCTCCACTTCTTGCTATCTTCTTGTTTTTATCCTTGATATCTATCACTTACGACTCTCATCTATTTATAGGCTTTTTCCATTACAATATTTATCCACTTACAACTAAGTTCCTAACCGACACTATGGACAATTGACCCATTATCTAACTAACTTGGTCCAAATGACTCCAAAAACCCGCATACCGCGGTACAACTGACTCGCTATTACATAGTATGTGGTCCAAGTGACCCAAAACCCGCTAAATGCGGTATTCTTTATCACAAAATACTCCTTTTGCGCCTTCCTCCAACATGTCGCAACGTTAGTGGTACCGTGACACATCCTCCTCAAACAACCTGCCAATAGGCCCCCAACACAATCTTGTGGCTCATCCTAGAGCCACGTCAACTTCTTATGTTCTTGCTATCTGGATCACACAATGTTGTCTCCTTCCTTCGGTTGTATAGATCCTCAGCTACTAATTTTGTAAGCCCTACCCAAAAGTGGGCAACCCCCGACTCGCTGTCATGAATGTCTCGAACTCATCCTCCAGTCTCTTGGAATAGCAAAGATGGAAAGGACAAGAGGATGAACAATACAAGGGGTGAGATCGACAGAAGACTCTGGCACATCTGTTTTGCGCCAGCACCCGTCGTCTACTGTGGTGAGGGAGATATCGCCCCAACCAGCATTCTGATAAAAAATAGCACAACCCTTCAAAAAATGACTGCATACTTAGACAGACTGGACCGACCTACAGCCTAGTCATACAACAATAGAAGTGCCCCCGCCATGTCAAGATGCTCAGGAACACTCTTTGTTCGGGCACACAGGGCCCCTGGGGTGCTGCCACAAGAAATGAAGTGAAGCATTTCCACAGCCTCCTTGGAATTCCTCACAACTCAACTCGCACAGAGATCGAATAGCATAACCACTCTAGGTTGGAACAACTTCTGTATGGCGAACTACCAACTTCCTCAGTTACTTATAGCTAGACCTGCCTAGGTCACGACAGAGGTAATGATTCCCCGGAACCTCACATCTGTGTGTATGAGCCAATCGACTGTCACAGTGGAGGGGGAGACCATGATGCCAACAAAAATCCCACGTGCCACCATGTGACCAACCTCACTGATTGTCCTATCCCAGTGTGCCATGTGCAAAACATGCCATTGTCATGTGTGAACCGAGCCGAATTGGTCAGGTGCAATCATGTGTAGAGAGGGTGGCCAATAATCACACCACTTCGCTGTACTCTCCCAAATACGCCGTACAAACTCCATCGTCAAGCCTGAGTGCAACACTGCCATGAATCTCTGACTACTCTAATCTGGTAGCACAAGCCTCTTCCGCTTGCGCATAGCTTCTTCTGTTGGTGCACCATCTGTCACTAAGAAACTTGCAACACACACAGACACCCTTTTTTTTTTTTTTTGGACGACGCGACTCAGACATCGCACTACTCCAAGGCCGAGTGATAGGGCTTCAACCTGTGACCATTTACCAGTTCGGGGAGCATCGACCCATCCAACCGCTGCAACTGAACTGCACCTCTTGAAGCAATACTGTTGATGCAATAGGGACCCAGCCAATGCATCTGCAACTTTCCTGGATGTTTGATAAACTTGCTATCATATAATAGCACCAAGTTGCCTTGCTGAAACGGCTTACTTTTAATGTGGTGATCATGCCATGCCTTCTGTCGATCCTTCTCGACCCCTTAGTGAAATCCAGCGATAAATCGATCGTCTTCTAGCTTCACCAATTGTGCTAGACGTTTTTCTAGTGCTACAACATCATCCATGTTCGTAACAACCGCAATTCGTAAACTGGGAACAATGTACTCCATAGGAATAATTGCTTCCTTCCCATATACCAGCTTAAAAGGTGTCTGACCAGTCAACTGTTTACATGTGGTGCGATAGGCCCACAACACCACTGGAACATTCAAATCCCAGTCGTCTCGGTTCGCATTGCACACCTTTGTCAATGCATGCTCCAGTACCTTGTTAAATGCCTCCACCATTTCATTTGCCTATGGGTGATAGGGTGTACACTTCTTATGTTGTATCTGCAATTCCTCTGTCAATGTGTTGATAGTGAGATTAAGAAAGTGGCTGCCTTGATCACTCAGCAATATCTTGGGGCAGCCAAAATGAGTGAAAATGTGATCAAACAAAAATTGAGCAGCCGTTGCGGCAGAGCAATCAACTACAGGTGCTGCCTCAGCCCATTGGGTCAAATACTTTTTCGTCGTGATGATGTATCACGCACTCGTACATTTCCCTGGTTGATTGATCGGCCCTACAAAATCCACAACCCATTTTTCGAACGGTTGCAATGTCACCTGAGGTAGCAACGGCATCTCATCTCGTCTGGACAACTTTCCAGTTCGTTGACAAACATCACAAGACCGCGCATAGTCTGCTGCATCATCATGTAATGTGGGCCACCAAAGTCTTCCATGCAGTACCTTCCGGGAAGTTGCCCGACCGCCATAATGTCCCTTTGCGACTCCACCATGTGCCTCGGACAATATCTATGCTTGCTCATGTGGAAAGACACATCGGAGCAATATCTCATCGGCACCCAATTTATACAACTCTCCCGTCATGAGTTTAAAGTCAGCAGCCTTGACAACCAATTGCTTCTTTTGAGTAGTGGTAAAGTCGCTAGGAACGGTGCCCGTCACCAGAAACTGAAGAATGTCATCAAAGTATTGATCAACAGTGGCAACATGAAACAGTTAAGTGTCCGACAACCCATTTTCAATATTGGTCAGTTCCTCCCCTGTATCAATCCGTGACAAATGATATGGTCCAGCATTCAACCGCCCCAGCTACAAAATGAATTCGAAATCAAACTCCTGAAATAAAAGTAGCCACCGGCATATCTTCCGCCCCAACATAGGCTTATTGACCAAGCATTTTAATGAAAAATGATCAGTGAACATTTTAAAGTGGCCACCCAACAAATAATTCCTGGATTTCTGCAATGCATAAACCATGGCCAGACCTTCGCGTTCTATGGTAGTGTAATTCTATTCTGCAGAGGACAACGCTTGACTGGAAAAAACAACAGGATGATCAAGATCGCCCTCTCTAGGTTGAGCCAACACAACCCCTAATGCACTCAATGAAGCATCAACATGGACATGGAATTCCTTACTCCAGTTCAGAAAGACCAATATTGGTGCTGATGCTATCTTCACCTTGAGCATTTCTAAACTAGCCTAGCATTCCGGGCTCCAGTGGAATGCCACATCCTTCTTCAAAATTTTTTCCATAGGGGCAGTAATCGCAACATACCCCGTAATGAACTTGCAATAATATCCCGAATGTCCCAAGGTCGCATGCAATTGCTTAATGGTGGTCGGCGGTTGTAATCCCAAAATAAGTGCAATTATGGCTGGATCAACCAGCAATCCCTACTTACACAAGATATGACCCAGCAATATTCCAAAGGGCGCACAAAAAATACATTTCTTCAAGTTCAACGATATCTGGTGCTGTTGGCATCGCTCAAGCATTAACCACAGATTATCCAAATGATCACGAGTCAATCCATAAACAGTCTAATCATCCATATATACCTGCAGAAACTTCTAAATAAAATCTTTGAATGCGGCAACAACGACCGGGGAGAATATCACAGGTGCATTCTTCAAACCAAACGGCATGACTGTTTACTGAAAGCAACCCCATTCAGTAACGAAAGTTGTCTTATGGCGATCTTCCTTGGCAATTTGAATCTAATGGTAGCTAGAGAATCCATCAGTGAAAGATTACATCTCCTGGCCACCCACTCCTTCAAGTACTTCATCAATAAACGGGGTCAGAAAAGGGTCATGCAAGCAGGCATCATTCAACTTCTGCAAGTCCACACAAATGCACACTTTGCCTGTTTTCTTGTCCTGCACCACCATAGGAATGATCCACTCGGACTCTTCTATAGGTTCAATAATACTAGCATCCAACATGCGATCAAGTTCCGCCTTAACCTTTTCTTTATGTCGCAAATTCAGCCGATAAGGTCGTTGTCGGACTAGCTTAGCATCTGGTTTTAATGGAATCTTCATTTCTCCTAAATCACCCAAGATTCCCTTAATCTCGGAAAACTTTGTGGGAAACACATCTTGAAAATCATGAAGTAACTCAGTAACCTTACTCATCATCTCATCATCCCAATAATCCCCAACATTAGCAAACTTGGGAGTAGCTTTGATGCCAATATTCATCTTGCGAAGCTGCAATGGTTGACTGAACGAATTACTTGGTGCAATAGGTGGTACCACATCGCGACTTACTTCGGATCCAGGAATGTTAATATTTCGGGGATCATAATCATTCTCCAGGCCACCACTAACGTTGAAGCACTCCATGAGAGACTGCATCTGACATTGTGTGTGTGGGTCAACAGGGTAGGCCGCCGGAACAACCTGAAATACCACGTCACGGATGAGTTGCACAACATTATGGACATCAGGATTGGCATCCACAAAAGTGAATGTATGAGTGAAACAGATCGTCAACACCACCCATATTGTAATGTCACAGTGCAATTCGGCTGTAGTGTACCATGAGCAGCGTATATCCTCCAAAGTATGAAAAAAAGCATGAAGCCACTCATCTCTGGGTCGTGCTACCCACAATCGTTGGCACTCCATCACATGATCACTGGGATCAGTCCGACCATCATACTTGCCAGTGTGATAAACCTCAGTATCACCGAATCGAACCATCATCAACCTTCGACATTGTGACCAGTTCTTAATGAATTTCTTAAGTGTCTCCCACTAGCGTGCTGGAAGAGCCTTCAGTGCATCTTCCAAGGCCAACAATTATTGTGGTTTTGAAATGCGGTATTCAAATTCTGCTAAAAAGGTGTTCAGGCCAGGCAACCCCTCATAGACGAGCAATGTGATCATTTCTATCACAACTCGACATAACGATTGTGTAACTAAGCCACATTTTTGGAATGGTACTTCATGCATACAATTCTGCCATTGCTCTAATGCATCATCAGAGTCGGAAGACGTAGAACTCTAGATATGCCACTTCAACTCACCGTAGGCGGTAGGATGAATATAATCTTCCAAAATAGTGAATGCATGGTCCCATCTAGTGGGATAATAATCTTTTATAGGCTCCACATAGCAGCTTCCTTCAGCCGGATCCAATCGGGCTATAACTTTGAAATCATGATTCTCAAAGGTCATCATGCGCTTTTTGAAGTTAATGACAGCTCCACTATCTTTAGCCCATCCTATCCCTAATAATGCAGGATAAGAGATTCCTCCCTTAACCACTTTGATAACATCAAATTCAACATAAGTCTTCATGCCCTTAATATCAATTATGAGCCACGGAACCCACCCAATAGGTGTAAACTTCACATGGTTATCCAACCGGAGCTGTACATGAGACCAGCTCAATGGGGGACTTCCCATCTTCTGCCACGCATGCTTGGTTAAGATGTTAACATCCGAACCAAGATCAAGAATTACAGAGTCAACATCATAGTCACCAATCTGAATATTCATTTGCATTTCTTTGCCAGTCTTCCATTGTTGTAAGGAGTTTACTACCGACTCCTGCCGTCCTTTGGGAAATCGCTGCAACCATCCCTCAATCTCAACCAAGGAAGCCAAGTCTCGTGCCATTGACAGACATCTTTCAAGTAACTTCTGCAATGTCCCTATTGGTGGTCGATCGACATATGATGTGGCATCAAAGACAGATGGCATATCACAAACAATAGCCTTACTCTGGTATTTCTTCAAACTGCAACGTGCCTCCAAGAATGCTTCTCGCTCCGTATCAATGTCAAAAGATACCGTCTTCGGACCAGCCAACCGAATCAGTGGTGGTGAACCATCTTCCCCAGTCATCTTGACTCCATGAGTGACAACAGCCACTGAAGCATCTTGAGGTCATGGTTCTGCAGAAATGGTCGCAATATTTGCACCCTACATCTGGTTCTGCTACAGATTCCCTGGTTGATTGATATTTTGATTGGTGTTTGACGGTGGTCGCGGGGGCTGGTTTTGCACTGGTTGCTGTAAGGGGTTCTGTAGCTGCGAAGCGTTCCCAGCCTACCATCATGCAATTAACTGTGTACAATTCTCAACCTTATGATCATTACCAGAACAAAACGTACACTGATTCTATAGCAGTGGACAGTCGCGCCGATAATGTCCCCATACCGCATAGTGGTAACATTGAACAGGTCCTCGACAACCTCGGCCTCCTCCTCCATGACCAAATCCGCCACTGTGTTTTCCCCTGTATCCTCCCTGGTAGCTACCCTACTGCTGGTATTGTTGTTGCATAGGTGCTGGTGGAATCCCTTTCCCTTGCAGTGCATACTGCGGTTGCAATACATATTGTGGGGGAGCTGTCTACATCGGATTGTATTGCAGCATGAATTGCTGCGGTTGTTGTTGCTGTGGTGCAAACTGCATCTACGGCTAGGCTACCTGCGATTGCAATGGGGGTTGTGGCACTGCGCGTTGATCATCCTTGACATAGAATGCATCACACATCCTCTCCTATAGGAACCCATATGCATGGAAATCCTTGTCATCGTGACCCACCGACTTGTAGAATGTGCAATAAATATTTCGTGGGGTTGTCACCATTTTTTGCATATATAAGCAACTGTCATGACTGTACCAAAACACCAAACAAGCATGACACAACGACATACTGCCGCCATTCAACAGGTTTGGATCACCTAATACAAAATAATTATGGAAATCCAGAAAATTATCCTTCGTATGCCCTTCTCTTTGGCATCGCGTACACCATACTTCATCATGCTGGTCCTTGTTCTTCTTCAAATCTTGCAACTGTATAGTTAGGTTGGCGAGCTACATCTGTATCTGCAACATCCCAGCTACATTATCTCCAATTGGTGATGCTTCTAATCGCATTGCAATCTCTAGAGATTCTCTCGGCATCGATATGTTCTGTTGCATCAATGGCAACCGAATGTGGGGTAACAGTGCTGCAATGAACCATTCTTTATGTTGGATAGCACTCATATCAAAACTAACCTTTTCCATCAGATCCTTGAATCATTGATTGAAATCCCATACTGTCTCATGGGGATACTACTTAATTTCCTTCAATTCAGTAATATATTTAGCCTCCGACTTAGGCCGTCTAAATTTAGCAATCAGTCCCTCCCGAATCTCATCCAAGGACTTCTCAGGTGCTCCCGTAGGGACCAAAATAAAATTCATGAACCAATCTAATGCACGACCTCGCAAGGTTGTGGCCAACTACCCTTTCTTAGCATTATCATCAGTGACTTGTTTCATGGTCCAAACCGCCTCACACAAAAACCAATACTGTTCTGGGTTGTCTGTCGCACTACCATGGAACAATGGTAACTTAGCATCATCGCCCAACATCCTGGGCTTCCTTCCTCTTGTTGCTATGCTACTACTAATTAACTTTTGTGGTACTGACGAACTTGGCAGTGTCGAAGTAGTATTCCTTGCGGGTTGTGATTCAGTGAGCGGAGGTGTGGATATGCTTATGCCGCGGTTGGGTCCTGCCTCTATCTTGGGCGTAGCCTGGTTGTCCCTGTCAGGACTATGAGGTCGCTTCGTCCCGTGTGGCCTTACGTCATGGTCTTGCAGTCCGATCACAGCAGGACGTTCTCCTATCCTCTGCCTCTTTTCCTGTCGGAACCTTGCTCCTCCCCTCGTAAGGCCACTTTCTTCCTCAGCTTTACTCACAGTCTCCTCATGGTCTTCACCCATCTACCCCTTTACCATTCCTTCTATTGATCCCCAGTAGTCACGATACCCACGGCCTCTGCCCACTAGGCTTCCTACTGATCAAGGTGCATCTTCAATATACCTTTCTTGTAGATGAGCATCTTAATCGACAGTTGGAGTGACAGCAAAAACCTTCCCCTTGGTCTGTCAAAGAAATATCTTTCAGCTTCACTATAGGATTTCTTCGTGTCAAACATGAATTCAGTGATGTATCCCTCCAAGATGCTATCGAACCAAACTTCGATAGCCCGCGATACCTTATTATTGACTTCCTGCAGCTCCCGGATCAACTCTAGGGTCCAAGCCATCGGCTCATTATCGAGCACCCAATATGCATATAGATTATTACCAAAATACAGAGCATACGAGATTTATTGTCAACCCGAGACAGTCTTTTATTTCAAAGGATAAATGCACAGTCTATGCTTAAACACCAAATCACTATAATTGAATACCTTTATCCTCTAACAACTATGTCCATCCCAAGAATCTGTGTAATCCCAATTATCTTCTACATGCTATAATTTCAATTTCTCTCTACCATGTATCAACAAGAAATGACATAAGATTCAACTACAATTGAATATAAATCTAGAAATTCAATTGCAAGAGATTGAGTTCAACTACTCTAAGAGATTGAATTACAGGAATGAAAATCAACAATCGTAATAGGAAGATAAATTGCAAGGATTCGTGGGATGACAACTTAAACTACAGGATGAACAAAGCTGTGTATAACTATCATATGAATTGTACAAAGGAAGTTTCCTACTCAGTTGACTATCACTTTGTACCACTTACCAATATCAAGGAAGTATAATCCTAATTATACTACAAATCCACACTTATTACTGCTGCATACAAAGGGAATATCATCAACAAAACATCACACGACAATAAATTTGAGAAGTCCTTCTTTAACTCAGCAATCTTCGTGGAAGACGGGCCCAGCCTTCACATAGAGATGTTGTCTGAATAACGTAAATCTCCTTTAACTCAGAGGTAACTCTTTATATTAACGAAAGGATGATTACACAAATTGCTTCCACTGCAATTACAATGAATGAATTCTCCGTTGTTCAACCCCCTGGGTCAAGACAGCTCCCCATATTTATACATGCACATCATAACATCCGATCCTATTAACGGGAAACCATGAAGATCTCTGATCTTCAGGTGCCCTAAATAACACTAGCTGTTACAAACGTGGCATAGTAAAGACATAGAAAAAATGCGAGAAATATGTTGATTGGCCCAGGAGTGGCGATCTTTCCATATCACAAATATACTCGAGCAGCATTAACTAAAGATCTCCACTTATAGCGCATTCTGTTACAGCTTCCCTGTCACAGCTTTGTGTAGGATGTTTCATTGGAGCCACGTGCCTTAATTGATGATCAGAACCCTGAGGATCCTTTAAAGCAGCAAACATCCCTCCTTTAAAGACTTGTTCAACCCCACTTTCCTACAGTCCACTTATCTCAAACTACCTTCATAAATCATAACATGTTAGCACAGTTGAGAGATACAAATTCTTAATTATCACAATCATAAGCATTAATAAGATAAAGCAATGATCAGTCATACCTTGGCAGCTTGGGGGAATAAAGTGAGGACAACAGGTCCGATTAGCATGCTAAATGGTGTAGGACAGGGGAAGAAAAGGTGATCGAGGATGATTAAAAGGGTCCAATTCTAGGCTCAACATCTCCCGCCAACTATCATGTTGCATGTCCTCATGCAACAACCTGCATCATTCGGAATCTGAGTCTTGCACTGAGCTCTATTCATGGAGGGAGGAAAAGTTATAGGGAAATTCAGGCACCTCATTTGTCTTTTAAAAAGCCTCTGTGAGTAACCCAATACTTTCCAGCATCACTGCTCCTCTGCCCCAATTAACTCCACTCTCCCTCATACTTCCCACATAGCTCTTGACTCTGGAAAGTTCCTACTTGAAATTCTTGAAATAGTAAGGATCTCAGCTTCTAAGTGCAGAGGAGACAGCCTGCCATCTGTGGTTACTCCCTTCCAATGCTACCTGCTGGTGTCAGGAAATGTAGTTAGTGCAAGTGGAGATCACTTCTTCCTACAGTCTCATTATATGCTGTGCCTGGGGAGGACTTGAAAGGATATCTTAATCTGAGTCCAAATAAATGACATTTCTAAGAGGTAGAAGCACTGGTTCTTGTGGGACAATGTCTTCCAGCACATCTAAGTCTACTATGAGAGTTGTTGGTTCTTTTGTAACAACAACATCCTTTAGACTCTATTCAACAGCTACATTCATTGCTTTTAGATACACTGGTTCTTGTGTAACAGTGTCTCCTTCTTGGATAACCTCATTTCTGAATTTGGTTCAAGAGTTGCTGGTTCTTGTGTAACAGCAACATCCCCTGAATTCTCTTCAACACCTACATCCGTTACTTCTAGAGACACTGGTTCTTGTGTAACAGTGTCTTCTTTGTCCTTCTGCTGCTAAGATTGGATATCTTTCTCATTGTGCAGCTCCTCCTCCAATATTTCGGTGTCACCTGATAATTGTGTCTGTACCTATTCATCCTTGCTCCACTGTGTATCAAGAATGATATCCATTCCAGGGTTATCTTCTAATTGAAATTCAGGAGTTCCTGTTGCAGCCTCCAAGGATGTTGGTTCTTGTGTAGCAACATCCTAGCTTGCCTCTTCATCCTCCTATTGTTGCAATTATTCTCCTATGAGCTCTGTGTCATGGGAACATTCTGGGGTTACAATTTAGAGTTCTTCATTAAACTCCAGAGTGTCCTCTATCCCAGGTTCTTCTCCCATCTGTTTGGCCGATTGGACAAGTATACTCAGGTTTACTGGTTCTTGTGTTACAACACCCTGTTCAAGTTCACCGATGTCTTTCCTTTGTGGCTCAACTTCTAAAATGTCTGTGTCGTGGGAGCATTCTGGGGTTACAGTATAGAATTCTTCATTAAGCTCCAGAGTGTCCTCCATCCCAGGTTCTTCTCCCATCTAATCTATAATCTCTGTGAAATGGGAGCATTCTGGGGTTACAGTATATTCTTTATCCCCATCATCGTACATGATTTCATCCCTTATCTCCTCTGTCACGGGATTTGTGGCAGCTTCAGCAAGGATGGTTAAAGATGTTGGTTCTTGTATGACATCATCTTCTTTTTCTGCAGCTTCCTCTATTGTGGGTGCGGGCTGTTGTGCTGTGCAAGTAAGAATTATAATCTTGTGGCATGCCTCCTTGAAGATTTCTCCACAGGTGGGATAGATCACTCGTTCATCTTCCTTGCAAGGCACGGTAGAGTTTGATTCCTCCAGTTGGTCTGCAACCTCTACCAATGTATACAATTTCCTTTCACCTTGTTTTCTGCAGGTTTCCTTCCAGGTTTCCAATTCCCTTCGAAGTACTTGGAGGTCCTCTTTTAATAGTGTGTTCTCAACCAGAAGTCCTTCAATTCCGGGTTCTTCCTCAACTGGCCTTTGTGGAGCATCCATTGGTCTCAGCACAAGGATCGGGAGCTCAACCTGTGCCTCTAAGGTTGCCCATCTTTTTCTGGATGCCTCTGCTGCTGCAACTGATCTAGTTCTTTTTCTTCTTATTGGTGAGGTTATGTTAAATTCATTGATTGATCTCTTTCTTCTCCTTTGTGGTGTTTTCTTTTGTGGAGCTGGTATATCGAGATTCACAGCTGAGGTCGAAGGAATGTTTTATTGCTCCTCATGCTGTTCTTATTCAATTAAAGTTCCTCTTCCCCACTTAGGTGAGGATTCAATAGTTACCAGCTCAATGTTTTCTTCTATTTCCCTCGCTCTGTCACCTTCAGGTTCAATTGTCGCAGCATTTAATGCTGCTCCAATTTCACCTTCTACTGTGAGAGCTGCCCTATTGTCTAGGTTTTCCACAAGGTTTTTATCTACACCCTCCCCCAATGGCTCTGCTTGTGCCCCCAGTTTCTCTTCTTGTAATGCAGTTTCATCCTCCCCCAATGGCTCTGCTTGTGCCCCCAGTTGCTCTTCTTCTAATGCAGTTTCATCCTCCCCCAATGGCTCTGCTTGTGCCCCCAATTACTCTTCATCTAACGTAGTTTCATCCTCCCCCAATGGCTCTGCTTGTGCCCCCAGGTGCTCTTCATCTAATGAAGTTTCATCCCCCCCCCCCAACTTCATTGGAGGGACTCTGGTCCTCCTATTGTTGTTGAACTTGTGCCTGTCTTATTGGGACAACCTGCAAAGGAGTGGGTTCCTAAACTAGAGCTATGAATTTCTCCCAGGTTATATGATGCTGAGAAAGGGTTCTTAAAATTATTAATTTGATAAGACCATGGTGGGTCAGGGAGGAAAGTGGGTGCTTAGCAGCTTGGACAAATTCTGCCATATGACACAAGTCATGCAGTAGATAGTATGGAATGTTCAATAAAATGCCATGGCGGAGATGAGAACGTAAAGGGAGTTCAGAATTATAAACACTTTGGTATCTACCTTCACAAGTGATTTACTTCTTTAGAAAGACAACAACCTGGTCCCATGGCCGCGGTAATGAGTGTAGTGCGATGCCTCTTCTTGATGATTGAACTTGCTCCCCCTCTAGTAAAAATGCATCCCGTGCAGTCGTCGTGGGGACTCATCATCCAAACCATGCCCTTCCCACCTGCAGGATGGAAGTAACCTCGGATATAATGTCCTCGGAGACTTCTATGCGCGGCCCCCACACCTTGGAGTGATTTTTTGTGAGATTTAAAGCAAATTGCAAGGCTGCTTCCCAATGGAATCCCTCTAGTCGCTCAAAAAATTTGATCGAATCGGCGGCTTGAAAGATGGCAAAAACTGCAGGATTTTTCCTGAGTTCCTGTGTATTCAAAGGTTCATGACGAACTAGAATCCCCATGGTCTTGGCTGCAGACTGAGATTGCTATCCCATAGATTACAGAATCCAAGAATGGAAGTTGCAGCACAGAGGATGCACGAATCGTTGAGCGGAGATGTTGAGGAAATTGGAAAATTTGGAAAGTTGAGCACATAAAAACGTTCAAAATTTTTATTCCGAATTGGGGAAGGTGGCAGTTATTAGTGTTTATGTTGTACGAGGGAAAGGTTTAATTAGGCCATAATGGTGTTACGAATAAAGGTATGACTGATATTGTTAAATTATATCAACACTTAATCACATGATAAATCAAATCCATACCTCATGAGACTGTACGTCAGATATCCTGTGGAGAATGGTGGAGCATGCGGTTGGTGACGTTGCGGAACAAAACTCGTGCACAGTCATTAATCTGATCATGATGACCAGGATAATAAAATAATTCCTTCTGCCAGTGAAACACAAACCATCGCGTCCCCAGGGTCGGAATGATGAGTTCCCCGGCACAAATAGGATGAATCAAAGCCATAGCTTAGCAGGTTTGAAGCAATTCTTTCGTTAACATAGGAGTTACCAATGCAAGTTGCCAGGAATGATTTCGCGGCCGACGAAAAAGATGTTGTTGATGTATATGTAACTTCGGAATGTATTTCATCAGTATATTATATATATATTTATTGTACCCTTATAAGAGATGTGTTATTCCTCTATAAGAAAGTGTCGTCATGTGGATTGACAAGTGTCGCAAGTGTGTGTACTTGCTGATGGGTTATTAGACCACCTTATGGGGTCGGCCCTAATTAATATATAATATAATGTGGACGTACTCAAGTAGACAAGTCGGCCCCAGTAGGTCACTGGGCAAAAAGGTGAGTATAAATAGAGATAGGAGATCTCTATTTTACTCACTCGAAAAAGTATCTATCTCTCTCTCTGAAAAGTAGCGCACTAGTGAGGAGGAGGAGGATCATCTGCTAGGAGACTATCTCAGTGTTATTTGGTTGTATTTTGGTTGAGCCATTGCTCTCTCTATCTCTAAGGAAGTTGTGGGGTTTTTCACCTTAGGGTTTTCCCCATGAAAACTCTGTGTCTCTTGTCTCTATGCTTTTGATTCTTGTGATGCTTGTGATGCTTGTCATATTATGATTGTCATGCATTGATATACTGTAGATGTTATTCTCTCAGCAAAGATCCTATAGTATTGTGATTTAATACTGAAAATTTAACATGGTATCAGAGCCTAACTGAGAAGAAGACATTTTTGTAGTGACGGAAGCTTGTATTCCTTGTTTATTGGGTTTATCTCCACAGATTTTTGAAATTCAGTATAGTAGATTGGATCTACTCATCAAGGCGCATCTTTCTGTCCAATCAAATTTTTGTTCCGAGCATTTTCAGTTTTGGCCCTAAAAATTAGGGTTTCCACAAAATTAGGAATTTCTGGAAACTGAAGGTACAGCTGGAAGCTCCTTGCAAAAATCGAAGGTTTGAGCATTGGATCGAGATTTTTGGCTGGGTAGATCTCTGGGAAACTCAAACCCTAATTTAGGGCTCTCCCCAGTGAACCCGGGAGGACAAAAAGGCAATTATGAAGGGCAAGACTTTGCTGATCTCAAATTTTGAATGTACTAGGCTGATCAGCTCTCCAAGGCGCATCTTTCTATCCTTTCGGAATTTTGAAATTCACATTTTGAATTTTTAGGGTTTCTCTGACAAACCCTAATCCGGGACCAGATCCAGTTTTCAGCACTTCAAGTGGTAAGTTCTAAATCTTTTCTATTTCCATTTGAAGTACTCTTAAAGATGTCTCTCCACACTAATCTTGAGGATAAGCTTGAAGGGGCTAACAACTTCCGAGCCTGGAAGTATAGGATTGGGTTAATCCTGGAAGAGAATGAGTTGGACTCATATGTGAAAGAAGACATCCCTATCCCAGAGGATGAAGAAGCCAAGGCATTGCACAAGAAGAACTTGGTCAAGGCAAAGAGAATCATTGCTGATTCTATCAAAGACCATCTCATACCTCATGTGTCTTCTCTTAAGACACCCAAAGAGATGTTTGAATCCTTGACCAAGCTATTTGAAGGAAAGAACATAAATCGGAAGATGACCCTGCGGAACCAATTGAAAGCAGTGAAGTTTCAGAATGGAGAAACCATTCAATCTTACTTTTCAAGGGTCTCCCAAATCAAGGAACAATTAGAAGCAGTAGATGAAATGGTGGAGAATGGTGAAGTGGTGATGACCACTCTAAATGGCCTACCCAGGTCATGGGATTCCTTTATTCAAGGAATTTGTGCAAGGAAGAAATTGATCTCCTTCAATAGATTGAGGGAAGAATGCTCTCAAGAAGAAGCTAGACTCATAGCTCGTGAGGAAAAGATGGGAGGAGAAGATCAAGCTCTTGCAGCTCACACCAAGAGAAGCAAAACCAAGAAGGATCACTCTCACCACAAAAGATTCCATCAAAAGAGTAAGAAGGACCTAAGATGCTTCACATGCAATGAGAAGGGTCACTTTGCTTCAGATTGTCCCAAGAACAAAAGGGATAATAACAACAACTCTAGTAAGAAGAAGAAGGGCAGCAAAAGAAGGTTTCATGCTCATGCTGCCGAAGATGATGAACCTCCAAAGAAGAAGGCTAGGGCAGAGAGTAGTAGTTCTAATTTCTGCTCTTACAGGTACCATCTCCCATGGATGTAATGATTGGTTGATTGATAGTGGGGCTTCCAAACACATGACTGGGTTTAAAGAATCCTTTGTGAACCTATCTGAACATGAATCACCCCATAAGGTGAAACTTGGGGATGATTATCAATACCCAATCAAAGGAAGTGGTGAAGCCTCCTACAACCTAGATTCTGGAAAATCATTGAAGATGAAGGAAGTACTTTATGTACCTGGGCTCAAGAAGAACTTACTCTCCATTTCTGCATTAGATGCAAAAGGTATGAGGGTTGCATTTGTGGATGGCCAAGTCCTAATGTGGCCAAAGGGAAAGACCATAGATGATGCAGTAGTGATTGGAAAGCAAGAGGGAGGTTTGTACAATTTGAAGGGACAACCTGAACATGCCATGGTGACATAAATACAAAGATTCATCCATAGTCATGGATCACATAGAGGTATGTATAATTTGTTTTTGCAAAAGTTAACTAATGAGTTATGCAGGTCATTGAAGAGAACAAGAACACATTGCTAGACATAACTAGCAAATATGGTGACCAGGTATGTGTTTCTTATATCATAGGATCTATCATATAAGTATGCATGGCATGATTGATGATGATTGTTCATAAAGTCATAAGTTTGAATAATCATGGGCATATGCATATTATGTGTCTTACCTTAATTAATAATATGACTAACCAGAAGAGTCATAGGTTTGAGTAATTACAGGTTTAGACATGTTATGTTTCTTATGATATGACTAACCATAAGAGTCCTATATAAACCTTGAATGCTAATGCTTATTATTTCTGTTTGAAATGATCATGACTATACATACTTGAGATTATTGTGTTTTAATGTATGATTTTGTATGAGATCACAAGGATAACACAATCATGATACTAATAAGCATGCATAGGGACCAAGGATGAATATGAGTTCAAGAACAGGTAATCCAGGAAGCAAAGATCAAGAGGGAGCACACTTCAGTGGTTTCTGCAAGGGTGCAGATATTCAGAGGGAGTTGTCCATCTCTCTACATTCCACAACAAGAAGGTGTAGAAGGACTCCAGCAGCTCCTGCAAGGAAGAAAAGACTCAGAGTGAATCCACCCAACAAACAAACAAAGATAAGTATTTTAATTTTCTTGCATATTTGTTTGCTTAAATAAAATTGTTCAATGATGTATATGCTCATGTTCCTAGACTTAGGATATGTATTGTGCATATTAGAATGATTGAATTAATGAACAGTATACTACTAATATGCATGTGTTGGGTAAGTGGCCTATGGCACTGTACAACATTCCATTGCTACTTATCTAGAATGAAACCTCTTTGCTGACATGTTGGGAGTTGTGCACACTCTTAACAATGTTCTGGTAGAGATTGGAAGGCATCTAGAAAGTTACGGGATATGGATAAATGTTGTATTAAAGCATTGGCTAAGATAATTGCATGACTGTATGACATATTTCTTCATGTGTAAGAATTTGTTCTGAAAATTATGAGATGTTTCTAATCATGCAATTTAACCTGTTTTGTAGGAAAGACCATATATCTTCACCTACAAAAGGACTACAACATTTGTTCCAGCAACAAAGATATCTATTGAAGATATTGAAGTTCCCAGGATCTGGGATGAAGAAATGGAATGCCATGATCCGTCGATCATGAAGAATGATGTTTGTGATGCAATCCCAAGAGCTAAAGGGAAGTCTGTTGTGACTTCCAAATAGAACTTTCAGATCAAGCATGTTGCAGATGGCAGCATAGAGAAATATAAAAGTGATGAAATAGAAGATACACCAGATGGATTCAAGACAGCTTTCTTGAATGGTGTAGTTGAAGAAGAAGCAGCCACTTGGTTCTGAGACACATGATAGGAAATCATATATGTGCAGAACTTGGTATGGTGAAGATAAATTGATTGCCGACACGCAGCGGAAGCTTACTACCGAGTTCAAGATGAAGAACTTGGGGATGATGCACTATTTGTTTTTGGCATGGAGGTGTGGCAGAGTGCAGAAGGAATCTTCCTTGGACAGGGGAAGTATGCAGTAGAGATCCTGAAGAGGTTCGGGATGATGGATTGCAAGGCCATGGCCACACCTATGGCATCAAATCTAAAGCTTCTATGTGATGCTTCATCTGAGCCGGTTGATGTCTCTTTGTATCGTCGGATGATTGGGTCCTTGATGTACCTGACGAACACGAGACCAGACATTTGCTTTGCTGTGAACACATTGAGCCAGTTCCTGACGGATCCGAGGAGTGTTCACCTGGTTGCTATAAATCATGTCTTGAGGTACCTGAAGGGTACAGTGGATTATGGGCTCAGGTATGAGGCGAATCAAAAGTTTAACCTGCAGGGCTATGTTGATTCAGATTGGGCTGGCAGTGCTGCAGATAGGAAGAGCACATCTGGGTGTTGCTTCAGTATGGGATCAGGTGTGATCTCTTGGTTTAGCAGGAAGCAGTCCTGTGTAGCACTGAGTACAGCTGAGGCAGAGTATGTTGCAGCCTGCTCAGCTAGTTGTGAGGCAGTATGGCTACAGAAGCTACTGTCTGAGTTATTTGATCTCCCGTTGGAGGCTACTGGTATCTTCTGTGATAACCAGAGTTGTGTGAAGCTGTCCGAGAACCCAGTGTTTCATGACAGGTCGAAACACATAGAGATCAAATATCACTATATCAGGGATATGGTGCAGAGAGGAGCTGTGAAGCTTCTGTATGTTGCGACGAACGAGCAGATTGCAGATGTGCTGATGAAGCCACTAGCCAGAGTGAAGTTCGAGTACTTTAGAGAGAGGCTTGGCGTTCTTCAGATCGAGGACACTTCGAGGAAGAAGTGATAGACACATTTGCTGAAGCCATTCCAAGCATGTTGGAAGGAGGATCCTTCACATGGCTGTGGATGTAAGCGCTGGATAATGGGCATCAAGATGATGTTCTGGTTTCTGCTGGATATGATCAGTTGGATCATTTTTATGTATGTATGTACGCATCATGTTGGATGCTGGATATGATCAGTTGGATCATTTTTATGTATGTATGTACGCATCATGTTGGATGCTGGATATGATCAGTTGGATCATTTATGTATGTATGCATCATGTTGGATGCTGGATATGATTAGGTGGATCATTTATGTATGTATGTGCATCATGTTGGATGCTTGGACCATGTATCTGTATATGTATCAGGCGGATACATTGTATGATCAGGTGGATCATGTATGGTGATATGTATCATGTATCAGGTAGATACTTGGTATGCATCAGGTGGATGCATTGATGATCAGGTGGATCATGTATGATGATATGTATCAGGTAGATACTTGGTATGCATCAGGTGGATGCATTGATGATCAGGATGATCATGGATGATGAGCTTCAGGATGTTGCAGTGATGATCAGGATGATCATGGATGATGAGCTTCAGGATGTTGCTCCAGATGACATGCAGCAGGACGTTGCAGTGATGATGATCAGGATGATCATGAGTACATCAGGATGATGTATGGTGAGTATCAGGTTGATACTCTATGGCTGTGGATCAGGTTGTGCAGATGAGCATGTCTGGGAGATCCTATAGGTCGGAGTTGTGTACCCGTAACAACCTTGGATGCTCTTTCGAGACATTGCTCTGGGAGGACATGTAATAGCGCCCTAGGAGATCTCAGGTCGGAGTTGTGTACCCGTAACATCCTGAGATGCTCTTGCGAGGTTTTGTCCTATGGCATGTAATTTGGGCCCTGGGAGATTTCAGGTCGGAGTTGTGTACCCGTAACATCCTGAGATGCTCTTGCGAGGTTTTGCCATGACCACATGTAATTTGTGCCCTGGGAGATTTCAGGTCGGAGTTGTGTACCCGTAACATACTGAGATTCTCTTTCGAGGTTTTTTTGTGGGGTCACATGTAATAGCGCCCTGGGAGATCCTACAGGTTGGAGTTGTGTACCTGTAATATCCTGGGATGCTCTTTCAAGGTTTTGTGACGCACGTAATAAGTGCTGAGGATTCCACAGTATGGCCAGTGATGACGAAGACCTGCAGGTGGTGGGCCTACATCCAGTATGAAAAAGGACTGGCTCTGTAGAACTTCCTATGACGAGTAGAGACAGAGATTGGACGAGATAGCAGCAGCAGTGACGATGACGATGACGATGATCCAGAGAAGAAGACTTGTCTAGCAAATCTGTGTCGAGAAATACCTTCCTAGTTAAGAGGGAGTGTTGATGTATATGTAACTTCGGAATGTATTTCATCAGTATATTATATATATATTTATTGTACCCTTATAAGAGATGTTTTATTCCTCTATAAGAAAGTGTCATCATGTGGATTGACAAGTGTCGCAAGTGTGTGTACTTGCCGATGGGTTATTAGACCACCTTATGGGGTCGGCCCTAATTAATATATAATATAATGTGGATGTACTCAAGTAGACAAGTCGGCCCCAGTAGGTCACTGGGAAAAAAGGTGAGTATAAATAGAGATAGGAGATCTCTATTTTACTCACTAGGAAAAGTATCTATCTCTCTCTCTGAAAAGTAGCGCACTAGTGAGGAGGAGGAGGATCATCTGCTAGGAGACTATCTCAGTGTTATTTGGTTGTATTTTGGTTGAGCCATTGCTCTCTCTATCTCTGAGGAAGTTGTGGGGTTTTTCACCTTAGGGTTTTCCCCACGGAAACTCTGTGTCTCTTGTCTCTATGCTTTTGATTCTTGTGATGCTTGTGATGCTTGTCATATTATGATTGTCATGCATTGATATACTGTAGATGTTATTCTCTCAGCAAAGATCCTATAGTATTGTGATTTAATACTGAAAATTTAACAGATGTTGCAGCTGCCAGGAAAGATTCACAGCCACCGAGAAAAGGATTTATGGGGTCGGGAAAAATCACGGCTATCAGGGAAATATGTCGCAGCTGCCGAGAAATATTTCACAGCAGCCGGGAAATGATTCATGGTAGCCGGGAAAGAGGTTTTATGGCCATCGGGAAAAAAAGTCACGGCTGCCAGAGAAACGTTTTACGGCGCCAAGAAATATGTCGCAGTCACCGGGAAATGGTTCACGGCTGCCGGGAAAAAGGGTGTATGGCCGTCAGGAAATTGATGTTGCAGCCGCTGGGAAATGGTTCACGGCTGCCGGGAAAAGATGTTGCAGCCGCCGAGAAATGGTTCACGGTTGCCGGGAAAAAGGTTTTACGGCTGCCGAGAAATGATGTTGCAGCCGCTGGTTTGGTCACGGCAGCTGGGAAAGAGGGTTTTACGGCCGCCGGGAAACGATGTTGCAGCCGCTGGGAAATGATGTTGCAGCCGCTGGGAAAGTTGTTCACGGTTGCTGGGAAAGAGGGTTTTATGGCCGTTGGGAAATATGTCGTAGTTGCTGGAAACGATTTTACAGCTGCCGGAAAAGATGTTGCAGCTGCCGGGAAATATGTCACAGCTGCCGAAATTTTTTATTTTTTATTTTATTTTTTAATATTAACGAAAAGGGAAATGCAACACAGGAAGGCATAGGAAGACGACTCTCGTTTGACAGGACCAATCTAGTCAATCCCCTGGCGCTTCCCTGGAAATTTTTGAAAAACAACAGCAAACGAGAAGATCAAATGCAAAGAGAGAAAAAAAAAAAATTATACACTACAGCAGGAAAGAAAGAAAATTATTTATGTACAGTAATTCAAAATGCGATTTTCAGTTTAAGGATTGGCAAAGGCAGAGAGAAATTCCTGCTCTGGTGCCAACTGATAATCTGGATCAGCAGCAATTTGTGAAATGAATGCATCTTTTGAAATAGGCTTATGATACAGTCGCAGTCTGTGGCCATTAGCAAGTAATGGTATATGGTTTTCATCGATGGTCACTAGATGGACAATGCCATTGTCAAATACCCTGTCGACCAAATATGGACCCAGCCACCTTGTATGTAATTTACCTTTAAAATCCCTTTTGAACCTAGAGTCATATAGTAATGCCCAGTCTCCTTCATGGAAGATTTTCTTTTTAATAAATTGGTCATGCCAATTGGATCTCTATTGCTGAAGCAACATAGTCTGGTCCACTACAGCTAACTGTTTCTCATCCAATTCGTTTAGTTGATTCAATCTTCTCTTCTGGGCTTCTGTTACATCCACATTCATTTCGGTGGTTGTCTTCAGGGTTTTGATCTCAAACTCAATTGGAAAGATGGCACTCTTTCCATACACTAAATCATAGGGAGAGAACCCTGTGGTGTTGCGCCAAGTTGTGCGATATGCCCACAGTGCCTTCGGAAGCCTGTCATCCCAATCCTTTCGATGGCTCTTAACTGTTTTAGTAAGGATTGCTTCAATAACTTTATTAGTACTTTCCACCTGACCATTGGCCTGGGGGTGGTAAGGTGAAGCCACCCTATGCTGCACATGATACTTCTGGAGCAAGGATTCAAATTGGCGTGACATGAATTGCGGCCCCCCATCGGTAACTACTTCCTTCGGTACCCCAAAGTGGGTAAAAATTTCACTATACAGAAAATCAATCATTGCCTGGTCATTAGCCTTAGCCAAAGCTACAGCCTCTATCCACTTGGTCATATAATTAGTACAAACTAGAATGTAAACTTTCTGTCTGGAAGGAGGGCTGATAGGGCCAACAAAATCCAGTGCCCATCTATCGAATGGTTCAACTACTACTTGAGGTTGTAGAGGCATCTGATCTTCTTTATTAGGCTGTCCCATCCTTTGGTAGCTATCACAAGACTGAACATACCTTTTAGCATCCCTGAACAGAGTCGGCCAATAGTAGCCCATCCGCAACGCTTTATGCCCTGTTCTTTTGTATGCAAAGTGTCCTCAACAAGGTCGATCATGACAGGCTTTCAGTATGTGAAAGATCTCATATTCCCTTACGCATCTCCTAATCTTAAGATCGGGCCCTGTGTAGAAGAGATGACCATTGAGCCAACAATACCTGGCACTTTGCTGGATGATTTTTCTCTTTTCTTGTTTAGACATGTGTGGCGGGAGCTTTCCTGCAACCAAATAATTAGCGATGTCTGCATACTAGGGGGAATGAGCTGAAAGTGTGAATAGATGTTCATCTGGAAAAGAGTCCTCAACAGGCAAACTGTCATCACTGTTAGTAAAATGAGATAAAAAATCAGCAACAAAATTTTCTTTTCCAGGATTATCTATAATGGTAATATCAAATTCCTGCAATAACAAGAGCCACCTGGTCACTCTGGCATTGGTGGCAGGTTTTTTCATTAAATATTTAATGGCAGAGTGGTCAGTGTGCACAAATGTAGGATACCCAGTAATGTAATGTCGAAATTTATTAATGGAGTAAACAATAGTGAGGAATTCTTTTTCAGTAACAATATAATTAAGTTCAGCAAGGGATAAGTTTTTACTAACATAATAGATGGCGAAAGGTACTTTACCATCCTGCTGTCCTAGTACTGCTCCAATGGTGGCATCAGAAGCATCTAAAGAAATGTGGAAGGGTAGGGTCCAATTAGGTCCCCTTAGGATAGGAGCTGTGGACAACTTCTCCTTAAGCTTATCAAATGATGTTTGGCATGCTTCACTCCACACAAACTGTGCATCCTTCATTAACAGAGAAAACAAAGGAGAAGCAAGTTTGGAGAATTTTTCTATAAACCTTCGGTAATATCCAGCATGTCCCAGAAAACTTTGCACCTCTTTCTGAGTTGAAGGAGTCGATATATTTTTTATCACCTTGATTTTTGAGGGATCCACCTAAATACCATCGGTAGAGATGAAATGCCCTAATACCACCCCCTCACTCATCATCATATGGCACTTTTCAGTGCTTAATGAGAGCCGAGTCTGTTCGCAGCAAATTAAAACCTTCTTTAAATTTTCCAGTGCTTCCTCAAAATCCTTTCCATAGGGAGTAAAATCATCCATAAGGACTTCCATACTATCATTAACTAATTCAGAGAATATGCCAATTACATCTCTTTGAAACGTTGCTGGTGCGTTACATAAACCAAAAGGAAGCACCCTGTAGGAAAACGTTCCCCAGGGACAAGTGAAGGTGGTCTTATCCTGGTCCTTAGGAGCAATCTGAATTTGGTTGTACCCACTGAACCCATCTAGGAAGGAGAAGAACTTCTTCCCTGATAGGCTGTCAAGTACTTGGTCAATAAAGGGCAAAGGGAAATGATCCTTTTGCGTGGCTTTGTTCAGTTCCCTATAATCGACATAGACCCTCCATTTACCATTTTTCTTGGGCACAATTACGAGTGGGGAAGCCCACTCACTATCTGAAATAGGATATATAAATCCTGCTTCCAAAATTTTCTGGATTTCTTCCTTCACTATATCCCTCAGATTGGGGTTCATGCGTCGTTGGGGTTGACACATAGGCCGAGAGTAATTTTTAATATAAATATGGTGGGTGCACAGATTAGAGGGAATACCCCTCATGTCTGTATACTCTTAGGAAAACGCTCCCTTGTGTTCCTTCAAGAGACTGATTAGGCTCCTTTGTTCCTCTAAGGAGAGACTAGGGTTGATATTCAAAGTCTTTCTAGGCTCTACCTCAATAGGAATACTTTTTGAATTTTTCAAAACTGGGATTATGTTTGTGGCACCAACTAGTACTTCTTTTGTAAGATTTTCTATTCTGCCTTACCAAGGGTAATGTTCAGGATTTGATAGACCTCTTTATCCATTGAAGCGGGTTCACTAATAAAAGTACTAATAGCATCATCTTTTGTTTCATTTTTAAAAGTTAAGGCCTTCCCTATAGTTAATAGTGGCTGAACATCCTCCTCCTCTTTCTCTATCCAAAGGGAAGTTTCATCCTCTAGAGTTGGCCGAGCTAGAGGATATAGGGTGAGGTTTTTAGTTTCTGTACCGTTAGATATAGTCATGGACCCCGATCGACAGCTGATGCAGGCATCAGTTGTGGCCAACCAAGGCCTTCCCAGGATCAATGGGTGTCCCCCTAGCTGTGATTTTGGTTGTAATACCAAAACGTCAGTAGGGTACTCCCATGAATCTACAGAGATGACAAGGTCATCCAGAATCCCTGCGGGTCTAATGGTGGATCTGTTCGCCAATTCTAAAATGGTAGGGTTTGGTCTAAAATTAGTGAGTCCAAGCTTCTTTACAGTCTCAATTGTTATGACATTGATCGCTGCTCATAATTCGACTAGCACGTTGGGTATCTGCATTTGTCCTACATGTACAGTGACAGTAGGATTCCCAGGGTCGTCATACTTGGTCACAGAGGTTTTTCCTGTTATCAAAGTAGATAAATTCCCTATGACGTCAACAGTGAGAGGATCTCTGGGTTTCCTCCCTGGTTTCTTAGTGCACAGGTCCCGAATGGTTCTAGCATAAATAGGCACGTCTTGAAGATCTTGAAGAAGGGGAATTTTGACGTAAAGATTCCTTAACTCTCCTAGGAGGTTAAACTGAGGTTGCCCCCCTATTTTTGGTAGCATTAGTCTCTCGGGGTATGGTGGTTGCCTTATCAGCTGGGTAGGCTGCGTATTGTCTGATTTCTCATTTGATGTTTCAGCTGTCCCATCTAAGGGATGCTCAACATCTTCAGTGATAGGAACTATATCAGATGGATGCTGTGAACTCCCTCCTCCTTTATGCATAGAAGGTGGAGCATCTTCTGTAATTATGGGTTCTACTCTTTTCCCAGATCATAGACGAATATCATTACAAGGTACAGGGAAAGGGAGTAGGCCAGCATATTAACAGTTTCCAATTGATGGACTGCTTTATTATTCAGGTTAGGATTGGGTTGGGCAGGCAGTTGAGGCCGTATTGGTATATTAGGGACATAATTATTCTGCAGCTGCAGCTGCGACTGCTGAGGTAGGTATTGATGATATTGAGGAAATTGAGGGTATTGAGGAGAATATGGTGACTGTTGAGGTGGAGGTGGTTAAGGAAACTGGTTCCCGAGATGGAAATTCCTCCATCCAGGAGACCACGACATAGGTTGATGTGGTGGTTGTGTCCAGGGACTCCATGAGTTATAATTTTTAATTGCAGGTTGGGAAGGGTTCCACTGAGCATAATTTGAAGGGAATTGTGTATTCACATTTTGCATGTTATTATTCCAATTGCTCATATTATTCAAAAATGGAAACGAGTCCAGAGGCATACCTTGATTTTGAGGCTGCCAAGGTTTCTTCCATGCAATGAAATAGGCTGATTCCACTTCTTGAGTTGATGCTTGTAGAACAGCCTTCACTTGGGGAAGTGAGGGACATTCTTTCATGTCATGGTTCAGCTCACATAGCTGACATACTTCTACTTTGTCAAGTAGGCATTCTTTCAGCGGATGATTCTTTCTAAATCGGGGACAGAACACACCTAGTGTGAGATCCTCCACTGCCTGTTTTGATGTATATGTAACTTCGGAATGTATTTCATCAGTATATTATATATATATTTATTGTACCCTTATAAGAGATGTTTTATTCCTCTATAAGAAAGTGTCATCATGTGGATTGACAAGTGTCGCAAGTGTGTGTACTTGCCGATGGGTTATTAGACCACCTTATGGGGTCGGCCCTAATTAATATATAATATAATGTGGATGTACTCAAGTAGACAAGTCGGCCCCAGTAGGTCACTGGGAAAAAAGGTGAGTATAAATAGAGATAGGAGATCTCTATTTTACTCACTAGGAAAAGTATCTATCTCTCTCTCTGAAAAGTAGCGCACTAGTGAGGAGGAGGAGGATCATCTGCTAGGAGACTATCTCAGTGTTATTTGGTTGTATTTTGGTTGAGCCATTGCTCTCTCTATCTCTGAGGAAGTTGTGGGGTTTTTCACCTTAGGGTTTTCCCCACGGAAACTCTGTGTCTCTTGTCTCTATGCTTTTGATTCTTGTGATGCTTGTGATGCTTGTCATATTATGATTGTCATGCATTGATATACTGTAGATGTTATTCTCTCAGCAAAGATCCTATAGTATTGTGATTTAATACTGAAAATTTAACAGATGTTGCAGCTGCCAGGAAAGATTCACAGCCACCGAGAAAAGGATTTATGGGGTCGGGAAAAATCACGGCTATCAGGGAAATATGTCGCAGCTGCCGAGAAATATTTCACAGCAGCCGGGAAATGATTCATGGTAGCCGGGAAAGAGGTTTTATGGCCATCGGGAAAAAAAGTCACGGCTGCCAGAGAAACGTTTTACGGCGCCAAGAAATATGTCGCAGTCACCGGGAAATGGTTCACGGCTGCCGGGAAAAAGGGTGTATGGCCGTCAGGAAATTGATGTTGCAGCCGCTGGGAAATGGTTCACGGCTGCCGGGAAAAGATGTTGCAGCCGCCGAGAAATGGTTCACGGTTGCCAGGAAAAAGGTTTTACGGCTGCCGAGAAATGATGTTGCAGCCGCTGGTTTGGTCACGGCAGCTGGGAAAGAGGGTTTTACGGCCGCCGGGAAACGATGTTGCAGCCGCTGGGAAATGATGTTGCAGCCGCTGGGAAAGTTGTTCACGGTTGCTGGGAAAGATCCTACAGGTTGGAGTTGTGTACCTGTAATATCCTGGGATGCTCTTTCAAGGTTTTGTGACGCACGTAATAAGTGCTGAGGATTCCACAGTATGGCCAGTGATGACGAAGACCTGCAGGTGGTGGGCCTACATCCAGTATGAAAAAGGACTGGCTCTGTAGAACTTCCTATGACGAGTAGAGACAGAGATTGGACGAGATAGCAGCAGCAGTGACGATGACGATGACGATGATCCAGAGAAGAAGACTTGTCTAGCAAATCTGTGTCGAGAAATACCTTCCTAGTTAAGAGGGAGTGTTGATGTATATGTAACTTCGGAATGTATTTCATCAGTATATTATATATATATTTATTGTACCCTTATAAGAGATGTTTTATTCCTCTATAAGAAAGTGTCATCATGTGGATTGACAAGTGTCGCAAGTGTGTGTACTTGCCGATGGGTTATTAGACCACCTTATGGGGTCGGCCCTAATTAATATATAATATAATGTGGATGTACTCAAGTAGACAAGTCGGCCCCAGTAGGTCACTGGGAAAAAAGGTGAGTATAAATAGAGATAGGAGATCTCTATTTTACTCACTAGGAAAAGTATCTATCTCTCTCTCTGAAAAGTAGCGCACTAGTGAGGAGGAGGAGGATCATCTGCTAGGAGACTATCTCAGTGTTATTTGGTTGTATTTTGGTTGAGCCATTGCTCTCTCTATCTCTGAGGAAGTTGTGGGGTTTTTCACCTTAGGGTTTTCCCCACGGAAACTCTGTGTCTCTTGTCTCTATGCTTTTGATTCTTGTGATGCTTGTGATGCTTGTCATATTATGATTGTCATGCATTGATATACTGTAGATGTTATTCTCTCAGCAAAGATCCTATAGTATTGTGATTTAATACTGAAAATTTAACAGATGTTGCAGCTGCCAGGAAAGATTCACAGCCACCGAGAAAAGGATTTATGGGGTCGGGAAAAATCACGGCTATCAGGGAAATATGTCGCAGCTGCCGAGAAATATTTCACAGCAGCCGGGAAATGATTCATGGTAGCCGGGAAAGAGGTTTTATGGCCATCGGGAAAAAAAGTCACGGCTGCCAGAGAAACGTTTTACGGCGCCAAGAAATATGTCGCAGTCACCGGGAAATGGTTCACGGCTGCCGGGAAAAAGGGTGTATGGCCGTCAGGAAATTGATGTTGCAGCCGCTGGGAAATGGTTCACGGCTGCCGGGAAAAGATGTTGCAGCCGCCGAGAAATGGTTCACGGTTGCCGGGAAAAAGGTTTTACGGCTGCCGAGAAATGATGTTGCAGCCGCTGGTTTGGTCACGGCAGCTGGGAAAGAGGGTTTTACGGCCGCCGGGAAACGATGTTGCAGCCGCTGGGAAATGATGTTGCAGCCGCTGGGAAAGTTGTTCACGGTTGCTGGGAAAGAGGGTTTTATGGCCGTTGGGAAATATGTCGTAGTTGCTGGAAACGATTTTACAGCTGCCGGAAAAGATGTTGCAGCTGCCGGGAAATATGTCACAGCTGCCGAAATTTTTTATTTTTTATTTTATTTTTTAATATTAACGAAAAGGGAAATGCAACACAGGAAGGCATAGGAAGACGACTCTCGTTTGACAGGACCAATCTAGTCAATCCCCTGGCGCTTCCCTGGAAATTTTTGAAAAACAACAGCAAACGAGAAGATCAAATGCAAAGAGAGAAAAAAAAAAAATTATACACTACAGCAGGAAAGAAAGAAAATTATTTATGTACAGTAATTCAAAATGCGATTTTCAGTTTAAGGATTGGCAAAGGCAGAGAGAAATTCCTGCTCTGGTGCCAACTGATAATCTGGATCAGCAGCAATTTGTGAAATGAATGCATCTTTTGAAATAGGCTTATGATACAGTCGCAGTCTGTGGCCATTAGCAAGTAATGGTATATGGTTTTCATCGATGGTCACTAGATGGACAATGCCATTGTCAAATACCCTGTCGACCAAATATGGACCCAGCCACCTTGTATGTAATTTACCTTTAAAATCCCTTTTGAACCTAGAGTCATATAGTAATGCCCAGTCTCCTTCATGGAAGATTTTCTTTTTAATAAATTGGTCATGCCAATTGGATCTCTATTGCTGAAGCAACATAGTCTGGTCCACTACAGCTAACCGTTTCTCATCCAATTCGTTTAGTTGATTCAATCTTCTCTTCTGGGCTTCTGTTACATCCACATTCATTTCGGTGGTTGTCTTCAGGGTTTTGATCTCAAACTCAATTGGAAAGATGGCACTCTTTCCATACACTAAATCATAGGGAGAGAACCCTGTGGTGTTGCGCCAAGTTGTGCGATATGCCCACAGTGCCTTCGGAAGCCTGTCAGCCCAATCCTTTCGATGGCTCTTAACTGTTTTAGTAAGGATTGCTTCAATAACTTTATTAGTACTTTCCACCTGACCATTGGCCTGGGGGTGGTAAGGTGAAGCCACCCTATGCTGCACATGATACTTCTGGAGCAAGGATTCAAATTGGCGTGACATGAATTGCGGCCCCCCATCGGTAACTACTTCCTTCGGTACCCCAAAGTGGGTAAAAATTTCACTATACAGAAAATCAATCATTGCCTGGTCATTAGCCTTAGCCAAAGCTACAGCCTCTATCCACTTGGTCATATAATTAGTACAAACTAGAATGTAAACTTTCTGTCTGGAAGGAGGGCTGATAGGGCCAACAAAATCCAGTGCCCATCTATCGAATGGTTCAACTACTACTTGAGGTTGTAGAGGCATCTGATCTTCTTTATTAGGCTGTCCCATCCTTTGGTAGCTATCACAAGACTGAACATACCTTTTAGCATCCCTGAACAGAGTCGGCCAATAGTAGCCCATCCGCAACGCTTTATGCCCTGTTCTTTTGTATGCAAAGTGTCCTCAACAAGGTCGATCATGACAGGCTTTCAGTATGTGAAAGATCTCATCTTCCCTTACGCATCTCCTAATCTTAAGATCGGGCCCTGTGTAGAAGAGATGACCATTGAGCCAACAATACCTGGCACTTTGCTGGATGATTTTTCTCTTTTCTTGTTTAGACATGTGTGGCGGGAGCTTTCCTGCAACCAAATAATTAGCGATGTCTGCATACTAGGGGGAATGAGCTGAAAGTGTGAATAGATGTTCATCTGGAAAAGAGTCCTCAACAGGCAAACTGTCATCACTGTTAGTAAAATGAGATAAAAAATCAGCAACAAAATTTTCTTTTCCAGGATTATCTATAATGGTAATATCAAATTCCTGCAATAACAAGAGCCACCTGGTCACTCTGGCATTGGTGGCAGGTTTTTTCATTAAATATTTAATGGCAGAGTGGTCAGTGTGCACAAATGTAGGATACCCAGTAATGTAATGTCGAAATTTATTAATGGAGTAAACAATAGTGAGGAATTCTTTTTCAGTAACAATATAATTAAGTTCAGCAAGGGATAAGTTTTTACTAACATAATAGATGGCGAAAGGTACTTTACCATCCTGCTGTCCTAGTACTGCTCCAATGGTGGCATCAGAAGCATCTAAAGAAATGTGGAAGGGTAGGGTCCAATTAGGTCCCCTTAGGATAGGAGCTGTGGACAACTTCTCCTTAAGCTTATCAAATGATGTTTGGCATGCTTCACTCCACACAAACTGTGCATCCTTCATTAACAGAGAAAACAAAGGAGAAGCAAGTTTGGAGAATTTTTCTATAAACCTTCGGTAATATCCAGCATGTCCCAGAAAACTTTGCACCTCTTTCTGAGTTGAAGGAGTCGATATATTTTTTATCACCTTGATTTTTGAGGGATCCACCTAAATGCCATCGGTAGAGATGAAATGCCCTAATACCACCCCCTCACTCATCATCATATGGCACTTTTCAGTGCTTAATGAGAGCCGAGTCTGTTCGCAGCAAATTAAAACCTTCTTTAAATTTTCCAGTGCTTCCTCAAAATCCTTGCCATAGGGAGTAAAATCATCCATAAGGACTTCCATACTATCATTAACTAATTCAGAGAATATGCCAATTACATCTCTTTGAAACGTTGCTGGTGCGTTACATAAACCAAAAGGAAGCACCCTGTAGGAAAACGTTCCCCAGGGACAAGTGAAGGTGGTCTTATCCTGGTCCTTAGGAGCAATCTGAATTTGGTTGTACCCACTGAACCCATCTAGGAAGGAGAAGAACTTCTTCCCTGATAGGCTGTCAAGTACTTGGTCAATAAAGGGCAAAGGGAAATGATCCTTTTGCGTGGCTTTGTTCAGTTCCCTATAATCGACATAGACCCTCCATTTACCATTTTTCTTGGGCACAATTACGAGTGGGGAAGCCCACTCACTATCTGAAATAGGATATATAAATCCTGCTTCCAAAATTTTCTGGATTTCTTCCTTCACTATATCCCTCAGATTGGGGTTCATGCGTCGTTGGGGTTGACACATAGGCCGAGAGTAATTTTTAATATAAATATGGTGGGTGCACAGATTAGAGGGAATACCCCTCATGTCTGTATACTCTTAGGAAAACGCTCCCTTGTGTTCCTTCAAGAGACTGATTAGGCTCCTTTGTTCCTCTAAGGAGAGACTAGGGTTGATATTCAAAGTCTTTCTAGGCTCTACCTCAATAGGAATACTTTTTGAATTTTTCAAAACTGGGATTATGTTTGTGGCACCAACTAGTACTTCTTTTGTAAGATTTTCTATTCTGCCTTACCAAGGGTAATGTTCAGGATTTGATAGACCTCTTTATCCATTGAAGCGGGTTCACTAATAAAAGTACTAATAGCATCATCTTTTGTTTCATTTTTAAAAGTTAAGGCCTTCCCTATAGTTAATAGTGGCTGAACATCCTCCTCCTCTTTCTCTATCCAAAGGGAAGTTTCATCCTCTAGAGTTGGCCGAGCTAGAGGATATAGGGTGAGGTTTTTAGTTTCTGTACCGTTAGATATAGTCATGGACCCCGATCGACAGCTGATGCAGGCATCAGTTGTGGCCAACCAAGGCCTTCCCAGGATCAATGGGTGTCCCCCTAGCTGTGATTTTGGTTGTAATACCAAAACGTCAGTAGGGTACTCCCATGAATCTATAGAGATGACAAGGTCATCGAGAATCCCTGCGGGTCTAATGGTGGATCTGTTCGCCAATTCTAAAATGGTAGGGTTTGGTCTAAAATTAGTGAGTCCAAGCTTCTTTACAGTCTCAATTGTTATGACATTGATCACTGCTCATAATTCGACTAGCACGTTGGGTATCTGCATTTGTCCTACATGTACAGTGACAGTAGGATTCCCAGGGTCGTCATACTTGGTCACAGAGGTTTTTCCTGTTATCAAAGTAGATAAATTCCCTATGACGTCAACAGTGAGAGGATCTCTGGGTTTCCTCCCTGGTTTCTTAGTGCACAGGTCCCGAATGGTTCTAGCATAAATAGGCACGTCTTGAAGATCTTGAAGAAGGGGAATTTTGACGTAAAGATTCCTTAACTCTCCTAGGAGGTTAAACTGAGGTTGCCCCCCTATTTTTGGTAGCATTAGTCTCTCGGGGTATGGTGGTTGCCTTATCAGCTGGGTAGGCTGCGTATTGTCTGATTTCTCATTTGATGTTTCAGCTGTCCCATCTAAGGGATGCTCAACATCTTCAGTGATAGGAACTATATCAGATGGATGCTGTGAACTCCCTCCTCCTTTATGCATAGAAGGTGGAGCATCTTCTGTAATTATGGGTTCTACTCTTTTCCCAGATCATAGAAGAATATCATTACAAGGTACAGGGAAAGGGAGTAGGCCAGCATATTAACAGTTTCCAATTGATGGACTGCTTTATTATTCAGGTTAGGATTGGGTTGGGCAGGCAGTTGAGGCCGTATTGGTATATTAGGGACATAATTATTCTGCAGCTGCAGCTGCGACTGCTGAGGTAGGTATTGATGATATTGAGGAAATTGAGGGTATTGAGGAGAATATGGTGACTGTTGAGGTGGAGGTGGTTAAGGAAACTGGTTCCCGAGATGGAAATTCCTCCATCCAGGAGACCACGACATAGGTTGATGTGGTGGTTGTGTCCAGGGACTCCATGAGTTATAATTTTTAATTGCAGGTTGGGAAGGGTTCCACTGAGCATAATTTGAAGGGAATTGTGTATTCACATTTTGCATGTTATTATTCCAATTGCTCATATTATTCAAAAATGGAAACGAGTCCAGAGGCATACCTTGATTTTGAGGCTGCCAAGGTTTCTTCCATGCAATGAAATAGGCTGATTCCACTTCTTGAGTTGATGCTTGTAGAACAGCCTTCACTTGGGGAAGTGAGGGACATTCTTTCATGTCATGGTTCAGCTCACACAGCTGACATACTTCTACTTTGTCAAGTAGGCATTCTTTCAGCGGATGATTCTTTCTAAATCGGGGACAGAACACACCTAGTGTGAGATCCTCCACTGCCTGTTTTTGTTTTTCCTTTAGGACATAAATCTCCAAAGAGATGGAGCTCATCACTTCTGTTTTAAAATTTTCAAGGAGATTTCCTATCTCTGCACGAGTAGCTCCTCCATTGGACGACTTCTGAGTTCTGTCGAATACATTATGTTCCAGCTTATCCCGTTTGTCCTGCTTATTTTTCCTGGAAGACCCCCTGGAGTATCTCTTACATACTTCCACAATCTTACCAAAAGGTTCTTTGGAGATATGTCCCTTTCCTAGCAGGTTTAACATGTCTAAACAATCATCCCTGATCCCACGAAGCAGGATTATCTTGAGCACGTCCAGCCCAATGTTCGTCTGCCCGGCTCTTTGCACATTGTACAACAACCTTTCTACAAAATCCTCCAGCCTTTCGTCCTCCTTTTGCACCATTTTGAATAACTCCTCTCTTTTGTCCTTGGTGTTGCAATATTCCTGATATTTCTCCAGAAACACTTGTTTCATCTTATCCCAATTAGCAATGGTTCCTCCCCCAAGGCTCATGAACCAGCGTAATGCGTTGTTCTTCAGGGTGGCAGGGAAAAGTTTTAGCTTTTGGGCATCGGTGATATAATCATAGCTGCGACAGAGGATATCGAATTCAAAAAGGAATTCGTCTGGATCTTCTGCTGCCCTTCCATGGAAGCGACGCAACACTGATGGTGAGATGTTTTTCATAGGGGCTATCCCTTCTGATTGCTGAATCGGAAATTACAGTGTAGTCGTCGTTCCTTCAGGCAGAGCGTGATTTTCATGATGATAGTTTTCCACCATCACCTCTTACTCGTCGGACTCATGTCTGTTATTCATCTCCTATTCTATTTTCTCCTCTTCCTTCGTTCCTGTTATACCTCAATATTACACATTACATATTAGTGTCGCATCCTTGCATTACCGACCTAAACGACAGTTTCCCTTAAAGATCATCTGAACATCCAGAGTGAAAACCATTGACTGAATACTGAAAGCAAAACCTTTTTCTGCCATCTTCCATCCCAACTTAGCCCTGTTTGTGAGCACTGCCGCTCCTTGCACATCTACAAGGGCGCGGTAGTTAGCACTACCGCGCGTTGCTCCTTCTCTGGGGCGCGGTACTACCGCGTTATGCTCAGTTATAGGGGCGCGGTAGTCTGAATTTAGCCTTTTTGCCTTGGATTTTGGGATTTCGATCTTCGAGGATATTTTGTTGGGATTACCATCTTCGGTTCGATCCTAACTCCTTCTTTGTTTAGCTGGCCTGATCCACTAAACCCTCCATAGATCCACACTTCTCTCTTGTTGGTTAGCCTTCCCATGTGCTATAAGAGAGAAGCTTTCCATGAGCCAAAGGGTGGACTTTTGGGGCATCAAACCTATGATCTTGCAGCCTTGTGGAGATAGCTAGAGGAAGCACTTGGAGCTGGAGGATTAGCTTGGACATCAAGCAACCTTTGTAAGCACTCTTCAAGTTGATAATAAAGATAACTTGTCTTGTTTTCCCAAATCATTTGTGTTAATTCTGTTTTAATGATATGATTTGTATCTTTCATAGATTTAGATCCTAACTCATGTTTTCAGATTGCTAGAGAATAGTACATGCTTGTGTTTTGGTTCCATTGTTAACAGGTTTACTTGTGAGGACTTGGAACTTGGAGCAAATATCAAAGACAAGCACTTGGACATAAGGTCAGTTAAACTCCTTCTATTCTCTCCAACATTTTAATTCTGAAATGTTTGTTAGATCTAGGGATTCAAGGTTGCATTTGTTTTGTCTGTTCTTAGCCTAGAGTTAGTTAAAGTCTACTTTAGCCTAAGGGAATTTTGACTTATCCGTAGGGCAGAATTCCACATAACAAGAATGGCGACTCCGCTGGGGAGATTGAATCCATTTTTTTTGCTTGTGAAGTTTGCTTTCAATTTCACTCATTGATTGTAAGAATTGGGTTCTTTCACCTTCATTCACTTCCCTGCTCTCTGCATTAGACTCCTGTTACAGATCAGTAAGTCCTCTGGGTTGGCGAACCCTTGAAAAAGTCAAGATCTTTTCTCAAATTTCCGCCTCTTTCCCTGTTCACACAGTGCCGCGCCCTAATAACCACTTTCAGCGCGGTACTTACACAGTGCCGCGTCCCAGGCCTTAATACCAGAGCGACAGTTGCACAGTGCCGCGCTTCAGTCAGGCTATAGCCCGCGGTAGTTCCTGGAAAGTGTGTTCATTTGGTTTGTTTGGTTATTTTTGGGTCTTTTCGAGATTTGGATCCATGTTGGCCCTTTGAGTAAATACTAGTGTTTTGCTTGCATTTGTAAGCGAAATGGGTTCTATTTTTGAAAAAAAATTCCCCCTCATGGCCGGGGGGGGCCATGAATCGTGCATCCTTTAGTCGTTTTGACCCATATTAAGGTTTTGAGTCATTTTTGGTTTGGTGTGTTTTGGCGTGTTTGGATTGCTTGGCATCTTATTTCCTTTACATCCTATCTGATGATTGTTTGAAAAGATTGATTCCTTACCTCTACTTTAGTTCAAAGAGAAGCTTGATTTTGTCGTTTTTTTTACCATATTCATGAAATTGAAACACTAAAGTATTCTTCTTGCCTTAATTTAATCATTTGATATTTTTGGTATTACATTCATGAAAAGAAGAAATACTTGTTTCATATTTATGTGCATTTGAGTTAGACAAAATTACTAGATTCTTCTCTTTGTCTTGCATTTGATTGGAAGCATTTGTAGAATCTTTCTTTCCATAGCTTGGATGTGTCTTTTTCAAGTATAAGAAGATAGGAAATGAATTAGAATCATTACATTTGGTGTTCATATGAAGAAATTTTTCATTACTTTGGGTTAGTTTTGGGTACATATTTTACTTCTTTCTATCATTTTGAAAAGAAATAAAATTGCATGTGCATTGGGTTGTGCATATTGGGAACGGAAAGAATTCTTCCTTACTTTAGCTAGTATTCATCGAAGAGAAAGGCTCATTTCGATTCATCTTCATTTGCATGGTCTGGGTCGTCATAACACCATCAAGTTGCACTTCCATAACCCGATTGAGTAAGACAGCCACTAAAATTAATCTCCCTAATTAAACCAACTTTAACCTCACTTGAGGAAATCGAAAGAATTTGGTAGTTAGGTAGGACACCGGGGATAGGCATCAAAATAATTCCCCCTTGTCATTTTCATCTGAGACATAGTCGTTGTCTTTAGGGAACTAAAATCCTCTAGTATTTATTGACACGGTCACAGCTAGTTTGTGGAGGGGCCTCCTGACTGTTTCAAACTTTCAGGGGTTAAACGGCCGCGAGATTGAGAACCGGACGGACTCTGTGGAATACCGCACTCCACTTAGCCCTAAGGCAACATCGATCGCTGTCTTCTTCGGAAGGCTGAAGTGCCCAAAACCTTTTCCGACGTGTCATGAACGAGGTGGCTTAGTATCTATTCTACTAGGGCTCTTTTACCCAGGATCCCTTTCGGTAGAGGGATATCCTTCTTATATCGGTCTCTCATGTTGTATTGTTCGACTTGGATTTCATCACCTTGCGAAGGATACAATTTGTTGAGGTCTCCAGCTCTTAGTTAGGAGGTTTTGCTTGCTATCTTGTAGAGGGTCTTTTTCTTTGTAGGGCTGCTTGTTGGCATTCTGGCCGTTTTGTTGTACAGCTCGCTTACTTTGGCAGCGGCCTCAGTATAGTTTTTTGAGCTTGCTCTTTTTGGCCTGTGAGCCTTGTCTTTTCCTAGCTCCCCTTTCGCACGCTCGGTTGCCTGAGGGTTTTTGAGTTCTTTTTAACAAGACTTCATCCACATCACTTAGTTTTGTTTCATGGAGAATCTACCTCCATGCACCCATGCTCCTTCTGGGACTACCAATCCGGGGACCCCTTTTCAAGGGGCACCTTTTACTTTTCCTCCAGTTGGAGATATTGGTCCTCCCTTTATTGCCACGTTAAATCTTCCTGGATTAACCATAGGATTACCGGTATGGTTATTCAATCCGGTAATTCCGATTGCGCCCAATGTTTCGAATGTTAACTCTCCACCACGCGAGAGTCAATCCCAAACTAATCCTTCCCCTTCTTCGTCGGATGAATCTTCTTCCGTTCCTTCTTCCTCGCCTGACGAAAGCAATAGTGTTAGTAATCAGGTGGATAAGAAGAAGAAGAAAAGGAAAGTTAAGAAGAAGAAGGATAAAAAAGAGACCAAGCGTAAACCAGTTACCTCTAATGGTACTCATTCTACGAAAACACCCCGTAAGCCCAAGTTCCCTTGCAAACTTTGTAAGGGTGATCACCTTCTCAAGGATTATCCTGATCTTTCCCGTGTGTCAGAAGTGTGGTCTAAAAACCCCAAACCAATCGTATCGTCGACCTCTGACCATCATGTCGATGGCACTCCCTCAACCAGTGACCCCTTGGTGAAGGGTCGTAAGGGTAAAGTCCTATATCCCTGTTTGATATGCAAGGGTATGCACCGTACTTTCCTTTGTCCAAGCATGGATGAAGCCTCGCGGTGGTTGGAAGATATTACTAGTTCTCAACTGGTGCCTCCAACAGACCATGGTAAACTATCCCTCGACCCCCCGCTGGTTGACCAAGTGATCAATTCAGTTTCATCTGCAATTGATCCCACTCTCCCTTCCGAGAGTGAAGTGATTGAGTCGCTGTCATCCCCACTTGATCCCGCTCTTTCATCGGAGAAAGTCCAGACTGAAGCAGTCACCTTGACACAATCTTTGTCTCATTCTTATCTTCCAAGAGAGAGTGAATTGGAAACCACTGATGTTTTCCTTATCGGTTCAGAATGTCCTCGGCAAGGGGAAACCCTGTCCGTTTCCGCGAGACCCCTCCAAGCACTGAGGTTATTTCCTTTGATTGGAATGGTCTAACAGAATCTCGTCTGCCTTCGAGTGTTCCTTTTCAAATATCTGTAGGAGTTTCCGATAAAGAAATTTTTCGTACGATAGTTGATGAAGGAGCTTCTGTTAGTATTCTATCCTCAACTGCTTGGCAAGCCTTAGGTTCTCCTCGGCTTGTGCCCGTCACTGATCAGATACTGGCTTTCAACAGAAGGCCTACTGGACCTTTAGGGTCCCTTCCTCAGTTACCTATCACTTTGGGAGGGAAAACTGTCTGTATTGATGTCATGGTCATCCAAGGTCCCTTAGATTTTAATCTACTCCTTGGACGCGATTACGTCCATGCCATGAAGGCTGTAGTGTCCTCACTCTTCCGAGTGATGTATTTTCCCCATCATGGGAATGTTGTGACCATCGATCAGCTTTCCTTTGTGACGCCCACTCATCGCATGACTCCTAGTCACCAGACTTCCCTAAATGTTCCACATGTTTTAGTGGTTTCTTCCCCCTAGGAGGGGGGACGTTGGAGCAAAGTTCTATTCTGGTGTCAAGCTCGTTAAAAAATGAAACCATCATCCCAAGCATAGTTTACTCTTGGTTTTAAGCTTGTGTAAAAATAAAACCAACCATCATCGCAAGCATAGTTTACATTTGGTTTTAAGCTTGTGTAAAAATGAAACCAACCATCATTAGGAGCATGGTTCCCTTTCTATGTCAAGCTCGTTAAAAAATGAAATAGATTCCTACGAGCATAGTTTATTCTTTGTTTCAAGCTCGTTAAAAAATGAAACCGACCCTCAAGCACAGTTTACCGTTGGTTTTGAGCTTGCGTAAAAACGAAACCAATCCCAAGCATAGTTTACATTCGGTTTCAAGCTTGCGTAAAAATGAAACTACCCTCAAGCACAGTTTACTTTTGGTTTTAAGCTTGTGTAAAAACGAAACCAAATCCCAAGCATAGTTTACGTTCGGTTTCAAGCTTGCGTAAAAATGAAATTACCTTCGAGCATAATTTCTTTCTGTTTTAAGCTCCTTAAAAAATAAAAAGGACCCTTTCAAGCATTGTTATTATCTATTTCAAGCTTGTGTAAAAATGAAATAGATCTCCCTTCCATTTGTTCGAGTCTCTCGCGTGAGTTAGGATTGGAACCTTCATTTCATCTGCCTGGGTCACTTGGTCCTGGTTCTCCCTACCCCCCTGGTGAACACATTCAGATTAGTAGCCAGGATTTTTTGGGTAAGGAAGAAGAGTAGTCAGACGAAACGAAGCTTGGGGGGCATGTTTAGCCATTAGCAATCATGCTGGGGGCATTTACCAACCTCTGGTCATCATGTTGGGAGGGAACCCATCAATGGGCCTTAATCGTGAGCAGAGTTTACCTTTGGCTTCAAGCTCGTTAAAAAATGAAATCAGTAGTCTGAGCAAAGTTCTACTCCTGTGTCAAGCTCGTTAAAAAATGAAACATATCCTTTCCCTTTGAGTCGAGTCTCCTCGTAGACTTAGTACCTGAACCTTCTTTTCACCCGCCTATACTTTAGGAGAATGAAAGGAAGCTTGGGGGCATGTCTTCAACCTCTGGGAGTTACGTTGAAGTCAACTCGATCGCCTCTCCACACCACGTTGGAGCTAAGTCACTTACTTCCAGCAATCATGCTGGGGGGCATGTACCAACCTTTGGATTTCATGACGGGAAGAAGTTCACCATTGGGAACATTTTCGAGCATACTTTCCTTTTTAGGTTTTGAGCTCATTAAACCATGAAAATTATTCCGAGCATAGTTCATTTTCTGTTACAAGCTCGTTAAAAAATGAAGCAGACATCATGAGCATTCTTCCAACCTATCTTCGAGCTCGTTAAAAAAAGTAAGATGGTGTTTGAGCTTACTTTTCACTTTTTTCGTGCTCTGGTTAAAACATGAAAAGTGGTTTGAGCTTACTTTTTCCTTTTTCGTGCTCTGGATCCAAACATGAAAAAGATTCCGAGTGCTTTTGATACCATTATCGTGCTCGTTAAACAAATTGGAGTAAAAAGGTGTGTCTAACGAGTATAGGTTTATCACTTTATCCGGCCTCGCTAGACTATTTACGGAAAAGGAACTGTGCCGAGTTTACTTCTCCTTTGTCGTACTCGGTCATCAACCATGACAAAGTTGTACATGGAGTCCATAGTTAAGCTCTTTTCAGACTCCCTAAAATTGAAAAGATTGCCAAGCGAAATTGATTCATTCGCGCTTGTAAAAGGATTTGAATGATCGTCTCCCTAGTGATAGTTTACCCCTTTTTCGGACTAGGGGGCACTACTTACGAAAAAGGAATACTCCAGCCAATCATGACTGGAAGAGTCCTCTCCCGCGTTGTTTTACCCTTTTTCGGGCGATGAGGCTAACCTTACGAAAAAGGACCGTTGGAGTCTTCTTTAGTTCTTTTCAGACTCTCTAAACATGAAATGACAATCGAGTTTTCCTTCCTTGGACTCGTAAAATCAAACATCGAAGGGCCCACTTTGGGACGAACCCCTCCTTTCTCAGGTTCGAAAAACATGTGAGATTGGACTCATCTATGAGATGAGCTATATCGAGCATCTGTTATCCTCCTCAAGCTCGTTAAAAAACAAAGAGGTACTCGTCCATCATGTCGGGGGAAAATGGGAAAATGAGTCAAGTTTACCTTGTTGGCAGCTTGTGAGTCGTCACCTTTGAACATGGCATGCATCCTCACCTTGTCTGTTTTGGGTAGTCAGTCTTGCTGATAGTGTCATCATTATGATCATGCGTCCTCATTATTGCTATGAGTTCACACTTTCTGTGGTTCTGTCTGTTCAAGTAATCCCTGCTGCCAAGCTCTGTTTCATGCCGTTATATGTTCAAAGGGTTATTACCTTGAGTCCACCTCCACTTCATGTCAAACCTTCCCTTTGTGTCAGTACATATTCTATTGTTTCATCGGTCCATACTATCTCTCGTTCTGATTTCGTGTCGATGATGTGGGAATCTTTATGGCCCACCTTCGACGAGTCTATTCCTGTCGACACCAAATCACTATCCAGGAATTAGGCTTAGGAGTCAACCACTAGTACCTTGGTACCTGCATGCCTCAATGGCAGGTTTCCTCGTATTCAACAGTAGGTTTTCATCAATGACCTCTGATTGAATGATCTCTCGAATGCTCGACATCAACTCGTTTATTCGCATTTCGTTGGGATGTACTATAGATACCTTGGGGATCATTGTCATTATTGGTGATTTCCCTCGCATTTGTTAACGGTTCACATCATTGACCGGTAATCAAATGGTTTCTACCATGTTCGACTTCAACACCTTGTAATCACATGGCTAGATTCGTATCGTTTGTGATCGGGTAGAAGACCCTGGACACCCTTTTGTATTTTGATTACGTCCAGGTTGCAATGGAGATTTCCTCTGTATTGTCACACAGATCCACTTATTGTATTGGTCGTGGCTGTGTCATTACTGTCTCATGGATCTACGCTTGTTCATAGTAGCCATGATTTGTCTACAGTCTATATCATTTTAGTACTCATGGATCTGCAATGTATTGGTCGGCAGCCATGCTTTGAGTCATTTGTTTCCGAGCATGGGAATGCCCGCCTCGGTGGTATATCTGACATTTTTGTTTCTATGTTTCAGCTCCTTGTTGCTCTCCTCGATGCTATCTCCGAACCATATTTGTAAAGTCTTTCGGCCATCAGTCTCTTCTGACCTCACACTTTAGGGGGCATCTGTTATACCTCAATATTACACATTACATATTAGTGTCGCATCCTTGCATTACCGACCTAAACGACAGTTTCCCTTAAAGATCATCTGAACATCCAGAGTGAAAACCATTGACTGAATACTGAAAGCAAAACCTTTTTCTGCCATCTTCCATCCCAACTTAGCCCTGTTTGTGAGCACTGCCGCTCCTTGCACATCTACAAGGGCGCGGTAGTTAGCACTACCGCGCGTTTCTCCTTCTCTGGGGCGCGGTACTACCGCGTTATGCTCAGTTATAGGGGCGCGGTAGTCTGAATTTAGCCTTTTTGCCTTGGATTTTGGGATTTCGATCTTCGAGGATATTTTGTTGGGATTACCATCTTCGGTTCGATCCTAACTCCTTCTTTGTTTAGCTGGCCTGATCCACTAAACCCTCCATAGATCCACACTTCTCTCTTGTTGGTTAGCCTTCCCATGTGCTATAAGAGAGAAGCTTTCCATGAGCCAAAGGGAGGACTTTTGGGGCATCAAACCTATGATCTTGCAGCCTTGTGGAGATAGCTAGAGGAAGCACTTGGAGCTGGAGGATTAGCTTGGACATCAAGCAACCTTTGTAAGCACTCTTCAAGTTGATAATAAAGATAACTTGTCTTGTTTTCCCAAATCATTTGTGTTAATTCTGTTTTAATGATATGATTTGTATCTTTCATAGATTTAGATCCTAACTCATGTTTTCAGATTGCTAGAGAATAGTACATGCTTGTGTTTTGGTTCCATTGTTAACAGGTTTACTTGTGAGGACTTGGAACTTGGAGCAAATATCAAAGACAAGCACTTGGACATAAGGTCAGTTAAACTCCTTCTATTCTCTCCAACATTTTAATTCTGAAATGTTTGTTAGATCTAGGGATTCAAGGTTGCATTTGTTTTGTCTGTTCTTAGCCTAGAGTTAGTTAAAGTCTACTTTAGCCTAAGGGAATTTTGACTTATCCGTAGGGCAGAATTCCACATAACAGTTCCTGCATTCTTTTCCTTGTTTTTCCCTTCGTCCTTGTTTTGTTCTTGATCAACAAACTTCTGGTGGAACTACATCCATTCTTCTTCAGTCACAACCTCCCCGCAAATATGGTAGATCGGACCTCTACAAGCAGATCCAGTTGTAACAGTTGTGTCTTCCTCAGTTGTAATAGCAGGTTCAGTTGTAACAGCTGTGTCTTCCTCAGCAGGGATATACGAGGGAGTCATGGCTGCTCGTGTATTCTCCGCTGTGGATCATGACGCTAGAGCCCCAAGATCAACAGGGTTTCTTGTGATAGGAGTTTCTTGATGATGAGCCCTAGTGGATGAATCAGTTCTGTCAACAAGATCTTCGATGAATGACCTTCTTCCCAATGGTGGTCCTCGACCACGACCTGAGCCACCTGCACTGTTAGTATTTTGTGGGGTTTTGGGAGTTGGGAGGTGATCGCGTTTTACCGTCCTCGTATTCATGCGACCCGAATCATTTCAGCAAAGAAAAGACTGACTAGAAACAATTACCAGATGCAACTAATGATTAGTGTTTAATTTTTATCCTTCCTCAGCAACAACGCCAAAATGTCGAGCACCCAATATGCAGATACATTATTACCAACATACAGAGCATACGAGATTTATTGTCAACCTGAGAAAGTATTTATTTCAAAGGATAAATGCACAGTCTATGTTTAAACACCGAATCACTATAATTGAATACCTTTATCCTCTAACAACTATGTCCATCCCAAGAATCTGTGTAATCCCAATTATCTTCTACATGCTATAATGTCAATTTCTCTCTACCATGTATCAACAAGAAATGACATAAGATTCAACTACAATTGCAGATAAAAAGAAATCCTATTCACATCCCAGAACAAGTAACTCACCTATTCAATCTAATCACTCTTGAAAACCATAAGCATAAACTGAATATTAATCTAGAAATTTAATTGCAAGATATTGAGTTCAACTGGTCTAAGAGATTGAATTACAGGAATGAAAATCAACAATCGTAATAGGAAGATTAATTGCAAGGATTCGTGGGATGACAACTTAAACTAAAGGATGAACAAAGTTGTGTATAACTATCATATGAATTGCACAAAGGAAGTTTCCTACTCAGTCGACTGTCACTCTGTACCACTTACTGTTAAATTTTTAGTATTAAATCACAATACTATAGGATCTTTGCTGAGAGAATAACATATACAGTATATCAATGCATGACAATCATAATATGACAAGCATCACAAGCATCACAAGAATCAAAAGCATAGAGACAAGAGACACAGAGTTTCCGTGGGGAAAACCCTAAGGTGAAAAACCCCACAACTTCCTCAGAGATAGAGAGAGCAATGGCTCAACCAAAATACAACCAAATAATACAGAGATAGTCTCCTAGCAGATGATCCTCCTCCTCCTCACTAGTGCGCCACTTTTCAGAGAGAGAGATAGATACTTTTCCGAGTGAGTAAAATAGAGATCTCCTATCTCTATTTATACTCACCTTTTTTCCCAGTGACCTACTGGGGCCGACTTGTCTACTTGAGTACATCCACATTATATTATATATTAATTAGGGCCGACCCCATAAGGTGGTCTAATAACCCATCGGCAAGTACACCCACTTGCGACACTTGTCAATCCACATGACGACACTTCCTTATAGAGGAATAACACATCTCTTATAAGGGTACAATAAATATATATATAATACACAGATGAAATACATTCCGAAGTTACATATACATCAACACTCCCTCTTAACTAGGAAGGTATTTCTCGACACAGATCTGCTAGACAAGTCTTCTTCTCTGGATCATCGTCATCGATGCATCGTCATCATCATCGTCACTGCTGCTGCTATCTCATCCAATCTCTGTCTCTACTCGTCATAGGAAGTTCTACAGAGCCAGTCCTTTTTCATACTGGATGTAGGCCCACCACTTGCAGGTCTTCGTCATCACTGGCCATACTGTGGAATCCTCAGGTCTTTTACGTGCGTCACAAAACCTCGCAAGAGCATCCCAGGCTGTTACGAGCACACAGCTCTACCTATAGGATCTCCCATGGAAACGAATTACATGTGACCTCACCACAAAACCTCGCAAGAGCATCCCAGGCTGTTACGAGCATACAGCTCTACCTATAGGATCTCCCAGGGCAACGAATTACATGTGGTCATGGAAAAACCTCGCAAGAGCATCCCAGGACTGATTACGGGCACACAGCCCAACCTATCGGATCTCCCAGGGAAACGAATTACATGCCATAGGACAAAACCTCGCAAGAGCATCTGCCAGATATCCCAGGGCAACGAATTACATGCCATAGGCAAAACCTCGCAAGACTATCTGCAGATCTCCCAGGTCAATGAATTACATGTCCTCCCAGAGCAAAACCTTGAAAGAGCATTTGCCAGATGTCCCAAGGCAACGAATTACATGCCATAGGCAAAACCTCGCAAGACCATCTGCAAATCTCCCAGGGCAACGAATTACATGCTCATCTGCACAACCTGATCCATGGCCACAGAGTATCAACCTGATACTCACCATACATCATCCTGATGTATCTATGATCATCCTGATCATCATCACTGCAACGTCCTGCTGCATGTCATCTGGAGCAACATCCTGAAGCTCGTCATCTATGATCATCCTGATCATCATCACTGCAACGTCCTGCTGCATGTCATCTGGAGCAACATCCTGAAGCTCGTCATCTATGATCATCCTGATCATCATCACTGCAACGTCTTGCTGCATGTCATCTGGAGCAACATCCTGAAGCTCGTCATCTATGATCATCCTGATCATCATCACTGCAATGTCCTGCTGCATGTCATCTGGAGCAACATCCTGAAGCTCGTCATCTATGATCATCCTGATCATCAATGCAACATCCTGCTGCATACCAAGTATCTACCTGATACATATCATCATACATGATCCTCCTGATCATCAATGCAACATCTTGCTGCATGCCAAGTATCTACCTGATACATATCATCATACATGATCCTCCTGATCATCAATGCAACATCCTGCTGCATGCCAAGTATCTACCTGATACATATCATCATACATGATCCTCCTGATCATCAATGTATCCACCTGATACAAATACAAAACATATGATATATATCACCATACATGATCCACCTGATCATACAATGTATCCACCTGATACAAATACAAAACATATGATATATATCACCATACATGATCCACCTGATCATACAATGTATCCACCTGATACATATACAGATACATGGTCCAAGCATCCAACATGATGCATATAAAATACATACACATGATCCAACTGATCATATCCAGCATCCAACATGATGCGTACATACATACATAAAATGATCCAACTGATCATATCCAGCATCCAACATGATGCGTACATACATACATAAAATGATCCAGCTGATCATATCCAGCATCCAACATGATGCGTACATACATACATAAAATGATCCAACTGATCATGTCCAGCATCCAACATGATGCGTACATACATACATAAAATGATCCAACTGATCATATCAAGCAAAAACTAGAACATCATCCTGATGTTCATCATCCAACGCTTACATCCACAGCCATGTGAAGGATCCTCCTTCCAACATGCTTGGAATGGCTTCAGCAGATGTGTCCATCACTTCTTCCTCGAAGTGTCTTCGATCTGAATAACGCCAAGCCTTTCTCTGAAGTACTCAAACTTCACCCTGGCTAGTGGCTTCGTCAGCACATCTGCAATATGCTCGTCCGTCGCAACATACAGGAGCTTCACAGCTCCTCTCTGCACCATATCCCTGATATAGTGGTATTTGATCTCTATGTGTTTCGACCTGTCATGAAACAATGGGTTCTCGGACAGCTTCACACAACTCTGGTTATCACAGAAGATACCAGTAGCTTCCAACGGGAGATGAAATAACTCAGACAGTAGCTTCCGTAGCCATACTGCCTCACAACTAGCTGAACAGGCTGCAACATACTCTGCCTCAGCTGTACTCAGTGCTACGCAGGACTGCTTCCTGCTAAACCAAGAGACCACACCTGATCCCATACTGAAGCAACTCCCAGATGTGCTCTTCCTATCTGCAGCACTGCCAGCCCAATCTGAATCAACATAACCCTGCAGGTTAAACTTTTGATTCGCCTCATATCTGAGCCCATAATCCACTGTACCCTTCAGGTACCTCAGAACATGCTTTACAGCAACCAGGTGAACACTCCTCGGATCTGTCAGGAACTGGCTCAATGTGTTCACAGCAAAGCAAATATCTGGTCTCGTGTTCGTCAGGTACATCAAGGACCCAATAATCTGACGATACATAGAAACATCAACTGGCTCAGATGAAGCATCACAAAGAAGCTTCAGATTCGATGCCATAGGTGTGGCCATGGCTTTGCAATCCATCATCCCAAATCTCTTGAGGATATCTACTGTGTACTTCCCTTGACCAAGGAAGATCCCACCTGCATTCTGCCACACCTCCATACCTAGGAAATAGTGCATCATTCCCAAATCTTTCATATCGAATTCAGCTGCAAGCTTCCTCTTGGTATCTGCAATCATTCTGTCATCTCCTGTCACAAATAGGTCATCCACATATAGTAGTAGAATCACAGGATTCCCTTCCTCAACCTTGTAGTAAAGGTTGGAATCCGCTTTACGCTTGGTAAAGCCCAAACTAGATAGGAAACTGTCCATCCTACCATACCAGGTTCTGGGAGCTTGCTTCAAGCCATACAAGGCTTTCTTTAATCTGCATACATAAGATTCCCTGTCATGTATTTCAAAGCCGAGTGGCTGTTCCACATATACTTCCTCTTCTACTACACCATTCAGGAAAGCAGTCTTGACATCCATCTGGTGTATCTTCCATTTCATTGCTGCAGCCAGGGAAAGTACTGTTCTGATGGAAGTATATCTGGCTATAGGTGCAAAGGTTTCTTCATAGTCTATTCCTTCCTTCTGAGAGAAACCACGAGCTACGAATCTTGCATTATATTTTTCCACACTGCCATCTGCAGCATGCTTGATTTTGTAGATCCACTTGGAAGTCACAACAGACTTCCCTTTAGGTCTTGGGACAACATCCCAAACATCATTCTTCATAATTGATTGGTATTCCTCAACCATAGCATCCTTCCATTCTTTCTTTTCTGCTGCCTCTTCGTAACTAGAAGGCTCTTTGTTCATGATGTCACAGAGTAAAGCAACATAACTTGTGTGTGATCTGGTTCTCTTCTTTGCTCTGTGTTCTTCTTCTGGAATGCCAAATCTTTCTGCATCATGAATGAGCTCTCTAGCCCATACAGGTTTCCTCTTGTGAGAGTTATCCTCACGGGGTGGATCTACAGGTTCTTGTGGATCTTCAAACTCACGAGCAGTTTCTGGAACTGCTTCAGTCATGGTAGTGTCCTGAAATCTTGTTTCCTTAGGTTCTTCATAAACTTCGGTAGGTGCCTTTCTTGATTTGATGAATGCTGAATTCTCATCAAATGTTACATGCCTGCTGACATCAATCTTCTTGAACCCTGGAAAATATATTCTGTAAGCCTTCGAGCTTTCACTATAACCCACAAAGATGCCCTTCTTTCCTGAAGGATCTAGTTTAGTCCTCTTCTCCTTTGGGACATGAGTGTATACTGGACAACCAAATATTCTGAGGTGGCTGACTTCAGGTTTCTTACCAGAAAAGACTTCTTCTGGTGTCTTGTTGTCCAAAATCTTGTGGGGTGTTCTATTCTGCACATATACAGCTGTTCTAGCTGCTTCTGCCCATAGATGCATAGGAAGATCCTGGTCATGCAACATTGCCCTTGCTGCTTCCATGATAGTTCTGTTTTTCCTTTCTGCAACTCCATTATGTTGAGGATTATAAGGAGCAGTCAACTCCCTCTTAATCCCGGAATCACTGCAAAGCTTCTTGAAGTCATTTGAGGTGAATTCTCCACCATTGTCAGATCTGAATGTCTTGATTTTCTTGTCAGTTTGATTCTCCATCAAGGTTTTGAATTCCTTGAATTTATCAAACACCTCATCTTTGCCCTTCAAGAAGTATACCCAAGTCTTCCTGGAGAAGTCATCAATAAATGATACATAGTAAACATACCCACTTAGGGAACTGGATGACAAGGGGCCACATACATCTGAGTGGATGATTTCCAGGATGTCTTTTGCCTTGCTTTCACTACTTGGGAAAGCCTTCTTAATGTTCTTACCTTTTGCACATCCTTTGCAAACACCTTCATGTTTGGTCTTGATTTCAGGAAGACCTTCTACAGCCTTGCTTGCAATTGGAAGTGCTCTATAGTGCATGTGAGCAAGTCTCCTATGCCAAAGATCACTGGGCTCCATGGATTCATGTACCATGGCATGTTCAGGTTGACCCTTTAATTTATACAAGCCTCCCTCTTGCTCTCCAATCACTACTGCATCATCAATAGTCTTTCCCTTTGGCCACATTAGAACTTGGCCATCAACAAATGCAACCCTCATACCTTTTGCATCTAAAGCAGAGATGGAGAGTAAGTTTTTCTTGAGCCCAGGTACATAGAGGACTTCCTTCATCTTCAGAGATTTTCCAGAATCTAGGTTGTAAGAGGCTTCACCACTTCCTTTGATTGGGTATTGATAATCATCCCCAAGTTTCACCTTATGGGGTGATTCATGTTCAGAAAGGTTCACAAAAGATTCCTTGAACCCAGTCATGTGTTTGGAAGCCCCACTATCAATCAACCAATCATTACAACCATGGGAGATGGTACCAGTGAGTGCAGAGATCAGAACATACTCTTCTTCACTTGATGAATCATCATCACTACTACTTTCTGCCTTAGCCTTCTTCAATGGGGGTTCATCGTCTTCAGCAGCATGAGCATGAAACCTTCTTTTGCTGCCCTTCTTCTTCTTACTAGGATTTTTGTTATTATCCCTTTTGTTCTTAGGACAATCTGAAGCAAAGTGACCCTTCTCATTGCATGTGAAACATCTTAGGTCTTTCCTGTTCTTCTTTTGATGGGATCTATTGAGGCGAGAGGGATCCTTCTTGATTTTGCTTCTTTTGGTGTGAGCTGCAAGAGCTTGATCTTCTCCTCCCATCTTTTCCTCATGAGCTATAAGTCTAGCTTCTTCTTGAGAGCATTCTTCCCGAAGTCTACTGAAGGAGATCAACTTCTTCCTTGCACAAATTCCTTGAATAAAGGAATCCCATGACCTGGGTAGGCCATTTAGAGTAGTCATCACCACCTCACCATTCTCCACCATTTCATCTACTGCTTCTAATTGTTCCTTGATCTGAGAGACCCTTGAAAAGTAAGATTGAATGGTTTCTCCATTCTGAAACTTCACTGCTTTCAATTGGTTCCGCAGGGTCATCTTCTGATTTATGTTCTTTCCTTCAAATAGCTTGGTCAAAGATTCAAACATCTCTTTGGGTGTCTTGAGAGAAGACACATGGGGTATAAGATGGTCTTTGATAGAATCAGCAATGATTCTCTTTGCCTTGACCAAGTTCTTCTTGTGCAATGCCTTGGCCTCTTCATCCTCTGGGATAGGGATGTCTTCTTTCACATATGAGTCCAACTCATTCTCTTCCAGGATTAGCCCAATCCTATACTTCCAGGATCGGAAGTTATCAGCCCCTTCAAGCTTATCCTTAAGCTTGGTGTGAAGAGACATCTTTAAGAGTACTTCAAATGGAAATAGAAGAGATTTAGAACTTACCACTTGAAGTGCTGAAAACTGGATCTGGTCCCGGATTAGGGTTTGTCAGAGAAACCCTAAAAATTCAAAATGTGAATTTCAAAATTCCGAAAGGATAGAAAGATGCGCCTTGGAGAGCTGATCAGCCTAGTACATTCAGAATTTGAGATCAGCAAAGTATTGCCCTTCAGAATTGCCTTTTTGTCCTCCCGGGTTCACTGGGGAGAGCCCTGAATTAGGGTTTGAGTTTCCCGGAGATCTACCCAGCCAAAAATCTCGATCCAAAGCTCAAACCTTCGCTTTTTGCAAGGAGCTTCCAGCTGTACCTTCAGTTTCCAGAAATTCCTATTTTTGTGGAAACCCTAATTTTTAGGGCCAAAACTGAAAATGCTCGGAACTGAAATCTGATTGGACAGAAAGATGCGCCTTGATGAGTAGATCCAATATACTATACTGAATTTCAAAAATCTGTGGAGAGAAACCCAATAAACAAGGAATACAAGCTTCCGTCACTGCAAAATGTCTTCTTCTCAGTTAAGCTCTGATACCATGTTAAATTTTTAGTATTAAATCACAATACTATAGGATCTTTGCTGAGAGAATAACATCTACAGTATATCAATGCATGACAATCATAATATGACAAGCATCACAAGCATCACAAGAATCAAAAGCATAGAGACAAGAGACACAGAGTTTCCATGGGGAAAGCCCTAAGGTGAAAAACCCCACAACTTCCTCAGAGATAGAGAGAGCAATGGCTCAACCAAAATACAACCAAATAATACAGAGATAGTCTCCTAGCAGATGATCCTCCTCCTCCTCACTATTGCGCCACTTTTCAGAGAGAGAGATAGATACTTTTCCGAGTGAGTAAAATAGAGATCTCCTATCTCTATTTATACTCACCTTTTTGCCCAGTGACCTACTGGGGCCGACTTGTCTACTTGAGTACATCCACATTATATTATATATTAATTAGGGCCGACCCCATAAGGTGGTCTAATAACCCATCGGCAAGTACACCCACTTGCGACACTTGTCAATCCACATGACGACACTTCCTTATAGAGGAATAACACATCTCTTATAAGGGTACAATAAATATATATATAATACACAGATGAAATACATTCCGAAGTTACATATACATCAACAATTACCAATATCAAGGAAATGTAATCCTAATTATACTGCAAATCCACACTTATTACTGTTACATACAAAGGGAATATCATCAACAAAACATCACACAACAATAAATTCGAGAAGTCCTACTTTAACTCAGCAATCTCTGTGGAAGACGGGCCCAGCCTTCACACAAGGATGTTGGCTGAAGAACGGAAACTCATAGGTAACTCTTTATATTAACGAAAGGATGTTTACACAAATTGCTTCCACTGCAATTACAATGAATGAATTCTCCATTGTTCAACACCCTAGGTTGAGACAACTCCCCATATTTATACATGCAGATCATAACATCCGATCCTATTAACGGGAAACCATGAAGATCTCCGATCTTCAGGAAACCTAAATAATACTAGCTGTTACAAACGTGGCATAGTAAAGACATAGAAAAAATGCGAGAAAGATGTTGATTGGCCCAGGAGTGGCGATCTTTCCAGATCACAATTATACTCGAGCAGCAATAACTAAAAATCTCCACTTATAGCGCATTCTATTACAACTGCCCTGTCATAGCTCTGTCTAGGATGTTGCATTGGAACCACGTTCCTTAATTGATGATAGGAACCCTAAGGATCCTTTTAAGCAACGAACATACCTCCTTTCAAGACTTGTTCAGCCCCACCTTCCTGCAGTCCACTTATCTCAAACTACCTTCATAAATCATAACATGTTAGCACAATTGAGAGATACACAACCTTAATTATCACAATCATAAGCATTAATAAGATAAAGCAATGATCAGTCATACCTTGGTAGCTTGGGGGAACAAAGTGAGGACAACAGGTCTGATTAGCATGCTAAATGATGTAGGACAGGGGAAGAAAAGGTGATCGAGGATGATTAAAAGGGGCCAATTCTAGGCTCAACACTCACCACCCTAAAAATTTCTCTTTTGGAAGGTCAGCTTCGACAACCACTCATACAGAACAACTAGGAATTCAGAGAAGAACCACTCATGCAGACTATTGTGAATATATCTTCCCAACCAATGATCTACCGTTAGTCATGTGTTCTCACTTTCCTTTTTCAGAAAATTCCCGCAATCTTTGATCAAACCATCTCTGTATCTCCGGCTTCATCGGGTGCCACAACATGGCCTCCTCTTACTCTACACACGGTCCCGACAATGGAACCATTTGTTGACCAAGACCAACTCGACCTTAGTTGACAGGGGTTCACCTCACTGTCAACTCATACCAGACTCTCCTTGGGCACCGGCCCGAGCAGGTTTGAGCCCACCCAGCAACACCCGCAGAGCGGATGAGGTCTCATCCGAGGCGTCCAGGAAGAGCAGACGGAACCATGTTTTTGCCAAGGGAGGAGGAGAGTTGTGGCTGTGTAGACTATCTCTATTGCAATACTTAAACAGAATTATAACATTTCAACTAACCACAGCATTCGTATTCCATATGAAACAGATCATTTAATCGCATCATTTGTCATTTCAACAACAGTAAGCAGATATTAGATTAAACAACAACTATATATCGCACCATTGCATAGAGATTGCATGAAAACATCATTTTATTACTGTTGCGGTCAAAATACCAGAGGAAAAACATACAACTTCTCCACTTCTCACTATCTTCTCATCTTTATCCTTGATATCTATCACTTACGACTCTCATCTATTTATAGGCTTTTTCCATTACAATATTTTTCCACTTACAACTAGCTTCCTAACCGATACTATGGACAATTGACCCATTATCTAACTAACTTGGTCCAAATGACCCCAAAAACCCACATACCGCGGTACAACTGACTAACTATTACATAGTATGTGGTCCAAGTGACCCAAAACCCACTAACTGCGGTATTCTTTATCACAAAATACTCCTTTCGTGCCTTCCTCCAACGTGTCGCAACGTCAGCGGTACCGCGACATGTCCTCCTCAAACTGCCTTCCAACACTAATGTTAAGTCGTGAAGCTTGTAATGAACAATATTTTATTAAATGCAAACTTGGGTGGTTCGGGCACAATGGGTGTCATCGGTTATTAGAACTCTGTCTTGATTTAGTTTTACCCATGAAGGGATGTTGTTTTGAAAGAAGAGCGATCGTTATGGACTTTGTATATATTTCGTTTTGTAAATAATGAATGTGTTAGTGCCATAATTTGTTCTTAGACTACTAAAGAACACGCCAACACCATCTCAATAGTAAAATGAAATAAATTAGGTTTTTATAGAGTTTTGGTTGCAACATTTATCAACAAGAGAGTTGTCAAGCACTCTATATGCAGATAAATTGTTACCAATACACACAGAGCATATGAAATTTATTGTCAACCCGAGAAAGTCTTTTTATTTCAAAGGATAAGTGCAAAATATATGCTCAAACACCAAACCATTAGAAGTGAATACTTTTATCTTCTATCAACCATGTTCATCCCAAAAATCTATGCAATCCCAATTGTCTTCTAACTGCTATACTTCAATTCCTCTCTATCATGCATCAATAAGAAATGGTATCAGATCTAATCAATCAATTGCAGAAAAGAAATCTCATTCGTATTCTAGAACAATCACTTGTCTGATCTAATCAATCTGGAAATCATAAAACATAAACTGAACATTAATCTAGAAATCCAATTGCCAAAGATTGAATTAACTGTTCTAAGAAATTGAATTGCAGAACGAAAATCAAGCAACACACAACATGAAAGATAAATTGTAAGAGTTCATGGGATCACAACTTAGCTGTAAGATGAACACGACTGTGTATAATAGCAATTGAAATGCATAAAGCAAACCTCACCCAGTCAACTGTTATTCTACACCATTCACCAATCTCACAGAAATATAATCTTTTACTGAGAAATCCACACAATAAATATTGCTGCTGCGTACAAAAAAGGAAAGAACAAAGTATCACACAATAATAAATTCAAAATCCTATTTTAACTCAGCAATCTCTGTGGAAGACGGGCCCAGTCTTCACACATAGATGCTGGCTGAACAACACAACTCTTTAGCTAAGAAGTAACCCCTTATATTAACAGAAGAATGAATACACAGTTTTTCTCAGCTCCTAATACAATAATTTAATTGTCTGTTGTTCAACCACTGAGTCAAAACAACTCCTCATATTTATACATACAAATCATAACATCTAATCCTATAATTGGGTAGCCATGAATATCTCTGATCTTTAGGTGCCCTAAATAACTAGCTGTTACAATGCGTGGCAGAACAGAAACATCCAAATATGAGAAAGTTATTAATTGACCCAAGAGTGGTGGTCTTTCCAGCTCTCAGCTAGACTCGAGCAGCAACATACTTAAGATAGCGAATTCTATTACATCTGCCCTGTCACAGCTGTGCTTTGATTGATGATTCGAGCCCCAAGGATCCCTCTACAAGCAACGAACATTCCTTCCTTCATGACTTGTTCAGCCCCGATCTTCCTACAATCTATTTGTCTCAACTACCTTCATAAATCGCAACATGTTAGCACAATTTGAGAGATGCACAGCTTTAATTATCACAATCATAAGCATTAATAAGATAAAACAATGATCAGCCATACCTTGGTAATTTGGGGGATAAGGTAAGGACAATAGGTTTGATTGCCATGATAAATGGTGTAGGACAGGGGCAGGAAAGATGATTAATGATGACTAAAAAGGGCCAATTCTGAGCTCAACATCTCCCCCCAACTATCCTGTTGCATGTCCTCATGAAACGACCTGCACTAATTACAATCTGAATCCTATACTGAGCTCTATCCATGGAGAGAAAAAGAATTGTAGGAAACCCAGGTACCTTTTCTATCTTTTGAACAGCCTCTGTGAGTAACCCAACATCTTCCTTCATCACTGTTCCCCTTCCACTGCTAATTGCTGATATCTGGAAATGCAGCTAATGTAGTGGGAATCTTCCTGCTGTCTCATTATGCTATGCCTGAGAGCTTAAAAGGCCATTCTTAATCTGAATCTATATCAATAACATTCCTCGGAGGGAGAAGCATTGGTTCTTGTGGGGCAGTGTCTTCTAGCATATCTAAATTTAATAAAAGAGTTGCTGGTTCTTGTGTGACAGCAACATCCTTTAGGCTTTCTTCAACAGCTACCATCATTGCTTTTAGAGACACTGGTTCTTGTGTAGCAGTGTCTTCCTTGTCCCTCTACTGCTGAGATTGAATCTCCTTCTCATTGTGCAGTTCATCCTCTAGAATTTCAGTGTCACCTGAGCATGGTGTCTGTACTTGTTCATCTTCTCCCAACTGTATATCGGGAATGAAATCCACTCCAGGTTCATCTTTTAGATGAAATTCAGGAGCTCCTATTGCAGCTTCCAAGGATGTTGGTTCTTGTGTAGCAACATCCTGGCTTGCCTCTTCAACCTCCTGTTGTTGCAATTCTTCTCCTAGGAGCTCTGTGTCATGGGAGTCCTCTGGGGTTACAACCCAGAGTTCATCATTAAATTCTAGAATGTCCTCTGTTCTAGGTTCTTCTCCCACCTGTTTGGCTGATTGGACAAGTAAATTCAAGTTTGCTGGTTCTTGTGTTACAGCATCTTGTTCCAGTTTATCACTGTCCTGCCTCTGAGCTTCTTCTTCAAAAATTTCTGTGTCCTGGGAGCATTCTGGGGTCACAGTATGGAATTCTTCAGTGACCTCCATTCCAAGTTCTTCTCCTCTCTGATATATGATTTCTGTATCTTGGGAACACTCTGGGATTTCACTATATTCTTTTATAAGCTCCAGGGCGTCCCCCATCCCATGTTCTTCTCCTACCTGTTCCATAATTTCTGCATCGTGGGAAGTAACAGCTTCAGCAAGGATGTTTAAAAATGCTGGTTCTTGTGTGGCAGCACCTTCTTTTTCCACTGCTTTCTCCACTGTGGCCACAGGCTGTTGTGCTGAACAAGTGTTAAGTAAAATTTTATGGCCTGCTTCCTTAAAGATTTCTCCACAGGTGGGGCAGAGTATTCGTTCATCCTCCTCCCTAGCTCCAGCAGAATCTGATTCCTCCACTTGGTCTGAAGCCTCTATTAGTGTGTACATTTTTCTTTCACCCTGCTTTCTGCAGGTTTCCTTCCAAGTTTCCAGCTCCCTTCTAAGTACTTAGAGGTCCTCTTTCAGCATTGCATTCTCATACAAAAGACCTTCAATTCCAGGTTCTTCCTCCACTAGCCTTTGTGGAGCATCCATCGGTCTTGGTACAAGGATTGGGGGCTCAACCTGTGTCTCTGAGGTTGCCCATTTTTTCCTAGCTGCCTCTGCTGCTGTGGCGGATCGAGTTCATTTCTTTATGATTGGTGCTATTAGGTCAAATTCATTGGTGGCTTTCTTTCTCTTCTTCTGTGGCGTTTTCTTTTGTGATTTTTCTTTTTGTGGTGTTTCCTCCTGTGGAGATGGGATATAGGTAGCCAAAACTGAGGTCAAAGGAATATATCCTTGCCCCTCATGTTGTTCTTCTTCAATCACAGCTCCTCCTCCTACCCACTCAGGTGAAGACTCAATTGTCACCAGCTCAATGTCTTCTTCCATTGCCCTAGCTCCGTCATCTTCAGGTTCCATTGTCGCAACATTTGATGCTGCTCCAATTTCACCTTCTGCTGTCGGAGCTGTTCTGTTATCTAGGTTTTACACAAAGGTTTCATCTACACCCTCATCTAATGGATCTTTTTGTGCTTCCCCTTGCTCTCCTTCAAATGCAATGTCATCCCCCACTGGTTCTGCTTGTGTTGGAGATTCATCTCTCTCACATGGCTCTGATTGTGCCCCTGGTTGTTCTTCCTCTAATATAGGTTCATCCTCCCCAGATGGCCCAGCTTGTGCCCGCGGCTATTGTTCTTTTACTGTGGTTTCACCCACCCCGGATGGTCCTGCCTGTGCCCCCGATTGCTGTTCTTCTCCCATTTCATCCCTCCCCCCAACTTCACTGGAGGAACTCCGGTCCTCCTGTTGTGGTGGAACCTGTAATTGCTGTAATGGGATGACCCTCAAGGGAATAGGTTGCTGTGGTCGGGTTATAAATTGTTCCCAAGTTATATTATGTTGGGCAAGGGTTCTTACAATAATTAACTTGATAAGGCCATGGTGGGTGAGAGAGGAAAGTGGGTGCTTTGCAGAATGAACAAATGTTGCCATATGACGCAAGTCGTGCAATAAATAAAATGGAATGTTCAACAAAATGCCATGGCGGAGATGAGAAAGAAAAGGAAGTTCAGAGTTATATACAGTTTGATATCTACCTTCACAAGTAATTTATTTCTTGAGGAAGACAGCAACCTGGTCCCATGGCCACGGCAGTGAGTTCAGTGCAATCTCTCTCCTGGATGCTTCAACTTGCTCCCCTGGAAGTAAAAATTCTTCTCGTGCAACCGTTGCAGGGACTCGACGGTTAAACCAAGGTTTTCCCACCATCGGGATGGCTGTGACCTCGGATATAATGATCTTGGAGACGTCTATACACAGCCCCCACACCGTGGAGTGAGTTTTGGTAAGATTCAAGGCAAATTGCAGGGCTGCGTCCCGATCGAATCCGTCCAATTGCTCAAAGAATTTGAGCCATCTAGCAGCTTGAAAAATGGTAAGAACTTGAGGATTTCATCTGAGTTCTCGAGTATTGAAAGGTTCATGGTGAACTGGAATCCCCATGGTCCTGGATGCAAGCCAAAAGTGCTATTACACAAATTACAGGATCCCAGAATGGAAGTTGCAGCACAGAGGATGCACGAATCGTTGAGCGGAGACGTTGAGCGAATGAGCAAATTTGGAAAGTTGAGCACAGAAAAGAGTTTGAAATTTCCATGCCGAATTGGGGAAGGTGGCAGTTATTAATGTTACGTCGTACAAGGGAGAGGTTTAATCAGGTATAAATGGTGGTACGAGTGAAGGTACGACTAATATCGTTTAAATGATATCAATGCTTAATCACGTGATAAATGAAAGCCATACCTCATAAAACTGTGAGTCGGAAAGCTGCGGAAACTGGTGGAGCATGCAGTTGATGACGTCACGGCGTCGAGCTTGTGCACAGTCAGACGTGTGATCATGATGACTCGGATAAGATAATAATTTCTTCCATCGGTGAAATACAACCCATCGCATTCTCGAGGTTGGAATGATGAGTTCACCGGCACGACTGAGGTGAATCAACACCATGATTAGCAGATTTGGAGCAATTCTTCTGTTAACACGGGAGTTACCACTGCAAGTTGCCAAAAAAAATGATAGTGCAGCCGATGAAAAAGATATTGCAGTTGCCAAAAAAGAATATGTTGCAGCCGGCGGGAAAGAAATTGCAGCCACCGTAAAAGATTTCACGGAAGCCAGAAAAGGAATTTACGGTATCGGGGAAAATTATGGCTGTCGCGGCAAATTTTTACGGCGACGGGAAAAATTACAGCTGGCGGGAAAAGTTTTACGACTGTGGGAAATATGTTGCAGCCGTTGTGACATGATGTTGCAGCTACGGGTAAATGGTTGTGGCTGCTGGAAAATAATTCACGTCCATCGGAAAAATTTCACGGCTGCTGGATGTTGCAGCTGCCAGAAAGGATTAACGGCAGCTGGAAAAAGGTATGACGGCTGCTGGGAAATGAGGTGGCAGTCGTGGGGAAATGAGGTGGCCGCTACAGAAAAAGATGTTGCAGCTGCCGATGTTGCAACCGTCGATGTTGCAGCTGCCGGAAAAGGTTGATGGCAGGCGGGAAAAAGGATGTTACGGCTGCTGAGAAATGAAGTAGCAGTGGCTGGTAAATGAGGTGGCAGCTGCGGAAAAAGATGTTGCAGCTGCCGATGTTGCAGCCGCCGATGTTGCAGCTGCCGGAATTTTTTTTTTTTTTTAAATCAAGGATGGCACAGGGAGATTTTCACTTGATGGGCCCAAACTGGTCGTTCTCCTGGCGCTTCCCTGCAAATTTCTTTTTTGAAAAATGACAGCAAACGAAAAGATCAAATGCAAAGAGGAAAAGAAAACAACAATTATACGCTACAGCAGGAAATTATTTATGTACAGCAAATACGATTTTTTAGTTTTAAGGATTGGCAAAGGCAGAGAAAAGTTCCTGCTCTGGTGCCAACTGATAATCTGGATCGGCAACAATTTGTGAAATGAATGCATCTTTCGAAATGGGCTTACGATACAGTCGCAATCTGTGGCTGTTATCAAGTAATGGTATTCAGTTTTCATCAATGGTCACCAGGCGAACAGTGCCGTTGTCAAATACCCTGTCGACCAAATATGGTCCCAGCCATCTTGTACGCAATTTTCCTTTAAAATCCTTTTTGAATCTGGAGTCGTATAATAGTGCCCAGTCTCCTTCACAGAAGATTTTCTTTTTGATGAATCGGTCATGCCAGTTGGATCTCTGTTGCTGGAGCAGCACAGTCTGGTCTACTGCAGCTAACCGTTTCTCATCTAGTTCATTTAATTGATTCAATCTTCTCTTCTGGGCTTCTGTTACATCTAGACTCATTTTGGTGGTTGTTTTCAGGGTCTTGATCTCAAATTCAATTGGAAAGATGGCACTCTTTCCATACACCAGATCATAAGGAGAAAACCCTGTGGTGTTGCGCCAAGTTGTGCGATATGCCCACAATGCTTCTGGAATCCTGTCAGCCCAATCCTTTCGATGGCTTTTAACTGTTTTAGTAAGAATTTCTTCAATAACTTTATTAGTACTTTCCACCTGACCATTGGCCTGGGGGTGGTAAGGTGAAGCTATCCTATGCTGCACATGATATTTCCGGATCAAGGACTCAAATTGGTGTGAGATGAATTGTGGTCCCCCATCAGTGACTACTTCCTTTTGTACCCCAAAGAGGGTAAAGATTTCGCTGTACAGAAAATCAATCACCGCCTGGTCATTAGCCTTAGTCAAAGCTATAGCTTCCACCCACTTGGTCATGTAATATGTACACACCAGGATGTAAACCTTCTGTTTGGAAGGAGGGTTGATAGGGCCAACAAAATCCAATGCCCATCTGTCAAAAGGTTCTAGTACCACTTGGGGCTGTAAAGGCATCTGGTCTGTTTTATTAGGTTGGCCCATCCTTTGGCAGTTGTCATAGGACTGCACATATCTTTTAGCATCCCTGAACAGTGTCGACCAATAATATCCCATCCGCAACGCCTTATGCCCTATTCTTTTGTCTGCAAAGTGTCCTCCGCAAGGTTCATCATGACAGGCCTTCAGTATATGAAAGATCTCATCTTCCCTTACACATCTTTTGATCTCAAGATCGAGTCCTGTGTAAAAGAGATGGCCCTTGAGCCAACAATACCTGGCACTTTGCTGGATAATTTTTCTTCTCTCTTGTTTAGACATATGTTGCGGAAGCTTTCCTACAACCAAATAATTAGCAACGTCTTCATACCAGGGTGAATGAGCTGAGAGTGCGAATAAATGTTCATCCAGGAAAGCATCCTCAACAGGCGAACTGTCATCACTGTTAGTAAATCGTGATAAAAAATCAGCAACAACATTTTCTTTTCCAGGTTTATATATAATAGTAATATCAAATTCCTGTAATAATAAAAGCCACCTGGTTACTCTGGCATTAGTGACAGGTTTGTTCATCAAATACTTAATGGCAGAGTGGTCAGTGTGCACAAATTTAGGATACCCAGTAATGTAATGCCGAAACTTATTAATAGAATAAACAATAGAAAGGAATTCTTTTTCAGTAACAGTATAATTAAGTTCAGCAGGGGCTAAGTTTTTACTAACATAATAGATGGCATAAGGTACTTGACCATCCTGCTTTCCTAATACTGCTCCAATGGCGGTATCAAAAGCATCTGAAGAAATCTGGAAAGGTATGGTCCAATTAGGTCCCCTTAGAATAGGGGCTGTGGACAGCTTCTCTTTAAGCTTATCAAATGCTGTCTGGCATGCTTCACTCCACATAAACTGTGCGTCCTTCATTAACAATGAAAACAAAGGGGAAGCAAGTTTGGAGAAGTTTTCTATAAATCTCTTGTAATATCAAGCATGTCCCAAAAAACTTCGCACTTCTTTCTGCGTTGAAGGAGTAGGTATATTTTTTATCACCTTAATTTTTGAAGGATCCACCTGAATGCCATCGGTAGAGATGAAATGTCCTAATACCACTCCCTCACTCATCATCATATGGAATTTTTCAGTGCTTAATGAAAGGCGAGACTGTTCACAGCGAGTTAAAACCTTTTTAAATTTTCCAATGCTTCCTCAAAATCCTTGCCATAAGGAGTAAAATCATCCATAAAGACTTCCATGCTATCATTAACTAATTCAGAAAATATGGCAATTACAGCTCTTTGGAACGTTGCTGGTGCATTACATAAACCAAAGGGAAGCACCCTGTAGGTGAATGTTCCCCAGGGGCAAGTGAAGGTGGTCTTATCCTGGTCCTCTGGAGCAATCTGAATTTGGTTGTACCCGCTAAACCCATCCAAGAAGGAGAAGAACTTTTTCCCTGATAGGGTATCAAGTACTTGGTCAATAAAGGGCAGAGGGAAATGATCCTTTTGTGTAGCTTTGTTCAGCTCCCTATAATCAACACAGACTCTCCATTTACCATTTTTCTTGGGCACAATTACAAGCGGGGAAACCCACTCACTATCCGAAATAGGGTAGATAAATCCTACTTCCAAATTTTTTTGGATTTCCTCCTTCACTATATCCCTCAGGTTGGGGTTCATGCATCGTTGGGGTTGACACACAGGCCGGGAGTCATTTTTAATGTAAATATGATGAGTGCACAGATTAGAAGGGATACCCTTCATGTCTGTATACTCCCAGGCGAATGCCCCCTTACGTTCCTTCAAAAGACTGATTAGGCACATATGTTCTTCTGAGGAGAGATCAGGGTTAATATTCAAAGTTCTTCTAGGCTCTACCTCAATAGAAATGCTTTTTGAATTTTTCAAAACTGGGATTATGTTCATATCACCAACCAATGTTTCCTCCGTAAGATTTTCTTGTTCTTCCTTACCAAGGGTAATGTTCAGGATTTGATAGACTTCTTTATCCATTGAAGCAGGTTTGTTGATGAAATTACTGATGGCATCATATTCTGTTTCATTTTTAAAAGTTAAGGCCTTCCCTATTGTTGGTAGTGGCTGAACATCCTCCTCCTCTTCCTGTTCTATCCAAAGTGAGGTTTCAACTTCTCGACTCGGCCGTGCTGGAGGATACAGGGTGAGGTTTTTGGTCTACATACCATCAGATATAGTCATGGACCCAGATCGACAGCTGATGCAAGCATCAGCTGTGGCCAACCATGGCCTCCCCAGGATCAATGGATGTCCCCCCAGCTGTGATTTTGGTTGCAATATCAAAAAGTCAGCAGGGTATTCCCATGAATCTACTAAGATGACGAGGCCGTCCATAATCCCTTCGGGTCTAATGGTGTATTTGTCTGCCAATTCTAAAATGGTAGGGGTTGGCCTGAAATTAGTGAGCCCAAGCTTCCTCACAGTCTCAATTGTTATAACATTGACCGCTACTCCTAAGTCGACTAGCACGTTGGGTATCTGCGTTTGTCCTATATGTACAGTGACAGTAGGATTTCCAGAGTCGTCATACTTGGTCACGGGGATTTTTCCTGTTATTAAAGAAGATAAATTCCCTATGACATGAACAGTGGGCGAATCTCTAGGTTTCCTCCCTGGTTTCTTAGTGCATAGATCCCAAACTATTTTAGCATAAATAGGTACATCTTGAAGGGCTTGCAGAAGGGGAATTTTAACATAAATATTCTTCAACTCTCCTAGGAGGTTGAACTGAGGTTGCCCCCCCATTTTTGGTAGCATTAGTCTCTCAGGGTATGGTGGTTGCCTTACCAGCTGGGTAGGCTGTGTATTATCTGATTTCTCATTTAATGTTTCAGCCGTCCCATCTAAGGGATGCTCAGCACCTTCAATGATAGGAGCCGGATTGGATGTATGCTGTGAACTCTCTCCTTTTTCATGCACAGAAGGTGGAATATCCTCTGTAATTACAGGTTCTATTATCTTCCCAGATCGTAAACGAATATCATTACAAGGTACAAGGGAGAGAGAGTAAGCCGGCATATTAACAGTTTCCAATTGATGTACCATTTTATTGTTCGGGTTAGGATTAGGTTGGGCAGGCAGCTGAGGCCGTAATGGTACATTAGAAACAGGATTATTCTGCAGCTGCAGCTGCGACTGCTGAGGTGGGTAATGAGGATATTGAGGAAATTGAGGAAATTGAGGGTATGGTGGAGAATAGGGTGACTGTTGAGGTGGAGGTGGTTGAGGAAACTGGTTCCCAAGAGGGAAGTTCCTCCATCCAGGAGACCATGATGTAGGTTGATGTGGCAGCTATGTCCAAGGACTCCATGAGTTATAATTTTGCATTACAGGTTGAGAAGGATTCCAATGAACATAATTTGAAGGGAATTGTGTATTCATATTTTGCACATTATTACTCCAATTATTCATATTATTCAAAAATGGAAATGAGTCCGGAGGCATACCTTGGTTTCGAGGCTGCCACGGTTTCTTCTACGCAATGAAATAAGCTGATTCTACTTCTGGAGTTGATGCCTGCAGGACAGCCTTCACTTGAGGAAGTGTAGGACATTCCTTCATGTCATGGTTCAGCTCGCACAGCTGACATACTTGTATTTTGTCAAGAGGGCATTCCTTCAGTGGATGATTCTTTCTACATCGAGGACAGAACACACCTAGTGTGAGATCCTCCACTACTTGTTTCTGTTTGGCCTTCAGGACATCAATCTCTGAAGAGATGGAGCTCATCATTTCTGTTTTGAAATTTTCAAGGAGATTTCCTATCTCCGCACGTGTAGCTCCTCCATTGGATGACTTCTGAGTTCTGTCGAAGACATCACGTTCGAGCTTATCTCGTTTATCTCGTTTATTATTCCTGGAAGATCCCCTGGAGTATCTCTTACATAATTCCACAATCGTCTCAAAGGGTTCTTTGGAGATATCTCCCTTTCCTAATAGATTTAGCATGTCTAAACAATCATCCCTGATCCCTCTAAGCAAGATTATCTTGAGTACGTCCAGCCCCATGTTCATCTACCCAGCTCTTTGCACATTGTACAACAGCCTTTCTACAAACTCCTCCAGACTTTCATCCTCCTTCTGCACCATCTTGAATAATTCTTCGCTTTTGTCTCTGGTGTTGCAATATTCTTGATATTTTTCCAGGAACACTTGCTTCATCTTATTCCAATTAGCAACGGTTCCTCCCCCAAGGCTCATGAACCATCGTAATGCATTGTCCTTTAGGGTGGCAGGAAAAAGTTTCAGCTTTTGAGCATCTATGACATAATCATAGCTGCGACAGAGGATATCGAATTCAAAAAGGAATTCGTCTGGATCTTCTACTGCCCTGCCATGGAAGCGAGGCAACACCGATGGTGAGATGTTCTTCATAGGAGCTGTCCCTTCTAGCTGTTGTATTGGGAATTGTATTGTAGCCATGGTTCCTTCTGGCAGGGAGTCATTCTCATGATGGTATTCTACCACTGCTTCCTCCTCTTCGTTCTCATGTCTGTTATTCATCTTTTCTTCTGTGTCCTCTTCTTCGTTCGTTCCTGCGTTCTTTACCTCAATTGTAACAGCTGTGTATTCTTTAGTTGGAACAGCTGAATCAGCTGTACCTTCTTTAGCAGGGGTATATGCGGGAATCACGGCTGCTCCTGTGTTTTCCACCGTGGATCCTGATGCTGACGCTCCAGGATCAGCAGGGATTCTTCTGATAGGAGTCTCCCATTGATGAGCCCTGGTAGCTGAATCAATTCTGTCAACAAGATCGTCGATTAATGTTCTTCTACCCAACGGTGGTCCTCGACCACGACTCGAACCACCTGCGCTGTTAGTGTTTTGTGGGGTTTTGGGGGTTGGGAGGTGATCGTGTTTTACCCTCCTTGTATTCATGCGAAGCAGATCATTTCAACAAAGAAGAGACTGACTAAAAGCATTTATCAGATGCAACTAATGACTAGTGTTTAATTTTTATCCTTCCCCGGCAACGGCGCCAAAATGTCAAGCACTCTATATGCAGATAAATTGTTACCAATACACACAAAGCATATGAAATTTATTGTCAACCTGAGAAAGTCTTTTTATTTCAAAGGATAAGTGCACAATATATGCTCAAACACCAAACCATTAGAAGTGAATACTTTTATCTTCTATCAACCATGTTCATCCCAAAAATCTATGCAATCCCAATTGTCTTCTAACTGCTATACTTCAATTCCTCTCTATCATGCATCAATAAGAAATGGTATCAGATCTAATCAATCAATTGCAGAAAATAAATCTCATTCGTATTCTAGAACAATCACTTGTCTTATCTAATCAATCTGGAAATCATAAAACATAAACTGAACATTAATCTAGAAATCCAATTGCCAAAGATTGAATTAACTGTTCTAAGAAATTGAATTGCAGAACGAAAATCAAGCAACACACAACAGGAAAGATAAATTGTAAGAGTTCATGGGATCACAACTTAGTTGTAAGATGAACACGGCTTTGTATAACAGCAATTGAAATGCATAAAGCAAACCTCACCCAGTCGACTGTTATTCTACACCATTCACCAATCTCACAGAAATATAATCTTTTACTGAGAAATCCACACAACAAATATTGTTGCTGCGTACAAAAAGGAAAGAACAAAGTATCACACAATAATAAATTCAAAATCCTATTTTAACTCAGCAATCTCTGTGGAAGACGGGCCCAGTCTTCACACAGAGACGATGGCTTAACAACACAACTCTTTAGCTCAGAAGTAACCCCTTATATTAACAGAAGAATGAATACATAGTTTTGCTCAGCTGCTAATACAATAATTTAATTGTCTGTTGTTCAACCCCTGAGTCGAAACAACTCCTCATATTTATACATACAAATCGTAACATCTAATCCTATAATTGAATAGCCATGAAGATATCTGATCTTCAGGTGCCCTGAATAACTAGCTGTTACAATGCGTGGCAGAACAGAAACATCCAAATAGGAGAAAGTTATTAATTGATCCAAGAGTGGCGGTCTTTCCAGCTCTCAGCTAGACTCGAGCAGCAACATACTTAAGATAGCGAATTCTATTACATCTGCCCTGTCACAGCTGTGCTTTGATTGATGATTCGAGCCCCAAGGATCCCTCTACAAGCAATGAACATTCCTTCCTTCATGACTTGTTCAGCCCCGATCTTCCTGCAGTCTATTCGTCTCAACTACCTTCATAAATCGCAACATGTTAGCACAATTTGAGAGATGCACAGCTTTAATTATCACAATCATAAGCATTAATAAGATAAAACAATGATCAGCCATACCTTGGTAATTTGGGGGATAAGGTAAGGACAATAGGTTTGATTGCCATGATAAATGGTGTAGGACAGGGGAAGGAAAGATGATTAATGATGACTAAAAAGGGCCAATTCTGAGCTCAACAAGAGTAAAATCTTATCAGACTAAAATCATCACTAAACATGTCGAAATAAAAGACTGAGATGCATCATATTTGAAATATAAACCAGAAGAAAAATAAACATAAGACTAAGTTTCATCCACAGTTCACAAGCAATTCATGAATAATAACGTTAAACAAGAAATGAAATTGTCAACTGAGTGACTACACCAATCATAAATGAAAACCAATAAATCAGATAATATGGGCTCATATTTCCATATAGATCATAATCAGTCATCAAAAATTACACACGAGATTTAGAACCTTAGCTTGATAAGTCCGAGCTTTGAAGATTCCCCTTGTACTCCAAAAAATCGAGCCCTTTTACATTCTAAACTCCGTCTTTTATATGTTTTTACATCTCAAAAACAGTTTCATAACTAATTAACTGACTTTAGGTCAAGTTCTCAAAATTATCACTAAGTGTTCTTTTAAAACAAAATATTAACTATAGAAAAAACTGCTTAAAAGACACATGTCACCAAAAGCCTTTAAATCTCTTTGGCTTCCTCAGCCAAAAGGGCTATTCCTTCCAAAATTTGTGCTTTCTTTCTGGTCCTTTTCTGCTCTACTTCTAAATCTTCAAGTCTCTCTAACAGTTCTTTATTTTGCTCAATCAAATTCTGTATCTGCTGATTTAAGCCTTCAAATGTGTCCTGATTCTGCCTCTTCCTCTTAACAACTTCCTTTGAAACCCGAATCAACTCCTGATAATGAGAATTAACATCCTGAAGATCTTCCCTCAATCTCCTATTTGTCATAACCAAACCCTCATTACTTTCATTTAGAGAATCAATTTGATATTTATATTGCTTAACAGTTTTCTGAAGGTTCTGATTTTCTGAATCTAAGCATTTTCGTTCTTGAAATGAAGAGCCTTCTTTTGATGACCAGGGAATATTCAACTTCTTATAGATTGCCTCATCATCTTCTTCATGCACCTCTGTCGCTACAGGAATATCTGGGGATTTAACATCTTCAGTAATGCACTGAATTAATGGCTCTGCAATTTGACCCTTCATTGATGATGACTTCATATTTAGAACATCTTTTTTCTCACTATTTATTTGCTTAGAATCTAAACCTTCATCTGATGAGGAATCATCTATTAGTGTAACATTCTCTTGAGCCAGCTTGGGATTCAAAAGCTTTTTCATATTTAACCTTAACTTGTTCTTAGGTCTAGTTTTAGGTCTCCTTCCTACTCCTATTTCTCCCAACATAACATAATATTTACCTTGGTGGTTGACAGCTGCAAGTTGCACAGCCTCATGTCTGAACCCTATCTAAACTAGCTTTCCCTTAGATCTTTCATTTGGAGTTTGTGGGCTGTCAACCTTCAATTCTTCTGATACTGGAACTTCATTTTTTTCTTCATGTATTCCTATAGAATTTTGACTTTGTTCTAAAACACATTTACCTTCTTCCTGGTTCCTATCTTCTTCAAAAGTATTTTCTATGTACTTTTCAATGATCTCTGTCACATCTTGTAAAATTGGTACTTGAACTTCATTTGGTGTTTCTTTAGGCTACTCCTTCATAGGCTCTTCATCCTTAGGAACTGGAACTTCTTTCTAAGAATTTCCTTTCTCCATATCATCAGTTGCCTCTCTCTTCAATCTTTTCACCAGGCAGAGATGTTTATCCATTTGTCTTTTCTTAGGCTGACTTTTTCGCTTAACTTGAATCCCTGACAAGAAAATAAAATGTTCCCAACTTCTACCCTTCTTTTGTAAAATAGTATTAACAATTAGTTTAATTAGTCCATGGTGGAAAATGGACGGTTGAGTATAGTCTGCATGGCTCTTCACCCTCTCTGACATCTTGTGCAAACTTTTCAAGAAGAAGAAAGGTAAACTCATCACAGAAGTTTGATTTAAATGTTGCAGAAACCTAATATGATACTTATAAACAAATGCAAATATGCCTTCACAAGTTATATAACTTTGTAAAATTCGAATAGGCTCCCTCCATTCTAGGTTGAAATTCTGCACATGCACTCTTTTATGCCAATCTGGTTTAAGTTCAGGCAATAAAAAGTTCTTCGAGTTGAAGGTGAAAGGTACTTTTTTAAACCAAAATTCTCCTTTAGCAACTATGCCTGTAGCCTCTTCAATCAATTCTCTGGTAAGTTCGAAGTTCAAGGTTTCTATAGATACTATGTTTTTGTTTAAACCTTGAGCAAACATGTTTGACAATTCTATACTATAACCATCTAGCTTCTGGAAAAATTCGAACCAACCAGCTTGTCGAAACATCTCAGCACATTCAGGAAATTCCTTTGCCCAAATAGTGTCCATAGGATCCAGCCTATTTGTCTTACCACTCCTCCTCATATTCACTGTGAAACACTAACTATAGATTTTTCTCTAAAACTAAAGAGTATTTTCAAGCTATTTCACTATCACCATGCACTGATCATTGAGGAAAAATCGAGCCCCCCAAACTTGCAATCTTTAAATTAATACTATGACTGAATTTCTGTCAAGGCAAACCGACTTTGTGAATGATTTCAACAGCTGGCCACATACCTATCATAATAATTATTTAAATTGTTGAATATGCGCTATCTTGTCCTCCTAGGTGTCTAATAAACTTTCATAGTTGTGTCCTCAACTGCCACAACCTGCCATGACTATGCCAGTCACATAATCTGTAATCCCTAATTCTTTAACCGCCCGAATTTCTTTCAACCAAAAACTAACAAGTATCAACACGATCTCTGTAACCCATCAGCTTCATAACTGGCTTTGAATATGCTCCAATCATGCACTATCATAACTGTTCAAAGGGTTTTCATTCTCCAAAATTCCAGACAGCTGCGACTCACTTGAATAATTCTTTGCTCAAACTTATGCACCTGTTAAAATGATTAACAAGGTCTTTACACGCACCACTTTCTTCTTACAAATGTGAAAACTCACATCATCTACAATCTTGAAAACAGACGAGCTAATTTGCAAAAATTTAAAAGACCTCGACTTTCTTGTAGTGCTTTAATTTACACTTTTCCTCGCTTGCGCTACAAGAATCTTCTGCTAAATGTTTTTCAATAAAAGGTTTGAAAACCAAGGGTTAAGCAATATGTCCAAACTTTAATTAAACCTTACGATAAGATTTTTCAAACTTTTAGAAATATACACATCTAATAAGCCCATAAAACTATAAAACCAACTTGATAAAATAAAATTGAGAAAAAATATTACTTCAATCAAAAATAGAAATAAAAAACAAGAATGCTCTTAATAACTTTCCAAAAATCAAAATCAAAATCTAAAAGAAATGAGCAAAAAAATACAAAAAAAAATTGAGAATAAGACTAATAACCTCAGAACAAAATCTAACCATAACAGAATGCATAAATGTTGAAAACGTTAATTCTTATCTTTATTTTATACATCAATGAAATGATATGGTCTCTTTCAACCTTTGTTTTCTATTTCAGTAAATGAACAAAGTTATTGTATAATTTGTATTGCATTCATTTTTAAATATAGAGCAACTACATGGATTTAATCCCGTGTACATATGAACTCAATGTTAACACACTTAATATTGTACAACAACATGAATTTGTAAATGCTTATAATTTTAGCGCTAGTTTATCGAGCGTACAGGGTTTAGTAGCACTAAACGCCAAGGTCGAAATTGTGACCAATGCACTTGGGTTTCCATCCCTTTGGATAAGGCATACCCACAAACAAGATAACGATGATCTACCAGTAGTATGATTATAAACTTGGAATTCCGTACTGTGAGGTATACATTTTGTAAAAATCGACTTGGTTATTAAAACGTGAAGTAGGGTAAGGAACCACGACTTACAAAATTGGTCTATTAATAGGGGAAAATAGTAAAGCAAAGTCTCCGCAAGCCTATGCATATATATACATCAATAAGGGTTCTCGGACATAGATTGAATCACATTAATATATATTAAGACCCAGCATTATTATTTAGGGGTCTTACTATATACGACCAATCATGGAACCCTTTCCTACGTGGAGGCATGCCCAATTAGCTTCTGGTAAAATGCTTAGGCATTGAATTTATCTCTAACCGATAACATCGTGAAGGGGTTTCACAATCAGGGTCGTATCTTACCCAGGGAGCTCGCTCTCCCATGCGGAGAGTCATGGCATACAATAAAAGATAAACACGTTTTGAACAATGTAATACATATCGAATTAAATCAATAGTTAGTGTTTACATTGTGTTGGAAATCAACACGAATCCCAACTAGATATAAAACACTATGTATATAAATAATCAAAGATAATGTAACTATGTCAAATGATTATAAATCCATTCAATATAGATTTAAATCATTATAGTTACAATAACTTTTACGTGTATGTAAAAGAAAATAGGGACAGATCGGGTTACATTAATATCCTTTGTTTATCAATAAAAATAGAATAGAAGCTTGGATAATAAGAAATGGCTTGACATGTAAACCCTATGATTTACATGGATGCCTTGTTTCTACCATAAACATGTGAAACATACATTTTGTCATTAATAGGATATGCTGATAAAATGATATGTAATCTTTTTAAATACACCCAACATATTGTTATGGTTTATCATAAAACAATAGTTATTCCAAACAGCCTATCTGAGGCTTATAAGTCATCAATCCTAAGATAACTCGGTCTGCTTACTGCATCAGGAATGTATCATGCTTATATCAAACATAAATTATAAAAACTGTAAGTGCATCCATTAGATCACAACTCTGTTCAATATTCAGGTGCATCCAAGTATATTAATGATCCATACATACACTTCAATTGAATAATATATTCATGATCAAATATGGTAAGAAAACAGTAAATTAGAGTTATGCACAATAAAACCCTAGTAACTGTTCCATAAACATTATCAGATAAATAGAACATATAGACTTATTTGTATTTTGATGACCAGTGGAACCTAGCACAAACCTCTTAGCCTTTAACTAGCAAGTTCACCTTGCTCTTGGGTCACCCCCAGCTGAGTTCACAGTCCCTTCTGGTTCATATTTTAGATTTTATTTACCCTTAACTTGTTCCCCAAGTTGCTTAGAAAATTTCTGTGGCAGCAAGAAACCCAACAACCAACTGAGTACTCTTGAGCTCCAGTATGCTCCAAGGCCTTTTAAGCCTCAGCCATTAAGAAAATCATTCCAACACAGCCTATTCAGAGTAAATGAAGTGCTCCTGCAAGCTTGGGGTAGTTCTCCTACCTATACAGAACCAAGTGTCCAAGCTATAACCAATTGTTATGATTTCTCTTAATCTGGTCTAGTTTTGTGCTCCAAAACTGTCTCCATTCACTTGTCTTCATTTAGCTATGGTTATTGTTTTCCAAGCTCGCATTTCTCTTGTGTGTTCATCTTCATGAGCATGTTGAGAATATTAATAATATACCTATGTTTTGAATTAGTTTTACTTTTAATTCTCTTACTGTTGATGTATTTGTAACTTCAGAAGATATTCACTTGTATATTATATGTATTACATTTGTACTTTATTGTATCCCCAACAGAGATGTATTATTCCTCCGATTGGAAGTGTCGTCATTTGTATTTGCAAGTGTCGAAAGTTATATTGTAAGTGTTGTAACTTATATTTGATGGGTTATTAGACCACCTTAGAGGGGTCAACCTTGTATGAGTTAAGTGGAATGGTTATTAGACTCCCTTAGGGAGTTGGCCCAGTTAGAGTAAAAGCACAGGTTAAGTTAAAGTATAAATAGAGTGGTTGCACCACTCTATTTTCTCATTCACTCACTCATCCAAATCGCATAGTTGAGAGAGAGGAGTGCACACAAGTGGGGGAGGAGTAGCTTCTGAATACATCTATATTTTGGTGATTCATTTGTGTTATCTTTGTATTGGTGCTTATTCTATCTCTGAGTAAGTTCTGGGGTTTTTCCCCATCTTGGTTTTCCCTGAGGAAACATTTTGTCTCTTGTGTCTATGATTGTTATGTTGTGCATGTTATTCTCTTAGTAGGATCCTAGATAATATGTAATATCCTTGGGAATACTCGACCAAGATATTAACTCTAACTTCATATTTTTAGTAAATTCACTGATTAAATTTTTTATAATTTCTTCAAACAGAGCGAGAAGTAAGTGACAAGGACTGAGGCAAGATGTGAGGATGGTGGGATGAACATTCAATTCTGGAATTTATATGAGGAATGTGTAGAAGCATCAAATCAGATCAAAGTGAGAATCCTAAGCACAAAGCACTAGGGCCATTTATGTTTCAAGCATCAGTCAGGCTGAAGTCTACTCCAAAGCTTCCTGGGCACACCAGCATATGCTTACTAGAATGGGTGGCTTCTTGAGATTTAAAGGCTGATTTATGGCAGTCAAATAAGTTCAATGGGTACACTGGAAAACATTCAGAAATATTTGGGAAGAGTAGGAGTGGTTTGGAATTTTTAGGCCCTGTAAGGATGACATAGCTAGTCAATTTTCAATATTTACAAACATGGGTTAAATCCTCCCAAATTATTGAATTAGGGACTGATATAGCTTATATGATGTACTATTGACCTCCTAAAACTTACAGAAAGTAAATCTGACATTTAAAATAAATTTGGCAGTCATTCTTTCAAAACTAGTCAATAAACAGTGCTCAATGAGCTAGTTTTCCAAACTGAGGTAATAAATGACTTTATTTAATCAAATACTCTATTTTTAAATATTAATATTCTATGATATAGTGTAATTAATAGCATAAAGTCGAAATATTACTCACTGAACCATTTTTGTACTCTTCTAATAACTCCTCTTCAGTACAATGTCTTGTAGACTAGAAAACCCCCTCATGGGGCCATAGAAGAACTGTAAGAAGAGATGTAATGACCAAATATCTGTTTTGAAAGTATATTATGGTATTCTATAGGTATGAAACAGATTATGGGCTTCACAATGAGTCCTTGAGAAAGTATGGGGCTCTATCCACATCTCTTCTCTTCCTTATAAGGAAAACACCTCCAATTCTAGCTGTGGTTGTGAGAATGAGTGAAAAGAAGAGAGTGGATCAGTTCTAAGGCTGATTTTTGATATTGGGAATCTATGATTGATGAACATATTTCTGTACCAACTCTCCTTCAATTCTTGGGTGCATTCATTGTAGCATTCATCTTCATTTGGAGAACCTTCACCAAAACTAGCTAGAATTTCACTGTAAGAGAGATCTTCTCTTCCAATAGACTGGAGAACTTCAATGAAAGATAGTAGTGACTGATAATGACTGTAGAAGCTTGATATTGACCTGCATAACACTAACTAAAGACTATAGGGTCTTGGGTCACATCACCCAAGAGAAATAGTTGAGGCACATCACTCAACTAGAGAGGCTCAGAGCTCTCAAACCAAAATTACAAATGATAAAAGTTGTCAAATGGAGTTGGTTGGATTCTTTTACAAACTTCATGATGACCCGCTGAGCAAGTTATTGGCTTGGTTACCTATGAGAGTAGGTTACCCACTTTCCCATCCTACTCCAAGCCATGAGGGCACATTTCTTGAGGAGAATAGCAACTCTTGGCTTTGAAAACTTTCTTTCCTTTGCCTCCCTTCACTGAATTTGGCAAGTGTTCTTTAGGAAGCTTTTCTTGGATGTTTTTACTTTCATTTTGGCTGCTTTTCCTATTATTTCCACTTTCTTTACTTTCCTTCTTTTTTGTTTTTTCCAGTTTTTAATTTGTTCTTCTTTCCTTCTTTCCTCCATTGGATTTCTTGACTTTTCTGAGACTTGCCATTAAGGAAAGAGTGGTCCAGATTACCAAATTCGACCTTCTAACCACATTATCACCACTTTCCATTTTATATTAGCAATATTTATTAATAAAAATATTCCAACTCATAATTAATTCAAACATCAACATTTAATCAATTAATTAATTCTTGTGGTATAATTGCCTCAAAAATACCCCCTACTCCATTTTGGCAACATATTCCGCATGGGTTCCCTATTGACCCACTTGCTCATTATCCATTAATTTTATTTATCAAAATTACCTTTAATAAATAAATTTGCCAATTTGTGAGACTTAGGATAAAATTAATTCTAAGCAACTAGAATTAATACCATTTAATTCCCTTAGGGGTTGATCTTGCCCCCTTTCAGCCATGGTACTGGATGAGCCAAAATTGGGGACATGACATAATATTTGAATGAAATTATCAAAATTCTAACATGGTATTAGAGCGGGACTAAGAAGAAGACATTGTCCAGCTTTGGAAGCTAGGGATTCTTAATTTTTGGGTCTCCCTCCACAGATCATCAAAGGTAGGAGGCTAGGATGACTCTCCTAAGGAAGGCAACCTTTCTATTGAGACAAAATTTGATTCTGAGCATTTTTCAGTTTTTTGACATGTCACTGCTGCGAGAAATTAGGGCTTTTGATAGAAGGGGAATTTTGGAGTTCTCTCAGCATAAGATTTATCTCCTCAACAAAATAGAAGTTTAGAGACCAATATAAAACTTTTTGGTTGTCAAGAACCCCGAGATCTATCAAAAACCCTAATTCGGGTTTTGGACTAGAAAACCAGAAAACCAGATTTTGACAGAAGCTACAGATCTGAAATTCACTGGTCAATTTTGAGGGGTCAATTTTTGGAGTTTTCAACATTTGAGCACACCAGCTTGCTCGCCTCAGTCAATTGCATCTCCCTGTCTAGACAGAAGTTTGAAATTCCAAGTTTGGGTTTTTAGGGTTTCTCTGACAAAACCTAGCCAGCTCCAAATCCAGATTCACCAAATCAAGTGGTAAAACCTAAATATTTTATTTCCATTTGAGTTTCTCATTAAGATGTCTCACCACACCAAGCTTGAGGATAAGCTTGAAAGGGCTGATAATTTTCGAGCATGGAAGTATAGGATTGGGTTAATCCTAGAAGAGAATGAATTGGACACCTACATAAGTGAAGAGGTTCTAGTTCCAGAGGGAGATGAGGCTAAGGCCATACATAAGAAGAACTTGGTCAAGGGCAAGAGAATCATTGCAGATTCGATCAAAGACCATCTCATGCCACATGTGTCTTCTCTAAAGACACCCAAGGAGATGTTTAATTCCTTGACCAAGTTTTTTGAAGGAAAGAATATAAATCAGGAGATGACTTTGTGGAACTAATTGAAGAGTATAAAGATCCAGAATGGAGAGACGATCCAATCCTACTTCACTAGGGTCTCTCAAATCAAAGAACAACTTGAAGCTGTGGATGAAGTGGTAGAGAATGGAGAAATTGTGATGACCACTTTGAATGGCCTACCTAGGTCTTAGGACTCCTTCATCCAAGGAATTTGTGCAAGAAAGAAATTGATTTCTTTCAATAAACTATGGGAGGAATGCTACCAAGAAGAAGCTATACTTGTGGCCTGAGAAGAAAAGATGGGAAGTGAAGACCAAGCTCTCACAACTCAAACCAAGAGAAGTAAGTTCAAGAGGGAGAAACCTCATCACAACAGATCTTCTCACCATCATCAAAAGAATAAATGTCACTCTCACATTAGATGCTTCACATGTGATGAGAAGGGACACTATACCTCAGATTTTCCCAGGAACAGAAAAGGCTTCAACAACAACAAGATGAAGAACAAAAAGAAGAGATATCATGCTCATGCTGCTGAGGATGATGAACCTCCTAGGAATAAGACTAAGGAATAAAGTGAAGACTCTTCAAGTGACGAATAATATGTTCTAATCTCTACTCTCACAGGTATTATTACACACACATGGGTGTAATTGTTTCCTTATTGATAGTGGGGATTCCAAGCATATGACAGGATTTAAAAAGAATATCTTATGGACCTATCTGAACATGAGTCACCTCATAAGGTGAAACTTGGGGATGACTATCAATACCCTGTAAAAGAAAGTGGTGAATCCTCCTACAAGTTAGACTCTGGGAAGTCTTTAAAGATGAAAGATGTTCTATATGTACCTGGACTCAAGAAGCATATTCTCTCCATTTCATCTTTGGCTATAAATGGGATGAGAGTTGAATTTGTGGATGGAAAAGTACTTATGTGTCCAAAAGGTAAGACAATAGATGATGCAGTAGTGATTGGAGAGAAAGAGGGAGGATTGTACAAATTGAAGGGCCAACTTGAACAAGCCATGGTACATGAATCCATGGAGCCAAGTGAGCTTTGGCATAGAAGGATTGCACATCTTCACTATAGAGCATTACCAACTGCAAGCAAAGCAGTAGAAGGTATTTTTGAAATCCAGTCAAAGTATGAAGGTGTTTGAAAAGGATGTGCAAAAGGAAAGAACACAAAGAAGGAATTTCCAAGCAGTAAAGACAAGGCAAAAGGAATCTTGGAAATTATCCAATCTGATGTGTGCAGTCTGCCGTCATCCAATTCTTTGAGTGGGTATGCATATTATGTTTCTTTCATTGATGATTTCTCTAGGAAGACTTGGATTTATTTCTTGAAGAACAAAGATGAATTATATAGCAAATTCAAAGAATTCAAAGCCTTGATAGAAAACCACACTGAAAAGAAGATCAAGACTTTTAGATCTGACAATGGTGGATAATTCACTTCATAAGACTTCAAGAAGTTATGCAGTGATTCACGGATCAAGAGGGAGTTGACCACTCCATACAATCCATAACATAATGAAGTTGCAAAAAGGAAGAATAGAACTATCATGGAAGAACCACGGGAAATGCTTCATGAACAAGATATACCTATGCATCTATGGGAAGAAGCAACAAGGAGAACTCTATATGTACAAAACAAAACACCACACAGGGTACTTGACAACAAGACACCAGAAGTTAGCCATTTCAGGATATTTGGTTGTCCAGTATGCACACATGTTCCAAAATAAAAGAGGACAAACCTAGATCCGTCAGGGAAGAAGGGTATATTCGTAGGTTACAGTGAAAATTCAAAAGAATACAAAATCTACTTTCCAAGGTTCAAGAAAATTGAAATCAGCAGGGATGTGACTTTTGATGAAGACTCAACATACATCAAATCGAGGAATCCACCTATTGAAGACAATGAAGAACCAGAAGTACCCAGAATACAAGTCACCTCCATGAACGAAGCAATTCCAGAAGAGGATCGTGAAATAGAAGACCCACAAGAAACTGTAGATCCACCCCATGAGAAGAAATCTCACAAGATGAAACCAGCATGGGAAATACATCTCATCCAAGATGTAGAGAGGTATGGTGTTCTAGAAGAGGAACATGGATAAAGAAAAAGGACAAGGTAACACATCAGCTATGTAGCCTTACTCTGTGACATAATGAACACGGTCACTCTAGGACAAGGTCACACACCAGCAATGAAGGACCAAGAGTAGTCAGAATACAAGACACCACCATGAATGAAGCAATTCCAGAAGAGGATCGTGAAATAGAAAACACATAAGAACCTATAGATCCACCCCGTGAGAAGAACTCTCATAAGAGGAAACCAGCATGGGAAAGAGAACTCATCCAAGATGCAGAGTGGTATGGTGTTCCAGAAGAGGAACACAGATAAAGAAAAAGGAAAAGGTCACACACCAGCTCTGTAGCCTACTCTGTGACATAATGAACAAAGAACCTTCCAGTTATGAAGAATCAGCAGAAAAGAAAGAATGGAAGGAGTCCATGGTCGAGGAATACCAGTCGATCATGAAGAATGATGTTTGGGATGTGGTCCCAAGACCAGAAGGGAGGTCTGTTGTGACTTCCAAATGGATTTACAAGATCAAGCATGTTGCAGATGGTAGCAAAGAGAAATACAAGGCAAGGTTTGTGGCTCGTGGCTTCTCCCAGAAAGAAGGGATAGATTATGAAGAAATGCTTGCATCTATAGCCAGATACATTTCCATCATAACAATACTTTCTTTGGCTACAGTTATGAAATGGAAGATACACAAGATGGATTTCGAGACAACTTTCTTGAATGGTGTAGTCGAAGAGGAAGTGTATGTGGAGCAGCCACTCGGTTTTGAGACACATGACAGGGAGTCACATGCGTGCAAATTAAAGAAAGCTTTGTATGGTTTGAAACTAGCACCCAAGACATGGTACGGCTAGATTGGAAGCATCCTTACTAGTTTGGGCTTTACCAAGAGTAAAGTGGATTCCAACCTTTTCTACAAGGTTGAGGAAGGAAATCTAGTGATACTCCTAATGTATGCAGATGACCTATTTGTGACAGGTGAGAATGGGTTGATTGCTGATACCAAGACAAAGGTTGTTGTCGAGTTCAAGATGAAGGACTTTGGTATGATGTGTTACTTTCTAGGCATGGAGGTGTGGCAGAGTACAGATGGAATCTTCCTTAGACAAGGGAAGTATGAAATAGAGATCCTAAAGCAGTTCGGGATGATGGAATGCAAGGCCATGGCCACACCTATGGCATAAAAATTGAAGCTATTGAGTGATACTTCATCAGAGTCGGTTGGAGCCACAATATATCATCAGATGATTGGGTCCTTGATGTACCTGAAGAACACGAGACCAGATATTTTCTTTGCCGTGAACACGTTGAGCCAGTTCCTGATAGATCCTAGACATGTTCACTTGATTGTTTTAAAGCATATTTTGAGGTATCTGAAGGGTATGGTTGATTATGGTATCAAATATGATGCGAATCGAAAGGTTAACCTAGAGGGTTATGTTGATTCAGATTAGGAAGGCAGTGCTGCCAATAGGAAGAGCACTTCGGGGTGCTGCTTCAATGTGGGATCATATGTGATCTCTTGGTTTAGCAGGAATCAATCTTGCGTAGCACTGAGTACAACCGAAGTAGACTATGTCGTAGCTTGTTTGGCTAGTTGTAAGGGAGTATGGATAAGGAAGCTATGGTATGATTTGTTTGATCTCCAGTTGGATGCTACTTGTATCTTCTGTGACAACCAGAGTTGTATTAAGTTGTGTGTGAACCTGGTGTTCCATGACAAGTCGAAGCACATCAAGATCAAGTATCACTATATGAGCGATATGGCGCAGAGAGGAGCAGTGAAGCTCTTGTATGTTGCAATGGACAAGCAAATAGTGTTGGTATATTCACACCATCATTTTTATATTTTGCATGCCTGCATGCAAATCTGCATGCTTTGCATGCCATTTCGTGCATCCATTCATCATCATGGTGGTCTCCCAGCACCTAGAGTTTGCTTCTAGCTCTCCAGAGCCTGTATTTGCATGCATGCAAATCTGCATGCTTTACATGCCACTGCATGCATCCAGTCATCATCATGGTGGTCTCCTAGTACCTAGAGCTTACTTCTAGTTATCCAGATCCTATCTACAGCCCCCAATTGGCCTCCTACCTACCTAATGCGCCCTCCTTGACTTCTCTAGATGGAAAGTGCGCCTTTCCCACCTACCACAACTAGTTTGGGAGCCTTTGCTCACCTACCACCAGTCATCACTCAATTAGGGTGCCTTATCTCACCTACTGAGAGTTATCATTCAATTATTGCATTGATTGAGTAGTTCTTCCACCGATTGCTCATGCTAACTACTTGTAGCTTCTAGTTATCTAGTTCTGGAGTTCCACTTGACTATTTGATAGCCTCATGCACCCCCCTTGGAGTCTCCATTCCTTGATTTATGCCTAGATGGTACTGTTAGACTTAAGACACACTTAACTGACTATTTGTTGATGTATATGTAACTTCAGAATGTATTTCATATATGTATATTGTAGTCCTATTGAGATGGTATTATTCCTCTATACAAGAGTGTTTGTATTCCTATAGAGATGTTATTATTCCTCTATACATAAGTGTCCTCATTTATATTGTAAGTGTCGTAACTTATACTTGATGGGGTATTAGACCACCTCGTTGGAGTCAGCCCTGTATAAGTCATGTGGGTCGAAGGGTTATTAGACCACCCTATTGGGGGTTGGCCATGTGGGTCAAAGGGTTATTAGACCACCCCATTTGGTGTCGGCCCAGCCAACATTATGTTATGTGGTTAAGTTAAGGCCGACTTAGTAAAGGTTATTAGGAAATTCAAGTCAAGTATAAACAGAGTGCGAGAGGCACTCTATTTCATCATTCTATTCTCTCTCACACTCTCGGTAGAGTGGCGCACTTGTGGAGGAGGAGAAGCTGCTACTAGGAGATTTCTATCTCTTATGCTTGGGTTGTATCATTGCTCTATCTATATCTAAGGAAGTTATTGGGGTTTTTCACCTTTATGGTTTTCCCCAAGTAAACTCTGTGTCTCTTGTGTGCTTGCATTATTGTGTCCATGATTGATATGCTGTAGATATGTTGTACATGTTGTTCTCTCAATTAAGATCCTATATCAAATTGAAGTAAATTCTGAAAAATTAACATGGTATCAAAGCTAGCCTGAAAGAAGGCATGGTATGGCATGTGTGACACTTGTTGCAATTGCGAAGCTAGGGCTTGATATAGCAAAAACCAGTCATCATAGCACTTTAGCGATAAATAAATTTCAGTGAGGTTTCAGGGTCTGAAAATCATACAAGACGAAGCTAAGATCCCCGTGTACCTGGTATCCAAAGGAAAACCTCTAATTCGTTGTACTTTGTGATTTATTATCTATACAATATAGGGTTTCTGCCTCTTCCAGATATCAGTCATAAACAGGTGACCTTGGAAGAAAGGTCGTAACTCGGACTAGCAAGCTCCAAATGAAATTTCATAAAAAGTGACAGGTAGTGAATGGACTGTAATTTCTTAGGTAACTTTTTTCAGAGGCCGAAACTGAACCAGTGACATCTGGCATGCCGTACAAGTTGGCTCTCCTGGTTTATCCCATAAACAGGTCACGTTGTGACACTTGGCATAAATCTCTCTCAGAGAATCCATTTGAGGTCAGATCTATGAGGTTGGAAAGATCATAGGTCAGGTTATCACAGGAAACGTTTTCCAACCATATGAATTGAAAAGTTCAGAGTTACACCAGAAACAATCAGGTACATATTTCTGTCAAAACAGAATTATTTTTGAGCACCTTGATTCATGGCTTCCAGAATTTAGGGTTTTGAAGAAAGTTGGAATTTTTGTAATCGAAGACTACAACTGAATGCTACTCATAAAAATAAAAATGTAGAGACAAAAATCATAATTTTTGGTTGGGCAGAAGGCTGGGCTTGATCAGACCCTAGTTCGGGACTTTGATTGGAAAAGTAGAAAATTAGGGCTTCTGCAAAAATGGAAATTTTTGAAATCTGTGACCACAACTGGAAGCTCCTCAGAAAAATAGAAGCTTAGAGCTTTGGATCGAACCTTTTAATTGGGCAGAAGGGTGGGATTTATCAAACCCTAGTTCGGGATCATGTCAAGTGAATCCGGAAGCTTCAAAGGAAAATTTGAGGGGTGAAACTTTGCAGTTTTGAAATTATGAGTATACCAGCTTGATCAGCTCGTCAAGGCGCATATTTTTATCCTTTCGAAAGTTTGAATTTTTAGGGTTTCTCTGACAAACCCTAATCCAGCTCCAGATCCAGTTATTGCAAATCAAGTGGATTGGGTTAATCGTAGAAGAGAATGGATTGGTCACCTAAATAAGTGAAGAAGTTCCTGTTTCAGAGGGAGATGAGGCCAATCCCTTACATAAGAAGATTACAAGCAATGTCGATAGGTATCACTCATCCAGGTATGTTTCAAGATTTGTTCATGATTAAGTTTATGGTTTGTTTGTCTTCATGTTATTACGGTTAGTACAATCTTGGTTAAATTTAGACTTGTCGTATCACCTTAAAAAAATTATGAATGCATGATAGAATATATTCATTGATTAGGGTGTTGAGACTTATGATTGTACTAATGCATTATGGTGTTGTATGAGGTTTATGTTGTCTGCTAACATGAAAGGTACACCAAGAAAGACAAATCATGTTCTAGTTCAAGAACATATGATCATGATGACTAGAGGACAAATATTCATCCATTGTCATGAATCACTTAGAAGATCTATTTGTGAGGTATGTATAACTTGGTTCTATAATGATTAACCTACGAGATATGCAGGTTACTAGCACAAGTCATTGAAGAGAAAAATAAGACATCATGTGGGTATGTTAGACATAACTAGCTAACATACCAATCCAGGTATGTTTTTCCTATATCAAGTTAGAATCCTACCTTATGTTAGGATCCCTTATATAAGTATACTTGGTATGATTGGTTATGTTTATTCATAAAGTTAGAAATGTAAGTAATCAAGGGTTTATGCATTTTATGTCTCTTATCTTGATTGATGATTTAACTAACCAGAAGAGTCCTATGATCAAATAAGAATATGCATGAGTAAAAGAAGACTTCCCTGAAACCTTGAATACTAATGTTTATTATCTGTGTTTGAAATGATCATGACTATACATGTTTAAGATTATTGTGTTTTGATAGTATTAAGATGAATGTGTGATTATGTATGAGACCTCGAGGATAACACAATGATGATACTAATAAGCATGCATAGTGATGGATATAAGTTCAAGGATAGGTAATCCAGGAAGCAAAGATCAAGAGGGAGCACACTCCAGTTGTTCCTGCAAGGAAGCAAAGATCAAGAGGGAGCATGACTCCAGTTGTTCCTGCAATGAAGCAAAGAACAAGAGGGAGCACACTCCAGTTGTTCCTGCAAGGAAGCAAAGATCAAGAAGGAACACACTTTAGTAGTTTCTACAAGGATGCAGATATTTAGAGGGAGTTGACCACTTCTCACAATCCACATCAAAATGGAGTTGCAAAAAAGAAGCAAAGACTGAGAGGGAGTCAACCCAACAAACAAACAAAGATAAGTATTTGAATTATCATTCATTGCATATTTTATTGTTTAAATAATACTGTTCAATAATGTATATACTAGTGTTCCTAGAATTAGGTGGTGTATTATGCATATTAGAATAGTTGCATTGATGAATAGTATACTACTAATAGACATGGGTAAGTGGCCTATGGCACTGTACAACATTCCATTGCTACTTATCTAGAATGAAACCTCTTTGCTGACATGTTGGGAGTTGTGCACACTCTTAACAATGTTTTGGTAGAGATTGGAAGGCATCTAGAAAGTTACGGGATATGGATAAATGTTGTATTGAAGCATTGGCTAAGATAATTGCATGATTGTATGACATATTTATTTATGTGTAAGAATTTGTTCTGAAAACTATGAGATGTTTTCTAATCATGCAATTTAACTTGTTGTGTAGGAAAGATCGTATACCATCACCTACAAAAGAAGGAATACAACATTTGTTTAGCAACAAAGTTATCTATTGAAAATAATGAAGATATTGAAGTTCCCATGATCTAGGAAGAATGCCATGATCGAGGAGTACCAGTCGATCATGAAGATGCTTGGGATGCAGTCCCAAAACCTAAAGGGGAGTCTGTAGTAACTTCCAAGAGGATCTAAAAGATCAAGCATGCTGTAGGTGGTAGCATAGAGACTTTTTCTCCTATAGCCAAATACACTTCCATTAGATCCGTACTTGCTCTGGTTGTAGTGATGAAATGGAAGATACACCAGATGAATTTGAAGACAGCTTTCTTGAATGGTGTAGTTGAAGAAGAAGTGTATGTGAAGCAACCACTTGGTTCTGAGACACATGACAGGGAGTCATATATGTGTAGAACTTGGTATGGTAGGATAGACATCTTCCTATCCAGTTTGGGCTTTACCAAGAGTAAAGCAGATTCCAACCTTTACTACAAGGTTGAGGAAGGAAATCGAGTGATACTACTTTTGTATATGGATGACCTGTTTATTACAGGTGAAGATAGATTGATTGCTGACACGCAGCGAAAGCTTGCTGCCAAGTTCAATATGAAGAACTTAAGGATGATGCACTATTTTCTAGGTATGGAGATGTGGCAGAGTGCAGATGGAATCTTCCTTGGACAAGGGAAGTATGCAGTAGAGATCCTAAAGAGGTTCGGGATGATGGAATGCAAGGCCATGGCCACACCTATGGCATCAAACCTGAAGCTTCTGTGTGATTCTTCATCTGATCCAATTGATATCACCATGCATCATCAGATGATTGGGTCCTTGATGTACCTGACGAACACAAGACCGGATATTTGCTTTGTGGTGAACACATTGAGCTAGCTCCTGACGGATCCGAGGAGTGTTCACCTGGTTGTTGTAAAGCATATTCTGAGGTACCTAAAGGGTACAGTTGATTATGGGCTCAAGTATGATGTGAATTAAAAGTTTAACCTATAGGGTTATGTTGATTAAGATTGGGAAGGTAGTGTTGCAGATAGGAAGAGCACTTCTGGGTGCTGCTTCAGTATGGGATTAGGTGTGTTCTCTTGGTTTAGAAGGAAGTAGCCCTGTGTAGCACCGAGTACAGCCGAATCAGAGTATGTTGCAACTTGTTTGGCTAGTTGTGAGGCAGTATGGCTTCAGAAGCTATTGTCTAAATTATTTGATCTACTGCATGGGCTACTACTATATTTTGTGACAACCAGAGTTGTGTGAAGCTGTCTGAGAACCCAGTGTTCCACGACAGGTCGAAACACATAGAGATCAAATATCACTATATCAGGGATATGGTGCAGACAGGAGCAGTGAAGATCCTGTATGTTACGATGGATGAGCAGATTGCAGATGTATTGACGAATCCACTAGCCAGAGTGAAGTTCAAGTACTTCAGAGAGAGGCTTGGTGTTCTTCAGATCGACAACACTTCGAGGAAGAAGTGATGGAGACATTTGTTGTAGCCATTCCTAGCATGGTGGAAGGGGGATCCTTCACATGGATATGGATGTATGTGTTAGATGATGAGCATCAAGATAATACTCCAGTTACTACTCTGTATATGCATCAGGATGATGCTAGATATGATCAGTTGGATCATTTCTATGTATATGTATGTACGCATCATGTTGGATGTTGGATATGATTAGTTGGATCATTTATATGTATTTGTATATGTATCATGTTGGATGCTTGGACCATGTATCTGTATATGTATTAGGTAGATACTGTGTATGATCAGGTAGATCATGTATGTTGATATATATCAGGTGGATACATTGTGTGGATCATGTATCTATATATGTATCAGGTGGATACATTGTATGATCAGGTGGATCATGTATGGGGATATGTATCAGGTAGATACTTGGTATGCATCAGGTAGATGCATTGTATGATCAGGATGATCATGGATGACGAGCTTTAGGATGTTGCTTCATATGACTTGCATCAGGACGATGCAGTGATGATGAACAGGATGATCATGTGTACATCAGGATGATGTATGGTGAGTATCAGGTTGATACTTTGTGGCCGTGGAAAGGTTGTGCAAAGTAAATCCTAGATTTGTTCTAGGTCACATCCAGTATGAAAAAGGACTGGCACTGTGTATCACATGTAAGACCTAGGAGATCTGATAGGTTGGGTTGTGTGCCCATAATAAGTCCTGGGATGCTCTTTCGAGGGTTTGTGATAGTAGGCCACATGTAAGACTTGGGAGATCCGATAGGTTGGGTTGTGTGCCCGTAATAAGTCCTGGGATGCTCTTTCGATGGTTTATGGTGGGCTGCTACATGTAAGACCTGGGAGATCTGATAGGTTGGGCTGTGTGCCCATAATAAGTCCTGGGATGCTCTTTCAAAGGTTTGTAGCAAAGGTCACATGTAATCAGTCCTAGATATCTTGTCGGTCATGCTTAGGCACATAAATGTTCCTAGGATGCTCTTTAGAGTTCTTGTTGGTCGTGCTATGCACATAAATGTTCCTGGGACACTCTTTTAAGGTTTTGTGACAGTCACATGTAATAAGTCCCAGAGATCTGGACAGGATGAAAAAGGCCTCAGATGCTCCTTAGGGTTCTTGCTAGTAAAGACACTCTTTTAAGGTTTTGTGACACACGTAATAAGTCCTGATGATTCCACAATATGGCCAGTGATGATGAAGACCTGTAGGTGGTGGGACTACATCCAGTATGAAAAAGGACTGGCTCTATAGAACTTCCTATGATGAGTAGATTCAGAGATTGATTGAGATAGCAGCAGCAGTGACGATGACGATTATCCAGTGACGATGACCTAGAGAAGAAGGCTTGTGCTAGAAGACCTATGTCGAGAAATACCTTCCTAGTTAAGATGGAGTGTTGATGTATATGTAACTTCGGAATGTATTTCATATATGTATATTGTACTCCTATGGAGATGGTATTATTCCTCTATACATAAGTGTTTGTATTCCTATAGAGTTGTTATTATTCCTCTATACGGAAGTGTCATCATTTATATTGTAAGTGTCATAACTTATACATGATGGGTTATTAGACCACCTTGTTGGGGTCGACCCTGTATAAGTCATGTGCGTTGAAGGGTTATTAGACCACCCTATTGGGGGTCGGCCATGTGGGTCAAAGGGTTATTAGACCACCCTATTGGGTGTCAGCCCAGTCAGCATTATGTTATATGGTTAAGTTAAGGCTGACCTAGTAAAGGTTACTAAGCAAGTCAAGTTAAGTATAAATAGAATGCGGGAGGCACTCTATTTCATCATTCTATTCTCTCTCACACTCTTGGGAGAGTGGCACACTTGTGGAGGAGGAGAAGCTGCTGCTAGGAGATTGTCATATCCCAAATTTGGTATTGGGTCAAAATGGCCTAATCACATTGGCCCTATTCATTAGAGTTTGTCAAATTGATGCTAAAGGTCAAATAATTGCCAAGGAGGAAAATTACTAGTTTCCTAGGTTTGGGGTGGAAGCTTTGGGATTTGGAATAATGGGGATAATAAATGATGTTTGAACATTAGAATGGCATAAATATTTAATAAAGGAGATAAATAAATATATACAAGTGAAAATCAAAGTGGCATTTCATCATGAAGACACATGGAGGAAGTGGGACCCACATATGGCTAGATTTCCCCACTACACTTGGCATCATTCTCTCACCAATTCGAATTCAAGGTGAATGGTAACATACTTGGGGGAGTCCAAAAGGTATTATTCATTGCATTACTCATCCAAGGTCGAAATATAGAGGAGGAGTAACTCCCATGGAAGAGGAAGAGGCAATTTGGAGCTAGTGAGACACTTGGGCTAGATTCCCTAGCTCTATGACAACAATGATGAAGATGCTATGACACCTATGACACAAATCAGACCTGAAGGCTGACATATGACATATATGACATGTCAGGGCTAAAAATAGACTCCAAGAGGGCGCTCAAGGGTGTTAGGGCAGCTAAGATGCTTCCACATGTGATTTGGTGGAAGTGGGAGACTAGGAATTGTTGTACAAGTGGCGTTCTTTGGAATCTCTTCCCAACTTGAGTTGGCATGAGTCTCTTGGAAGGAATTCGACCCATGGAGGACATTAGAAGTTTATAAATGTCAATAACAAAGAATGAAACCAGCTTTTGATCATTTGTAGAATTTGCAATTGCATTTGTGAAGAGGGAGAGCTAGTGGATGACTAGTTTCTTGCCTTAGCCAATTTCGAGGGTGAAAGATTCCCATCCAAGTTGGTAATTGGAAAGGCCATTCAGACCTTTCATTTGGAGCTTTAATGGAGTCTTTATTTGCAGGTGTAAGCTACAGGGCAGCTCATGGTTTCTTCTATTGCAGCTCACTCCTTCAACCATTTCCAGTTTTGATGGCATATTCTTGATCCTTGAGGGAGGGCGTTTTTGGTGAGCTATTGTACTCTTTGGGGAAGCTTTTAATGCCCCATTTATTTTGTAATATGAAGTAAATACTCTGTTCTTCATCTCCAAAAGGTTTCAGGTCGAAATTCCAAGTAGAAATGTATAAATCTCATTTTTAATGGAAGAACAATGCCATTTCCCCACTACCTTGTTGTGAGCCAATGTATTGATGATTATTTCGAATGAATGGATGATTCTCTGATATATTTGTGATAAATATACTGCCATGGATGTCTTCTACAAGTTTCATGTACTGTACTTGAGCATTTGAAGCATTTTTACTCAGTGTAGTTGTATTGGGAGGTGAAATAGTGCCATTTCCCCAAGGGTCGAATTGGGGATTTTTGCAGTTGAATGGGAGAGGGTGAGAACAGTTGTAATAATCCATTAATGGTGCATATGAGACTTTAATAACATACTTAACACATTAAATACCTCTGTTCATAAATTTGAGTGGGTTTGGAGGCATTTGGGAAGCCATTTTCATTGTTTACCCCAGGGGGATTTGAACCCCAAATTACTAGTAAAATTGCATAATTGGTCCAGAATATTAAGAGAGTTTGCAGAGGTCTTTTGGTGGCCATATGTCATACATAAACATCATATTCAAGTTATAATATCATTCATACACCTTCCTTGAAGATTTGAAGGCATTTGGAGTCAATTTGAGACCTAGAGACCAATACTAGTCAAAGGAAAATCACTAGTAAAGTTACCTACATTGATCAGAATTGAAAGAGGATTTGCAGAAGTATTTTAAAGGTCCAAAGGCATCCCTGAAACACATATTTATGTTCTAATATCATTCATACACCTTCTCAGAAGATTTGGGATCATTTGGGGCAAATTTGGGACCTAGAGATCAAAACTAGTCAAAGGTCGAACAAGGGAAAAAAAAGTGGAAAATTGCCATTTTAATAAAATTCCTAATAAGGGACATTACAGTGGTATCAGAGCATGATCTTGGCACCTTATGTGGTCTAATATTCATGAGGAATATAATTCAGGTACCACCATTAGATATTGAAACCAAAAGTGCTTTTGTTGAAGAGGAAAAAAAAAAAAGGTAGGAGAAGAAGAGCAAATTTTTTGAGGAAACTATGACTAGGGATGAAAAGGGAGCCTCATATGATGGTGAGGAGCATATAAAAATTATGAAAACAATATGTGAAGATATGACCAAGCAACTTAAGGAAGGATTCGAATTGTTTTCTATCGAACTTGTGGAAAAAATTATTGATTTTAAGGAAAACAAGGGGCAAAATGCATCAGCTTGCTTTAAGGAGCAAAAGGAAGAGACATCACAAGAGCATGAAGAAGATTCTATTGAAAATATGGAAGATCATTTTGAGACACCTTCTAGCTTAGACATGAACCAAAGAGCATCTACTGATGGATGCTTAAACTATGAAGGAGTACCTACTGATGGGTGCTCACACCTCTATGTTGGTGACATAGAGATCACTTTTGAAAGTGTTTCTACAAGTACAAGTTTCATTAAGCATGATAATGAAGACCTTGTAGCAGTTGAAGAAGAACCAAGATCAACTTCCCCATCACCACTTGAGCTTCATGAAGTTGGTCCAAGCAAAATTGAAGAAGATGAGGAGGTTCATTTGCAAGAGCCTCATTTTCTTGAAGGGTCCTTAAAGATGAATGAAAATAAGATCCAAGAGTCCCTCAGCATTCTCCATGACACTCAAGCATTGGTGTCAAATTCTTGTTGGAGAGCTACTTCATTGGAGGAAACATCCTTCCTTGAAGACATGGAGAAGATTCAAAGAGCAATGTGCCACATCAAAGGTAATTTCATGTCTTTGCTTTTTGATAGAAACCATTTGTTTGAGCTTAATGAATTGTTACATGATGCATACTTGAAGAATAATGAGGATATTCATAAGCTCACAATTCAAAATGAGCAACTTCTTGAAAAGTTGCAAGATACTTGTTTTTCCTCCTATGTTTCAGATTGTCAAATGGTAGATTGTTTGGAGGATTCTCATGACATGGTGGATCATGAGAAATGTGAAAATTTGAATGTTCTTGATGTGTTTGGAAATGAACTTGAAGAGATCCAAACACTTGATGTGGTGGAAGAAGAATTTGAATTGCCTATTGATGAAGGTTGTGCAATTTTTAAAGAAGAGCATGATTCATCTACATTGGAACCAAACTATGACAAAGAGTTCACACTTTTGAAGGAGCTGCATGATACTACCCATATGGATCCTCCCCATGATGAAACTTCTGTACTTTTTTATCATTTGGGTGATTTGGTTCATTCTCCTACATCCTACAATTCCATGTTTTGCAACATTAGTCTCAATGAAGTATGGGTGAAAGGGTTCTTTTTTATGGTGCCACATGAGGAGTATGATATGGTTGGAGCACATTCTTATTCACATTTGCAGCAGCATACTTTATTACTTTATGATGATGCACATCTACATGGATGCACCTATGATATGCATTTGAGTCACTTGAAGACTCATGGTTTTTCTTGCTCAACACTTGATTCATTTGATGTTGGAGGAACTTCATCCAACACTTGGGTGAATAGATTTATGATTGGAGAACATTTTTGTTGGAAGCCACATACTTTGCTATATCTTTATGATGATCACATTCAGGGATGTATGGGTGAGACTTCTTTGAGTCATTTGAAGTCTCCTTGTTTTTTCTGCTCATTATTTGGTTCAGATTTTAGTGGAGATTCTTCATTCACTTCTTGGATGAAAGAATACATGGCTGAATATTTTGATGCATCTCACATCCTTTTGGAGCAGCTTTATAGGACATGGGATCCTCACCTATGTCATTGGAGCAGATTTGATTGGTCACTTGAAGCTTGTATGCACTTGGAAAACGGTGGTCTACTTGCTTGGAGGTATAAGCACTTTCATGATTCTTTGATGAAGCACCTCCTTGATATTAATTTTCATTATGTAGTTATGTACTTTGATGATATATATTTTGTACTCATGATGTTTGGAAGAATGCATACAAGAAAATGGGATCCAGGAATCCTCTTATATGATGGTATGGGTTGGAGAGCACTCTTAATTGTTCGGGTGCAATACAAGCAATGGGACCCTGGAATAATTTTTATCTCATTGGTTTCAAATTTTTTGGGGAAACAAGCAGTATGGGAGATGGATTTCCCCACTTAATAAAGCGATTTTTATCAGAGTAGTGCAGCATCAAGCATGTTGGTTCCTCTCTAAAATCTTCATGGAAACTCAAAGACTCAAGGTTGGGCAATTCAATGGCAACTTCAAAGAATTATGCAGAAAGCAGGTTCTTCAACACCCATGTTTAAAATTGCTTGAGGACAAGCAATATTGGGAAGGGAGGATTTGTCATATCCCAAATTTGGTATTGGGTCAAAATGGCCTAATCACATTGGCCCTATTCATTAGAGTTTGTCAAATTGATGCTAAAGGTCAAATAATTGCCAAGGAGGAAAATTACTAGTTTCCTAGGTTTGGGGTGGAAGCTTTGGGATTTGGAATAATGGGGATAATAAATGATGTTTGAACATTAGAATGGCATAAATATTTAATAAAGGAGATAAATAAATATATACAAGTGAAAATCAAAGTGGCATTTCATCATGAAGACACATGGAGGAAGTGGGACCCACATATGGCTAGATTTCCCCACTACACTTGGCATCATTCTCTCACCAATTCGAATTCAAGGTGAATGGTAACATACTTGGGGGAGTCCAAAAGGTATTATTCATTGCATTACTCATCCAAGGTCGAAATATAGAGGAGGAGTAACTCCCATGGAAGAGGAAGAGGCAATTTGGAGCTAGTGAGACACTTGGGCTAGATTCCCTAGCTCTATGACAACAATGATGAAGATGCTATGACACCTATGACACAAATCAGACCTGAAGGCTGACATATGACATATATGACATGTCAGGGCTAAAAATAGACTCCAAGAGGGCGCTCAAGGGTGTTAGGGCAGCTAAGATGCTTCCACATGTGATTTGGTGGAAGTGGGAGACTAGGAATTGTTGTACAAGTGGCGTTCTTTGGAATCTCTTCCCAACTTGAGTTGGCATGAGTCTCTTGGAAGGAATTCGACCCATGGAGGACATTAGAAGTTTATAAATGTCAATAACAAAGAATGAAACCAGCTTTTGATCATTTGTAGAATTTGCAATTGCATTTGTGAAGAGGGAGAGCTAGTGGATGACTAGTTTCTTGCCTTAGCCAATTTCGAGGGTGAAAGATTCCCATCCAAGTTGGTAATTGGAAAGGCCATTCAGACCTTTCATTTGGAGCTTTAATGGAGTCTTTATTTGCAGGTGTAAGCTACAGGGCAGCTCATGGTTTCTTCTATTGCAGCTCACTCCTTCAACCATTTCCAGTTTTGATGGCATATTCTTGATCCTTGAGGGAGGGCGTTTTTGGTGAGCTATTGTACTCTTTGGGGAAGCTTTTAATGCCCCATTTATTTTGTAATATGAAGTAAATACTCTGTTCTTCATCTCCAAAAAGTTTCAGGTCGAAATTCCAAGTAGAAATGTATAAATCTCATTTTTAATGGAAGAACAATGCCATTTCCCCACTACCTTGTTGTGAGCCAATGTATTGATGATTATTTCGAATGAATGGATGATTCTCTGATATATTTGTGATAAATATACTGCCATGGATGTCTTCTACAAGTTTCATGTACTGTACTTGAGCATTTGAAGCATTTTTACTCAGTGTAGTTGTATTGGGAGGTGAAATAGTGCCATTTCCCCAAGGGTCGAATTGGGGATTTTTGCAGTTGAATGGGAGAGGGTGAGAACAGTTGTAATAATCCATTAATGGTGCATATGAGACTTTAATAACATACTTAACACATTAAATACCTCTGTTCATAAATTTGAGTGGGTTTGGAGGCATTTGGGAAGCCATTTTCATTGTTTACCCCAGGGGGATTTGAACCCCAAATTACTAGTAAAATTGCATAATTGGTCCAGAATATTAAGAGAGTTTGCAGAGGTCTTTTGGTGGCCATATGTCATACATAAACATCATATTCAAGTTATAATATCATTCATACACCTTCCTTGAAGATTTGAAGGCATTTGGAGTCAATTTGAGACCTAGAGACCAATACTAGTCAAAGGAAAATCACTAGTAAAGTTACCTACATTGATCAGAATTGAAAGAGGATTTGCAGAAGTATTTTAAAGGTCCAAAGGCATCCCTGAAACACATATTTATGTTCTAATATCATTCATACACCTTCTCAGAAGATTTGGGATCATTTGGGGCAAATTTGGGACCTAGAGATCAAAACTAGTCAAAGGTCGAACAAGGGAAAAAAAAGTGGAAAATTGCCATTTTAATAAAATTCCTAATAAGGGACATTACAGAGATGTCTATCTCTTATGCTTAGGTTGTATCATTGATCTATCTATCTCTGAGGAAGTTATTGGGGATTTTCACCTTTATGGTTTTCCCCAAGTAAACTCTGTGTCTCTTGTGTGCTTGCATTATTGTGTCCATGATTGATATGCTGTAGATATGTTGTACATGTTGTTCTCTCAGTTAAGATCCTATATCATATTGAAGTAAATTCTGAAAAACTAACACTATTACCATTTATGACCGATACTATTGACTGGATGATGTCTCCATTGTTAATATTTAATATGCTAAGACAGAAAATAACAGCATTACATTCCATTTCACAATAATAGCATATACAGGATCACTGAAGAAACAACAAGCATAGCATAAACACAAGAGACACAGATTTATCCTGGGAAACCCTCATGGGGTAGAAAACCCAGCAAAGCTTCCTCATTATAGATGACCAGCAATATACAAAGATGCAAACCAAAGACATGATCTCCTCCTCCACCAGAGCAGACCTCTCCTCTACAAGTGTGCCTTTCTCAAGCGAGTGTGTGTGTCAAATGAGGAACATACCTCCTCTATTTATACACTACACTGACATGTATTTTACACAAGTACATGTAGGATCGTATTTAACCATTAGGTTAAATACCCTATTATAATTGACTGGGCCGACCCCCACATGGTGGGTCTAATAACCCTAGTTACCACAACCAATTTGGAGGAATAAACATCTCCGGATTCATAGTATAATCACATCGGAGGTATGGAACATCTCCGGAATAAATAATATACAAATATAATATTCTTAGAAGTTACAATATTCAACACTCCCCCTTAACGAGAAGGATATTATAACAACATCCGCAGGAGCAACGAGTCATACATCATACATGATACATCTATAAATCATTGGAAGCTTTCTCACCATCATCAGTAACTTAAGCAGTTACTGGAACATCAACATCATCAGCATCATCATCACACGATCATCAGCATTGTCATCACACGATCATCAGCATTGTCATCACACGATCATCAGCATCGTCATCACACGATCATCAGCATCATCATCACATGATCATAAGCATCATCATCACATGACTGTCATCAACATCGTCATCAAACGATCATCATCATCATCATCACACAATTATCAGCATCGTCATCACACGATCATCAGCATCATCATCCCATTATCAGCATCGTCATCACACGATCATCAGCATCGACATCACACGATCAACATCGTCATCACACGATCATTAGCATCGTCATCACACGATTATCAGCATCATCATCACACGATCGTATTACAGGATGATCAATCCTGCTCTCTTTAGGACATAGGTCCATGGATGATACAATCCAGATAAAGTTCCAGGATGATCAATCCTTATCTCTTTAAGACAAGTCTCATGTCTAGGGATGATCTAATCCCAACCACAGTGCCAGTCCTTTTTCATACTGAATGTGACCTAGATCAGATCTAGGATTTACCACCACAGAGCCAGTCCTCTTTCATACTGGATGTGTCACGTCTATAGAGCCAGCCCTGTTTCATGCTGGATGTATCACATCTACAGAGCCAACCCTGTTTCATGCTGGATGTATCACATCTACAGAGCCAGCCCTGTTTCATGCTGGATGTATCATATATACAGAGCCAGCCCTGTTTCATGCTGGATGTATCATATCTACAGAGCCAGCCCTGTTTCATGCTGGATGTAACCTAGAAAAATTCTAGGATTTGTCACGTACATTTTGAACTAAGGTCCAAGGACGATCCAGTCCTATCATGTACCTTTTGAACCGAAGTCCAGGGATGATCCAGTCCTATCATGTGTTCAGATATCCACATCATCTTTTTCAGGATCTTGCATGCAATGAGGGTTTGCATGCAAATTCTAGGGTTTGCATGCACTTTGCATGCATCCCAGTCACCAGTTTGATGCCTCCAGCACCTTAGCCACCTTATTCTAGCACCCGGGAGCCACTTCCTTCAGAGTTTTAGCCCTCCTAGGCTGAAAGGTGCCCACTTCTCACCTACTACCAGAGAAGGGTGCACTTGTTCACCTACCACTGCAGTTCCACTTCAGTTACATTCAGTTAGCTCCGATTCTCCCTGATTTGAGGCTAGTTTCACTCCCGACTGACTGTTTCACTTCCATTGGACCTCCAGTTTGACTAGATGACTTGTTCTGACTTCAGTTAGTCTCCCATGTGCCCCCCACTGAGCCTCCTTCCCCTAATTAGTGCTACACACTTCAGTTACACTTGTTACACTCAGTTAGACTCAGATTGACACCTAGATGACTGGTTCTTGTGCATTGATGAGCACCACCGATTGATGATGAGGACTCCTAGTTGGAGTCAAGCTACTCCATTCAGTGATTCGAATGGCCTACTTAGTCAATTCGAATTGCTCACTCACATTGTCAGATTGTATTGTAATTATTCACCCTTATTGGGATATTGAGCACTGCTGCATGTTTTGCACAGTTTTACACCATATTTTCTATATTCATATGTTGTGATTGATTTACTTGTTCATTAGATCTGCTGTGACTAATTTTACATCATGTACCTTTTGAACCGAAGTCCAGGGACGATCCAATCCTATCATGTACCTTTTGAACCGAAGTCCAGGGACGATCCAGTCCTATCATGTACCTTTTGAACTGAAGTCCAGGGATGATCCAGTCCTATCATGTACCTTTTGAACCGAAGTCCAGGGATGATCCAGTCCTATTATGTACCTTTTGAACCGAAGTCCAGGGACAATCCAATCCTACCATGTACCTTTTGAACCCAAGTCCACGGACGATCCAGTCCTATCATTCAATTCTCAGAGACCTCATGTCTACGGCTCAATTCAAAGGACTAAAGTCCGAGGACGATCCAATCCCCTTACCTGTTCATTCAGGATTTAGTTCTCAGAGACATCATGTCTACGACTCAATTCAAAGGACTAAAGTCCAAGGACGATCCAATCCCCTTACCTGTTCATTCAGGATTTAGTTCTCGGAGACATACGTCTACGGCTCTCTTTAGGACTGAAGTACAAGGATGATCCAATCCCCTCAAGTCCACCAAGGACTTCATTCTCGAAGACATACGTCTACGGCTCTCTTTAGGACTGAATTTCGGGGATGATCCAATCCCCTCAAGTCCACCAAGGACTTCATTCTCGAAGACATACGTCTACGGCTCTCTTTAGGACTGAAGTCCAGGGATGATCCAATCCCCTCAAGTCCACCAAGGACTTCATTCTCGAAGACATACGTCTATGGCTCTCTTTAGGACTGAAGTCTAGGGATGATCCAATCCCCACATCACTATGGGTACAAGTATCTTCATCCATACAAGTACAAACACATATCAATACATCAAGGCATCATGTAACCTCATCATCAAAACATGTATAACAAAACATGTATCCTCATCATCAAAACATGCATAACATCTATCATCAAAAGCATGTATACATCTATCATCAAAAGCATGTATATCTAACATCAAAATCATGTATACATCTATCATCAAAAGCATGTATACATCTATCATCAAAAGAAAAAATATAAGATTCCTAAATCTAAATAATTCTAAGTAACTAGGTGCAGTAAAAAGGTAACCTCATCATTGATGAGACAGACTTGTTACCAGATACTATGCTACTCCCCCTTTCGAGGAGGGTCCTTCTGGACTATACCAAGCTTGTCTAGAAAGTATTCAAACTTTACTCGAGACATAGGTTTAGTCAAGATATCAGCAATCTGATCCTCAGTGCTTATATACTCGAGCTTGATAGCTCCTCTCTGCACCATATCTCGTATATAGAAGTATCAGATCTCTATGTGTTTTTGAATTATCGTGGAATACAATATTTTCTATCTTGATGCAGTTTTGAATGTCACACATAATCATAGTGGAATTCATTTCTAAGTCAAACACTCCATATAAAAGCTTCTGAAGCCATACTGCTTCACAGCTGGCAGAGCAGACAGCTATATATAGATTTTGCTTCAGCGGTACTGAGAGCCACACTAGATTGTTCCTTGCTGAACCATGAGATCATGGCAGATTCAAGCCTATAACATCCACCTGATGTACTCTTTCTGTCTGAGGCACTTTCTGCCCAATCAGAATCTGAGTAACCATGTAAACGGAGTTCATGACCTCCAAGATAATATAGAACAAAAATCTAATGTACCTTTTAGGTACCTCACTACATGCTTTGTAGCTATTAATTGCATCTTTCTAGGTTCTACTAGATACTAACTTAGGGTATTTACAGCAAAGCATATATCTGGCCTAGTATTTGTTAAATACATCAATGACCCAATGATTTGTTTATGTAGGGTTAGGTCCACTAAATACGATGAGTCATTAACTAACAACTTCAAGTTGGAGTCCATGGGAGTGGCCATGTCTTTATACTCCAACATATCAAATCTTTTTAGAAACTTCACAGCATACTTACCTTGATTTAAAAGATTCCTTTTGGATCTTGCTATACTTCTAGACCTAAGAAGTAGTGCATTAATCCGAGATCTTTCATTTCCATTTCTGCAGCCATTTTCATGACCTGTTTCTCATTCCTTGTCAGAAAGATATCATCGTCATACAATAATGGTATGATAGGTTCATCATCCACAACCTTAAGGTAAAGGTTAGGAACCGCTTTACTTCTGGTAAAGCCCAAGCTTTGTCATGAAGCTATCAATTGTCCATTATTCACACTCAGCATTGAGTGATCTTCTGCATATCTATCTGTGCCATCTCTCGTCAGATGGGTCTAAAAATGAGCCTCAAAATCATTCGAACTCTATGGTGAGTTCCTTCTTGCATCCATGTCATATGTGTATAGAAACCATATTCAACCTTGTAGCAAAGGTTGAGATCCACATCACTCATGATGATCATTAAGCTCATCAATTGACTACCGATCCTGGGAACCCATACAGAACCTGATTACATTATTAAGAGAATGGTCTTATCTAGTCCCTTGGAGCAAAACATCTCATCATGATTCTCTTCCTCTTTCTAAGAGAATCTCTTAACCACAAGCTTTCTATAGTGTGTTTCATTTGTAAATCTTTTGTTGAACATCCATCGCTTGTTCAGAGTTCGTCATTCATCATGATCTTTCCTACAAATCAAAATTAAGTACATGATTAGTAATACTTCATAATCATCAAATCATATTGACATGATAACCTATTATGCATACAGATATCATTTACATAGTTATGCAACTATTTTGACCAATACTTTGGCACAACACTTTCCCAAATCCTGTATGCATACACTGGCTATCTAGATGCCTTCCATCTCTACCAGAACATACTATTGAGAGTGTGCACAGCTCTCAGCATGTTAGCAAAGAGGTTTCATTCTAGACAAGCAACAATGGAATGTTTGTCCAATTTACCAATCATATGCATATTAGTAGTATACTGTTTAATGCTTTATGAATGTTTATACTCAGCATGATATATTCTAGGAATACAAATATGCATACAAGCAATATCATTTACTATTTCTAATAACAACCCAAATACTTATCTTTTATGTTTGTGTGGTTGCCTCCCGCTTGATCTTCTGTATGTCTTCTGAACTTCTATTCATTCTGTACCACTGTGCATGCTCAAGTGTACACTAGTGTCATCCTCATGATCTCATACACAAACATACATTCATTAGTATATTCTCAATATTATCAAAACATTCTAATTCTAAATAATCTTGAATATGTATAGTCATGATCATTAGTATTCAGGGTTTCAAGGAAGTCTTCTTTTACTCATGCATATTCTTGTTTGATCTAGTTAGTTAAATCATCAACCAAGATAAGAGACATAATATGCATAAACCCTTGATTACTAACCAATCATACCAAGTATACTTACACAAGGTAAGATTCTAACATGACACATGAAAACATACCTGGATTAGTATACCTGCTTAGTTATGTACAACATACCTAAACAATCTCTTCAATGATTTAGAGATCCTAAGATAGAACCTACATGTCTCGTAGGTTAAACATGATATAACAAAGTCATACATACCTCGTGAGTCTTTGTCTGCATGTTGTCATGGTCATGGAACTTGATTTGTCTTTTGTGATGTACCTGTGTCTTGTTAGCAGAACACATCAACCTCACACAACACCATAATGCATAACTACAATCATATAGCCCTAATCAATGAATGTCTTCGATCATTCACATGCATTCATATTGTTACTAGGTTGATAAGACAATTAATTACATTAATCAAGATTGTACTAATAAATAACATGAAGACAAACACATTATGAACTTAATCAAGAATCAGATTTCAAGGCATACCTGAACCTCCTTAAGTCATACCTGTCGAGACTTTTTGTAGTCTTCTTATGTAAGGCCTTAGCCTCAACTCCCCCTGAAACTTGATCTGGAGCTTGATTAGGGTTTGCTAGAGAAACCCTAAAAATTTAATATTTGACTTTCACACTTCTGAATGGATGGAAGAATGTGTCTTGCTGAGGTGATCAACCTAGCATTCTTCAATTTTGAAATCTCCAAAATTTGACCCCTCAAAATTGCCTTCGAAACTTTTGGATCTTCTAGACAGGAACCCGAACTAGGGTTTGATGAAGCCCACCCTTCTGTCCAATCAAAAGGTTTGATCCAAGGATCTAAACTCTTATTTTTCTGAGGAGCTTCTAGCCATGGACTCCGATTCCAAAAATTCTATCTTTTTCCGAAACCCTAAATTTTAGAAGCAATGAATAAAGGTGCTCCAAAAATAATTCTGTTTTGACAGAAATATGCACCTGATTGTTTCTGCTATAACTCTGAAATTTCTGCTCCACAGGGTCTGAAAACCGTTTTTGTAGTAGCCTAACCTGTCATCTTTCCATCCTGACAGGTCTGACCTCAATTGGATTTTCTGAGAGAGAGTTATGCCAAGTGTCACAACGTGACCTGTTTATGGGATAAAAAAGGAGAGCGAACTTGTACGGCATAACACGTATCACTATTTGAACTTCGGCCTTTGAAAAATTTTCCTAAGATAGCTCGCCTTGTTATCTTTCCATCCTGATAGGTCTGACCTCAATTGGACTCTTTGAGAGAGAGTTATGCCAAGTGTCGCAACGTGACCTGTTTATGGGATAAAACAGGAGAGCGAACTTGTACGGCATGCCATGTGCCACTGGTTCATCTTCGGCCTCTAAAAACGTTTCCTGAAATAGTACAGTCTGTGTTCTACCTGTCTCTTTTTACAAAAATTTATTTGGAGCTTCCTAGCCCAAGTTATGACCTTTTTTCCAAGGTCACCTGATTTTGACTGAGATCTGGAAGAGGCAGAAACCCTAACTTGTACTGATCATAACTCATAAAGTACAACTAATCTGAGGGTGCCCTTTGGACACAAGGTACCTGGGGCTGTTATCTACGACCTATAAAGTTTTCAGATCCTAAAACTTTGCATAAATGGATTTATAGCGAAAGTTCCATGATGACTGGTTTTTTCTATATAAAACCCTAACCTTCAAATTGTCCCAAGAGAAGTAAGTGTCGTAAGTGCCATACATTGCCTTCCTTCAGGTTAGCTCTGATACCATGTTAATATTTAATATGCTAAGATAGAAAATAGCAGCATTACATTCCATTTCACAATAATAGCATATACAGGATCACTGAAGAAACAACAAGCATAGCATAAACACAAGAGACACAGATTTATCCTAGGAAACCCTCATGGGGTAGAAAACCCAGCAAAGCTTCCTCAATATAGATGACCAGCAATATACAAAGATGCAAACCAAAGACATGACCCCCTCCTTCACCATAGCATACCTCTTCTCCACAAATGTGCCTTTCTCAAGTGAGTGAGTGTGTCAAATGAGGAACATACCTCCTCTATTTATACCCTACACTGACATGTATTTTACACAAGTACATGTAGGCTCGTATTTAACCATTAGGTTAAATACCCTATTATAACTGACTGGGCTGACCCCCACATGGTGGGTCTAATAACCCTAGTTACCACAACCAATTCGGAGGAATAAACATCTCCGGATTCATAGTATAATCACATCGAAGGTATGGAACATCTCCGGAATAAATAATATACAAATATAATATTCTTAGAAGTTACAATATTCAACATCCATTGTTATCCAAGCTAGACTTTGAGTTAGATAGCCTCATGCACCCGCCTTGGAGTCTCCATTCCCCGATTTACGGATAGATGGTTCTGTTAGACTCAGTTGGTCACACTTGACTGACTCTTACAAGTTCTGACTGATACTACCGACTAAATGATGTCTCCATAGTTATTCATGCTAGACTTTGAGGTCAAATTTGAATTCCCTACTTGGATAATTCGAATCCTATATGATGCCTCCTCATTGATTATTGTACTACATTCTTTAGATTCATTATTCATTGGATGATATTGATATTGTCCATTATTTTGTGTTTATGAGTGATTATTGAGTGCATGCTTCTCTTCTTCTTTGCAAATAACCTTGAGAGTTTGATTGTGAAATTGTTGCAGTTGCTAGATCCCTGCAGATTATCACATGGTATCAGAGAAGTCAACAGCTATTCAAATTGCATCCATTGCAGCATTTCTCTGAGAATCTATATTTCACTTGAGCACCAGAAGCCTCTGAGTTTCCACAACAAATCTTGGTGCTATTACTTGAATTCATTAGAGAAATCCAATGAGGTCTAGCCAGTTGTCAAGGACTTAGTCTATGTGCTCAATGTTCAAAAGATAGTGTTCAGTCGAAGAGTGGCACTCTCCATTAGCCAAAACTTCTCTTGTTTTGCAGGTTTATTCACCTGTTTGGAATCTTTTTTGAACTATTCAACTTTCTCTGTTCAGATGGATCTAAAGCTCACATCTTCCAACTATGTTGAGTGGAAATCCAAGATAGATCTCTTCATGAGAACCGAGAGCTTCAATTGAATACTCAATGGAACGATGGTAGAACCTCTCAGTGCAGTTGAAAAGTCCAAGTACTTGGATAGGCTTGATGAAGTAGTTGGTCTCCTCCTTCTCTCAATTTTTGAACATCTTCACTTCCATGTCATCGATCTTACATCTCCTAAAGAGGTTTGGGACAAGCTCGAATCCCTTTTTCGACAAAAAGATGATATGAAAGGACACAAATTGAAGAATGAGCTCATATGTTTGAGTTGTGATAGCTTTGGATCTATCAATTCCTTCCTCACCAAGTTCAAAAGATTGATATCGCAGTTGAAAATATGTGAGATAGTGAAAGAAGACAAGCACCTTATTCTTTCCATTCTCTCAAAGTTGGGGTCAAACTACTCAGTTTTTGTCACTACTTTCCAGTCAGCTAAGATCTTCATTCCAAAATAGAAGTTTCCCTCACTTGATGACTTCATCCAATCTCTTACTCATGAGGAAGAAAAGTTGATCTCTATGGGAATGATCAAAATCAAGTTGGATTCAACCCTTACAGCTGCTAAGGCCAAAAGGGTGAATGGTAAAGACAAGCAAAATATTTCTGATAAGAGATCGAATGATACAAAGCCTAAAGATAGTCCATATCAGTCAGATAGGGTTTCGAAATCAAGGAAGACCGAGCATTCTAAAAAGGAAATATCCAAGTGCACATATTTTCATAGAGGTTTCCATCCCGAGAGTACTTACATGAAGAAGACTATATATTTGATGGCTCAGTTACTTGAGAAGAACAATATTCCTGTACCTGCATGTACAAGGAAGAAAGATCCTGATATTGAACCTTCTAGATCCAAAGACAAAGCAAGATGTCATGCTCTCATGGAAAGAGCATCAATAGATTCTTCCTTCATCATAGATTCAAGAGCATCAAGACACATGTCTTCCTCCAAATATCTCTTCTCCAGTTTCAAAATCTCTATTGGCCCTTCCATCAGATTGGGAAATGATTTAGAAGTCTCCTCTCAGGGGATTGGAAGAATCTATATTGATCATGGTTATTTTTCTGATGTGCTTTATGTTCCTTCTCTTGCAGCTAATTTTCCTTCAATGTATCAAATGACTCATATTGGAGAGTCCAAAAGAGTGATCTTTTATCGAAATGAAGTTGAGGTACAACACATGGTTTCAAGGGAAATCATTGCAAAAGGAGTTGAAAATCATGAGACAAAACTCTATGAGTTTTCACACTTCTTACCTCTCTCAAAGGATTCTGCTCTTTGCTCTCATGAACATGAAGAGAGTATACTATCTCATCTCAACTATAAGCTAGCTCAAAATGTGGTTGATGGTATTCTATGAGACAAGATTGCTCATGGAACCTACAAAGGTTGCTTGGAACGAAATGATCGATCTAAGAAGATTGAGAAAAAAGAGGACTCTTGAAGAAGTGCAAATGATAGATCCATATCCACAAGAACCTGAAGATCTAGCACCTATTGGTTCAACTCCTATGGAAAAATTGGCCATCACTACTACATCCACTAGTGATCTTGTTGAAGATCCATCATCATCATATTCCAGTTATTTTGGTAATGATATCACCTATGATGGCTCAAGGGAGATATCAGATATCTACATGCACCTTCAGAAGCAGTTTCATGATGTTCACATTTCTGATTTTGTTCTTACTTCATCGGATTCAGAATTTGGAAGTGATGATGAGCCAGTTTCATTTGCTTCTTCACATGAGTTTTCAGATTCAGAATCTAAAGATGGAGATGATGATGATGATGGAATGCTAGATCCAGATCCACAAGAACCTGAATTTCTTGCAATTGATGATGAAGATGAGCGAATGGGAGATACAGATCCACAAGAACCTGAAGATCTCTCACCTCATATTCCTCCTCTTCCTCGATGGGAAGCCACTACACTCCGATTTGTCGATGATTTTCTTGGTGATCCACATTATCATAGAAGAACCATATCTAATTTTGAGAATGGAATTTTTCATCCTTCTCACATTGCTGATCCATTTAAGATCGATCGATTCTTCTTCGTAAAAGAAGGACACTTACCTCCTTCAGGGGTGAGAGATGATATGCTACATTAGCATCTTTCAATCTATTCTAAGGGAGGGATTTCTTCTCACTGGGGTTTCCCTCATTCCTTACTTAGTTTATTTAGATTGATTGTATGGGGTGACCTCTTAGTCACAAGGGCCCTATTTTTTAGATATAAGTTATTACCTCATAGTATAACTTGCAGGGGGTGTTGTAATATTCACACCATCACTTTTATATTTTGAATGCCTACATGCAAATATGCAGGCTTTGCATGCCACTGCATCCATCCAGTCATCATCACGGTGGTCTCCTAGCACCTAGAGCTTTCTCCTTGCTCTCTAGAGCCTTCCTTTTCCTGCATGCAAATTTGCATGCTTTTCACGCCACTGCATGCATCCAGTCATTATCATGGTGGTCTCCCAGCACCTAGAGCTTGCTTCTAGCTCTCCAGAGCCTGTCTACAGCCCCCAATTGGCCATCTACCTACCTAATGCCCCCTCCTTGACTTATCTGCATGGAAAGTACGCCTTTCCCACCTACCACAACCAGTTTGGGTGCCTTTGCTCACCTACCACCAATTATCACTCAGTTAGGGTGCCTTATCTCATCTAGTAAGAGTTATCATTTAGTTACTGGATTGATTGAGTATTTCTTCCACTGATTGCTCATGCTCACTACTTGTAGCTACTATCTATCTAGTTCTGGAGTTCCACTTGACTATTTGACAGCCTCATGCGCCCCCCTTGGAGTCTCCATTCCTTGATTTATGCATAGATGGTTCTATTAGACTCAGTTAGACACACTTGAATAACTATTACCATTTATGACTGATACTATTGATTGGATGATGTCTCCATTGTTATTGAAGCTAGACTTTGAGTTAAACAGCCTCATGCACCCACCTTAGAGTCTCCATTCCCTGATTTATGGCTAGATGGTTCTGTTAGACTCAGTTGTTCACACTTGACTGAATCTTACCAGTTGTGACTGATACTACCGACTGAATGATGTCTCCATAGTTATTCATGCTAGACTTTGAGCTCATATTCGAATGCCCTACTTGGCTAATTCGAATCCTATATGATGCCTCATCATTGATTATTGTACTACACTCTTTGCATTTATTATTAAGTGTATGATATTGACATTTTCCATTATTCTGTGTTTATGAGTGATTATTGAGTGCATGCTTCTCTTCTTCTTTGCAAATAATCTTGAGAGCTTGATTGTGAGATTGTTATAGTTGCTATATCCCTGCAGATTATCACAGATAGCATATGTGTTGACCAAGCCACTAACCAGGGTGAAGTTTGAGTACTTCAGAGAGAGGCTTGGTGTTCTTTAGATTGAAGATACTTCCAGGAGGAAGTGATCGGACACAGATGTAGGATCTCTTCCAAGCATGGTGGCAGGCGAGTCCTCCCATGGATGTGGATATAAGTGCTATGTGATTAGCATCCAGACGATGATCCTCCATGAACATCTGTATGATGTTTTGTATGATGATTATCTATATGATCATGAGAATCCGCATGATGCTCCATTCAAGGATGATCTGTATGATCATGAGTATTTGGATGATACTCTGTGGCCATGGATATGTTGCAAGTTGTGGAGTAGCATATAATTGCTCCCTGGGAGATCCTATAGGTTGAGCCATAATATCGTAATCAGTCCTAGGATGCTCTTTCAAGGTTTTTCTTTTTCACATATAATCGCTCCTTGGGAGATCCTATAGGTTGAGCAGTAAGCTCGTAATCCGTCCTGGGATGCTCTTTCGAGGTTTTTCTTGTTCGCATATAATTGCTCCCTAGGAGATCCTATAGGTTGAGTAGTAAGCTCATAATCAGTCCTGGGATGCTCTTTTTAGGTTTTGCTTGTTCCCATATAATCTCTCCCTCGGAGATCCTATAGGTTGAGCAGTAAGATCATAATTAGTCTTGGGATTCTCTTTCAAGGTTTTTCTTGTTCACATATAATCGCTCCCTGGGAGATCCTATAGGTTGAGCAGTAAGCTTGTAATCACTCCTGGGATGCTCTTTCGAGGTTTTGCTTGGTCGCATGTAATCATCCCTAGGAGAGCTTATAGGTTGAGTAGTATCTCGTAATCAGTCCTGGGATGCTCTTTTTAGGTTTTTTAGCTGCATATATCAGTCCTGACATTCCATTGGATGGGCCAGTCACAATGATGATGAAGACCTACATGGAGGCTAGGCCTACATCCAGCATGAAAAAGGGCTGGCTCTGTAGAACTTTTATGACAAGCAGAATTGAGAGATAGCACCAGTGATCGAGATGATGAGTACAGCAGCAATGACGATGATGCTCTAGTGATCCAGTGACGATGATCCATCTCCAGTATTGAAGACTTGTGCCTATATGAATTTATGACCTGTGTCAAGAGAATACCTTCCTAGTTAAGAGGGAGTGTTGATGTATTTGTAACTTCGGAATATATTCAGTTGTATTTTATATGTATTACATTTGTACTTTATTGTCTCCCTAATGAACATGCATTATTCCCCAGATTGGAAGTGTCATCATTTGTACTTGCAAGTGTCGCAAGTTTTATTGTAAGTGTTGTAACTTATATTTGATGGGTTATTAGACCACCTTAGAGGGTTTGGCCCTGTATGAGTTAAGTGGAAGGGTTATTAGACTCCCTTAGGGATTCGGCCCAGTTAGGGTAAAAAGGTAGGTTAAGTTAAAGTATAAATAGAGTGTTTGGACATCTCTATTTTCTCATTCACTCACTCATCCAACTCACATAGTTGAGAGAGAGGAGTGCTCACAAGTTGAGGAGGAGTAGCTGTTGAATACATCTATATTTTGGGGATTCATATTTGTGATCTTTGTATTGGTGCTTATTCTATCTCTAATGAAGTTGCAGGGTTTTTCACCTTCTTGGTTTTCCCCAAGGAAACATTGTGTCTCTTGTGTCTATGATTGCTATGATGTGCATGTTACTCTCTTAGTAGGATTCTAGATAATATTTGAATGAAATTATCAAAATTCTAACACTTAGGATGAAATTTATCATTTTATTATTTCATTATTCTCTCAAATATTTTCTTTAGGGTTTTCCATTTTCTCCAATAATAATTTATCATTATTATATTAATGGAAATTTTCCCTCCAACAATAGGGTGACTATTACTCCCATCTCATTAATGTTTTGGTCCCAACTGGTAATCAGAAATTACTTTTCAAATTTCTAATGTCACCTAAGTAAAATGAAATAATACTTAGCATAAATATAAAAGGGTTAAAGTCTAGCATTTGTGGTATTACACCTTGAAAGTTGCTTCCTTTCTGGATGGATTTTCATGTTATATTCTCATTTCATATGCTGTAAGAATTCCATGTAATTCATCCATGCTCGAGTTATCTAGATCTTGTCTTTCCTCTAGAGATTATATTTTAGAATAGAATATCCTCAGGAGATATCTTAGTATCTTTTGAACAATTATTGGACTTTCAATATTTTCTCCTAGTCCTCTCATGGTATTCACAATTTCATCAATTCAGAGAAAATAAGTTGTAATATCTTGGCCTTCCTTCTTTTTTAAAAGTTCAAATTGTCTTATGTAATTTTGAATCTTGGACCCTTTGACTATAACATCTCCTTCATACACATTCTTGAGATTATCCCAAATCTATTTTGGTGAGGTACAATGCATAATATTGACAAATTATGATCCTAATAGACCACTTGTAATAGAATACATGGTCTTTAAATTACATTCAACGATTCTTCTTTCAATTGTATCTACTTCTAGACTAATATATGGTATAGTGTATCCATTCTCTACATCCTACCAAACATAAATTCCCCATGACTGAAAAAACAATTTCATCCTTATGCTCCAGAAAGCATAATTCATCCCGCGAAACATTGGTAATCCTATCTTGGGATATTACTTGTACTTGTCCATGCTTCTTACTAGGATCTAACTTCCAATGGTTAGACTATTCTTGAAGGCACCCTCTCTGATACCAATTGGTTGAATACTAAGAGGCAGGGGGGGTCAATCAGTATTTTCCTATTTAAACAATATTTTAATTCCTTATACTTATAATTGCATCCTAGATATCATACAATAAAGCACATAAGAATAAATATACAGTACATGGAGATTTACTTCGAAACCCAAAGGGGATAAAACCATAAAATGTTTTTCTTATGTATATGAGGAGTACATTCAATTTTATGTGCACCAGCACAAAGGAAGCACTAACTTCCTGATTTTTATAGCACCAACTAGAAGGTGGCACCAAACCCCTTGTGAGAACCAAATCACTGATTTCTCTACACCAACTAGAATGAGGCACTAACCCCCTTCTAAGCATTGACTAACACTTATTTGGAACCAACCTAAAAGAGACTACAATGTCCTCCCCTTTCCCTAATCCTTCCACTGTGATATCAATAAGAGTATCAAATTTCCATTCTCTCTATCACTATCTCTGTCATTGTCACTGTCACAAATTTATCCTCTAAATTTGCAATAAAACCTTCAAGAAGATTCCATTCAGGTTTGTAATAAAACCCTAGAAACAATCATCCATGGGCTTCATTGTTTTCTTTTCCAACCCCTTAACATCATTACCATCTTCAAAGTCTACGTATTTACAAGAGAGGAACCCTATATCATTCCACTAACATCACCATAATCCATGCCAAAAACATCATAATAATATATATCAATAACATCAGCATAATCTATGCCAATATCGTCACCATAATCTATGTCAACATCACCATGATCTATGCCAAGATCATCACCAATATTATCCAAGAGAGAAACCCTGATACATTTGCCAAGATCACAAGATGAAGAAACAAGAGATAAAACCTAGCCATGTGCCATTTCCTTTACAAAAATAAACCCTAGATCATTTCATGACATATCCCTTACAATAAGATTTCCAACGATCTAATAAGTTTGTGATTCTGATATCGTATGAGAAAGTTATGCAAATTTCCATCAAGATAAAGAATTAAGAGAAAAACCCTAAATCATCCTTCAAACTCTTCATAATATCCTCATCTTGTACCTTCACATTTTTTCTCTTCTCGTCCTTCTAGACTTGCGCATAAGAGGCCATAAGCTTGTGTATTACAAATGAAATGATCTAACTTGTATTTATACCTTTCAAGTCACTTTTTTTTAATTAACTTTAGGTTAGGTTGGCCCTAAATTATTATTAACTTTGTCCTCCACATTTTAGTTTAGGTCAGCTCTAACTTATAATTAATTTTGTCTTCCACATTTTAGGGGCCTCTTTAAATGGGTCAATGACCACTTCATGGTGTCATCAAGGTTCTTTGAATTTTCTTTTTTACCACTTCAGGTCTTCATCAAGGCGATTTGGGGCTTGTTCACATCATCATGATTATGTGGACACATGATTCTTAATTTAGGTGATTCTTTCCACTTCAAATTGTCATGTGGACACATCATCACTTCTTTGGGGGCATATTCAATGGATTTAGGTTCTTTTTCCAATTGTGTGCCACTCAAGTGAGCATATAAAGGAAACCACACGTTATATGAATGCGTCTCGTGAGGGCCATGCTTAAGAACTACACCATAATGGGATGACTTTGGAGTTATATACACTTATGTCAAGATTATTTAGGGGATTCAAGGCTTCTTTAATACACTTCAATGTAGAATTATCATTATATATTTAGGGGATTCTTTAGGGGCTTCAAGGCTTCTTCACTTGGATTTTTACATAAATGACAACCTTATTCAATAGCTATATCTCAAGTAATTTTGACACATTTCACAAGTAGGGAAAAACGAAAGAACCATAAGCAACTGGGCAAACAAGAGCTAAGGTAAGAGAGCCTAAGTCAATTTCCGAGGAACCTGTTGGTATGAATGAACTAAGGAGTATCTCCTTTTGTGGAAGGATGTTAAAAAGATTCAAGACTTTGTAGATTATACCAATACCAAATTTAGGAACTATAACTAACCTTGACTAGAAAGAAATAAATCATGAATATATTGGATTCTTGTTTATATATTAAATACGAGTAAAAAACATATCGTTACTAATTCCTTGTTATCATGAGGAACATCCATAGAATTAGACTTCTTGTTTCTTCACTTTCATTGCTGCTTTAATGTATCAAGGACACATACTAATGACCACAAAACATTTATAAATTCAATTTCAAGTAATGTTGTTGGACCCCTAAAGTCCTAGTAATGCTTCTAGACCCCACAACTACTTGTTGATACTTCAAATGAAAACCATATCTTAGGAGTGATACCACATATGGAGCACGAAAACAATATTGTTCTATAAAAGGATGTGGAACAACACCCTTCTAAACTTCTTGCCAATTTTTAGTTTAGAAATCCCAACCCTTCTCTAGAACATCATTAAATGAAGCACTAGAAGAGATATTAAAAAACTTATATACAACAAAGAACCCTAACATAGCATAAAAATTCCATTGAGTTTGTGGGTGAATATTACTGATAAAACAAGGTTGCTTGATGTCTATCCCTGCACCTAAATGTGACCATTTGGGGCCATTAATAGTTTATTTTTCTAGAGATTCACATTCTTCCCAATCCTTGGGTGAAAACGCAAAGTTGCGAGACACTTTTTTGAGAGAGGAGCGTAGAGTAAACAAATTGCATGCGGATCAAAATGTGAAAAAGTCAACGCAAACTCTACGCTGAGAGTTTGATAAACTATAGGCCGAGAGTTTCATAAAATCAAACTCTAGGATGAGAGTTTAATAAAACTCTATGTTAAGATTTTTGTCCAGTCAGAGTACAATATTTAAAAAATACTCTAGGATGAGAGTTTAAAAGTCTAATCCGAGAGTTTAAACAAAACTCTCGGTCAAGAGTTTGAAATATATTTTCTTGGGTGAGAGTTTTGGTCAACCGAACCTACAAAGATCTCCTGCAGTTTTCTGGAAATTACAACTTCACCAAACTAAAACCTCTGCAATTCTTAAAGATTGTTTGTCGGACTTAATACCAGTGGATTCATTTGTGAATCTAGTTTCTAATGATATAAAAATTCCTTCATTTCATTAATAATTTCTATTTATTAATATTTTTTTCTAAAGCTTATCCCTTAAGAATTTTATTGTTCTCAATATTACCTGAAATGAAAAATTAATATCGTCACAAGGACAACACCAAAAAATTAGAGAAATCATAGGGATGTTCCTTTCTCTGTCCTCTTCAAAAGGGTAGTTTTATTTTCTTTGATAAGAGTCGCATTTGAATAAGAATGTGAGGACACCAACATGTGTAAAAAAGGAACCATTTTTGAAACATATGTTATTTCGATAAATAATAAAAAATAGTGCTTAAGTATGAAAATCCTCAACAAATAGTCCATTGTCAAGTGCAATATCTGTAGATTATGAGCATAGATTTAATTTTCCTAAAATGAAAAACCAACTCTAAAAAAAATGAGGGTCACATAGGTCACTCATTATCCATACCTAAAATTTTAAAGAATATATAATTGGTGCACCTCAAATTTGTCTCACTATATGTCCATGAAATAATTTGAAACAAATATGAGTACAAAGCTAATACAATTCTCTAAAACTCTTATGTTTACTTCAAGGTGAAATTCCTAAGGGAGATATGGGTTTGAAGCAATTGAAGTTGAAAAACATAAAAAAATTGCAATTTTTTTGTCAAAAAACAAGCAAAATGTGTATCCTAACTTCATGTTTTAACCCCCCTACTCAAGAATCTTCTTTTCTTATGTCCCTTCCACCAACCATATGACTCCCATCCTAGACTAAGAAAGATAATTGAGAACTTGAATATTGTTGTCCATAACCAACATGTAAACAAGGATGATTGAGATGAAATTGACCACTAGAGAATTTCACATTGCCATTTCTTAAAACAAAATTCGAGTAGAAGTACAATTGACTTTTGGAAGGAAAAATTTAGGCCCAAACATGTAATAGAATATGAAGTTAGATGGAGTTGTATTGTTTCGATCCTTAGATTCAAACCATATCACTTTGAATATAATATTTAGATTCAAAATGTGACCCAGTGTCATGTCCCAAATTTGGAATTGGGTCACAATGGCCTAATCACATTAGCCATATTCATTAGAGTTTGTAAAATTGATGTTAAGGGTCAAATAATTGCCAAGGAGGAAAATTACTAGTTTCCTAGGTTTGGAGTGGAAGCTTTGGGATTTGGAATAAGGGGGATAATAAATGATGTTTAGACATTAGAAGGGTTCAAGTATTTAATAAATAGAGTGAATAAAGAAATTCAAGAGAAATCCTAGGTGACAAATGGTTTTGGAGACATATGGAGGATGTGGGACCCACACTAGCTTGATTTTTCATAATACATGGTATCTCTCTTTTGCAAATTCGAATTAATGGGAATATGAACACTCTTGGGTGAGTTGGTAAGTCATAAAACATTTCATTGAGAATCTTAGGTCAAATTGGGAAGGATTGGTAACCTCCATGGAAGATAAAGAGTCAAAGTGGAAGTTTGTGGACACTTGGGCTAGATTCCCTAGCCCCTATGACACCAATGATGGAGCATCTATGACAACTATGACAAATTGCAGACCTGACCTCTAACATCTGACCACTATGACATGTCAGCCCCAAAAATAGGCTCAAGGAAGGCGAATTTGGGAGTTGGAGAAGCCAAAGAGACTCAAAATCGAATTTGGGAGAAGATGGAAGGTTGGAACTAGGAGACAAGTGGCAAATGTGGAATATTTACTAAATGGAAATCTATTGAATCTATTGAGAGGATTTCGACCCTTAGAAGGCTAATGTTGGTTATAAAATGTAGAATTGAAGTATGAGAATAGATTTTGATCATTTGTAGAATTTGGAATTGCATTTGTGTAGAGGGAGAGCTAGTGGATGACTAGTTTCTTTCCTTAGCCAATTTCGAGGGTGAAAGATTCCCATCCAAGTTGGTAATTGGAAAGTCCATTCAGACCTTTCATTTGGAGCTTTAATGGAGTCTTTATTTGCAGGTGTAAGCTATAGGGAAGCTCATGGTTTCTTCTATTGTAGCTTGCTCCTTCAACTATTTCCGTTTTTGATAGCATATTCTTGATCCTTGAGGGAGGGCATTTTTTGTGAGCTATTTTACTCTTTGGGGGAGCTTCTAATGCCCCATTTATTTTGTAATATGAATTAAATACTCTGTTCTTCATCTACAGAAATTTTCAGGTCGAAATTTCAAGTAGAAATGTATAAATCTCAATTTTAATGAAAGAACAGTGTCATTTCCCCACTACCTTGTTGTTAATCAATGTAATGATGATGATTTCGAATGAATGGATGATTATATGATATATTTGTGATCAATATACTTCCATGGATGTATTCTACAAGTTTCATGTACTGTACTTGAGCATTTGAAGCATTTTTACTCAGTTTAGTTGTATTGGGAGGTGAAATAGTGCCATTTCCCCAAGGGTCGAATTGGGGATTTTTGCATTTGAATGGGAGAGGGTGAGAACATTTGTAATAAACCATTAATGGTGCATATGAGACATTAATAACATACTTAAAACATTACATACCTCTTCTCGTAAATTTGAGTGTGTTTGGAGGCATTTGGGAAGCCATTTTCAGTACTTACCTCAGGGGGATTTGAACCCCAAATTACAAGTAAAATTGCATACTTGGTCCAGAATATTAAGAGAGTTTTCAGAGGTATTTTGGTGGCAATATGTCATCCCTAAACATCATATTCAAGTACTAATATCATTCATACACCTTCCTTGAATATTTGAAGGGATTTGCAGTCAATTTGAGACCTAGAGACCAATACTAGTCAAAGGGAAATCACTAGTAAAGTTGCCTACATTGACCAGAATTGAAAGAGGATTTGCAGAAGTATTTTAAAGGTCCAAAGGCATCCCTAAAACACATATTTATGTTCTAATATCATTCATATACCTTCTTAGAATATTTGGGATCATTTGGGGCAAATTTGGGACCTAGAGATCAAAACTAGTCAAAGGTCTAACTAGGGAAAAAAGTGAAAAATTACCATTTTGATAAAACTTCTAACAAGGGACATTACACCCAGTGTAGTGAGAACCCCCTAAGTCAAGTGCACCAAAATTCTCCAGCACTAGTATAGTCTACAATCTACTATTAATATAATTAAGAGATACCCATCTATAGAAAGCCTCTTCTACTCTAGTAATTATCCTAACCTAGTTTCTTCGACACATAAATGGGGATTATTCTATATTTGACCATGCCTTGTCTATGATCCATTACAAATATGAATTCAACAGCTTGCTAAGACCTGCTGTGGACAAAAGGAAAAGAGGACTATTTTTATGGGCATGAGCTCGTATTTTATTTTCATCCCATTGAAGCAGTGGTTCCATGGAAAACCTCAACCCTGATTCATTGTGTAAAATTTTATCAAAACCAGGTTTAGTTTTTATATGATGATAATCTCGACCATTATGATTCCCTGACTTTCTATTAGTTCCTTGAGGAAATGGGTATATCAACATCAAAATAATTAGCTTGAACCTTACCATCATTTTTCACCCACTTATACACATAAAATCGAGTACCAGTGCTCCCACTATCCAAAAATATAGAAAAATATGATTCATTTGTACTCCCATGATATTTTAACCATCCAAATCCCAAAATGATTTCCCCACTACCTTGTTGTGAATCAATGTGATGATGATGATTTCGAATGAATGGATGATTCTATGATATATTTGTGATCAATATACTTCCATGGATGTCTTCTACAAGTTTCATGTACTGTACTTGAGCATTTGAAGCATTTTTACTCAGTTTAGTTGTATTGGGAGGTGAAATAGTGCCATTTCCCCAAGGGTCGAATTGGGGATTTTTGCATTTGAATGGGAGAGGGTGAGAACATTTGTAATAAACCATTAATGGTGAATATGAGACCTTAATAACATAATTAAAACATTACATACCTCTGTTCATAAATTTGAGTGCGTTTGGAGGCATTTGGGAAGCCATTTTCAGTACTTACCTCAGGGGGATTTGAACCCCAAATTACAAGTAAAATTGCATACTTGGTCCAGAATCTTAAGAGAGTTTGCAGAGGTATTTTGGTGGAAATATTTCATCCCTAAACATCATATTCAAGTACTAATATCAATCATACACCTTCCTTGAAAATTTGAAGGGATTTGGAGTCAATTTGAGACCTAGAGACCAATACTAGTCAAAGGGAAATCACTAGTACAGTTGCCTACATTGACCAGAATTGAAAGAGGATTTGCAGAAGTATTTTAAAGGTCCGAAGGAATCCCTAAAACACATATTTATGTTTTAATATCATTCATATACCTTCTCAGAATATTTGGGATCATTTGGGGCAAATTTGGGACCTAGAGATCAAAACTAGTCAAAGGTCTAACTAGGGAAAAAAGTGAAAAATTGCCATTTTGATAAAACTCCTAACAAGGGACATTACACCCAGTGTAGTGAGAACCCCCTAAGTCAAGTGCACCAAAATTCTCCAGCACTAGTATAGTCTACAATCTACTATTAATATAATTAAGAGATACCCATCTATAGAAAGCCTCTTCTATTCTAGTAATTATCCTAACCTAGTTTCTTCGACACATAAATGGGGATTATTCTATATTTGACCATGCCTTGTCTACGATCCATTACAAATATGAATTCAACAACTTGCGAAGACCTGTTGTGAAAAAAAGGAAAAGAGGACTATTTTTATGAGCATGAGCTCGTATTTTATTTTCATCCCATTGAAGCAGTGGTTCCATGGAAAACCTCAACCCTGATTCATTGTGTAAAAGTTTATCAAAACCAGGTTTAGTTTTTATATGATGATAAGCTCGACCATTATGATTCCTTGACTTTCTATTAGTTCCTTGAGGAAATGGGTATATCAACATCAAAAGAATTAGATTGAACCTTACCATCATTTTTCACCCACTTATACACATAAAATCGAGTACTAGTGCTCCCACTATCCAAAAATATAGAAAAATGTGATTCATTTGTACTCCCATGATATTTTAACCATCCAAATCCCAAAATGATTTGAATCAAAATCATTAATAGAAGTAAAGACCCAATGAATACCTTTAACCAATGTTGGTTTCTCAATGGTATTAAAATAAATCCCTTATCCTTCGAAAATATAGTGCCTCCTCCCTTTCCTTCCCTGATCGATGAAGGTTTTGTCTGAAGAATACCAACACCAATTCCCAAGGATAAATTTGTTTCTTCAGAACCAAACTTGTAGTATGTTGAGAAGTCTAGGAGGGACGATGAAACATGCAAGCCACCTTTCCATCCATAGCCTTCCCATGCATACCTGAAGGGATAACCTAAGGGTGGAAATTCAAGAGATGAAAAAGAAGATATTGAAGTTAACGAATATGCAGAGAAATGACTCAACGTTGCAGTAAAATCTATAGTGAATTTCTCAAAACCAATCCAATATTTATTTTCAATTTCTAATAGTGTGCCTTTCTCAGGAAGATTCTAAATTTGGATATTTCCAAATAACATATGCTCAAAACTAAAACATAAATATTTAGTTCATGTTTAAAGAATTAAAAAATATGATGTTGCATAGCCCCAATCATTCTTCCTTGTATCCTAACTCGAGAAAGTTGTAAATAACATACCTTCATTATGCGAAGTGTGGGTGATCATGCCACCAATCTGCAGGGGTTCAAGCTCATCACCCCAACATTTTGAGCTTGGGTGGGACAAACCGCCTAAGCACCTTGATTTCTCCTCCTCCAATAAATTTCACACCCATTGCTCCTCCTATAGTAAATTTCACACCCTCACTCACATAGGAGATCACTTTGACAGTCAAGGATCGAATCATATAAAGGTTTGTCTTCATTTTTGTTTCGAGTGGAATTGAAAGAAAATTTTTCCATTCAACCCTCCTCTCACAAGGGTTGAAAATTTCATTCCGTATGATGATACACTAGCTAACCAATTTATTTCCCTCTATAAGAATTTGATTTTATAAAATTTATTAATATTTTTATCGTATTTTTTATCCCTAAGTAAATTAGTCATTTTTAGTTGTGTCAATTATTATCTAGTGGTATTTTTTATCCCATGACTAAATTAGTCATTTTTAGTTGTGTTGCTCAATTTAGTAGTATTTAGCTTAAAAATACTCTTGTGTCTCACTTTTTTAGTCACTGAGTCATTTATTTGTCAAATTCTACTAGTGTCAGTATTCACTAAATCTCTAATGAAATGCTACCTAGTGTCAATGTGTTTTCTATTCTTATGAAATACATGGTTCCTTGACAAGGAAATGACGTATTTATTATTGCAAAAATATCTTTTTGGGACCTTTCTACTAATGCAACAACTCCAACAACATCCTTCTCATCCACATTTTCTAATATATTGATCATATAGATACTACATACTCTACCTCTGCAGATGAAATTGTCACTATGGGTTGTTTCCTCGATGCCCAGAAAACTGCTCCTATACCACAACTGAACATATAGCCAGATGTTCTCTTCCCATTCTACCAACAAATTCAATATAAGTGAAACCAGTTAATTTAAAATTAATACTCACAACATACAAGATCCCATACTCAAATGTTCCTGCAACATATCTTAAGATCCTTTTCCCATCCTACCAATGACTTTTCTTGGGTGAATCCATGAACTTGGAAACCAAAATAACAACGTACATAATGTCAGGCTTAGTTGTAGTTAAGTACATGATGATACCTACCAGCCTCTTATAAAAATTTGGATGAACACATGATCCAATATCAGTATTGTTGAGTTTTGTCCTACCCGCAATTGGAGTTGCAATTTACTAACAGTTTTCCATCCCGAGCCTTTTCAAAATATCCCTACAATACTTAATTTGTGATGCATGGATTTCTCAGGGTCATATCTTTTGATTTGGTGATCTGTTTGGGCTAAAATTTAAAGAAAATGAAAAAGAAAATGTAGGGATTTCCGAGGGTCGTAATGTTTGACTCAATTATCCATTTAGGCTCAAATTTAACAGAATGTTGTGTCTCAAAGAGTTCACTGCATTGAATGATCATATCCTTTTGATCGGACCTTTTCATGACACTTTTCTAGGGCCAAATTCCTTCATATAATTCCTTAAATTGGGGTTGTAGTGTTTTTGTGGGATTTTTTAATTTGTAATTATCAGTTATCTCTTAGTTTATGCAACTAATCAGAAAAGAGAGTTGAAAAATAGGATCGCTCTAGTTAGATTTTAGTTATTGGTTAGTTTTAGAGTCATGTGAGAATTTCTAAAATTAGCAATTTTTGAAAATCTCATATAGTAATTTTATGGGGTTGAACTTTCATTGTAATAGTTAGTGATGAAGAATGAATAAAAGATAGTTATGTTTCCACTATCATGTGTTTGCATTTTTTTTATATCTCATGAATGATTCAAAGTTTATTGTCTGCATCATTTGGTATTAGATAAAGAATATGGTTGAGAGAGGAAGGGGAAGAGTAGGTATTTCTCAGATGCATAGAGATATACAAGAATTCTAAAGGAAAGTTGCATATCTTACAAATGTGATAGCTAGTTAGAGAATAATATGAATAGAAGAGTCTGATGAGGATACATACCAAGGAGATGTATATCCACATATAGAACATGAAGAAGAACAATTAGGGTGCATGAACTTTGAAGAAAGGATTCTTAGAGATCTAGAAGGGAGAAATGATGGGATCAAAATGGAAGTTTCAGAATATGTAGGGAGTCTTAAACAAGAGGAGTTAATAGATTTGGTTGAACACCGTGGATTGTTTTTTGAATGGAATCCTATGAAAGAGGAAAATATGGTGAAATTTGTATGTACCAAGTTGAAGGGTCATGCCATGAACTACTGGGATAATGTGTAGAATACATAACAAAAAAAGGAAAAGACAAAATTAGGAACTGGAATAAGTTCGAGAAAAAATTGCAAGAATTTTTTTTACATTGGACTATCCATGAACCCTTTTTGAAGACTTCAGAACTTAAAGCAAAACCTATCCACCATGGAGGAACTCACACATGATTTTTATGAGTTTTCTATTTTTGTGGATCACCACGAAACTAATGAGAAACTAGATCTAAGGTATGTGAATTGTCTAAAATTTTCTATTCAAGATGAATTGAGCATGCATATGGTTTGCGGCGTGGAAGAGGCATACCAATGATCCTTAAAAGTTGACGAAAAACAAAGCCAATGATTTCATCGAATGAATAGAGGAGAAAGGAGGGGTACATCATTTGTCTCACATGGTGGTTTTAACTATGGCAAAGGCAAACCATCCCAAGGAGATGACAAAGCAAAAGATACTCGACACTATAACCTGAATCAACTATGAGGAAGAGGATTTCAGAGGAGTACAGGTTATGGTGTGGGTAGAGTAAGAACTTATATTTGTTTTAGATGTGGTGTAGAGGTTCATCGAGCATTTGAATGCTCAAGTTATAACATACAAGAACCAAAGCAAGGACAAAATCCTAGTTTAAACTTGGTCCAAGATAATAGTGAAGAATAAGGATTTTAATCTAAAGTCCCAATCAATATGGGGGAGGATCACATGATATGGAGGTCAATGGTGATTCCCAAAAAGAGCAAAGACAATGTAGCGATAATGAAGATTCATAGCTTAATACAAATATTTTTCGAACCAAGTGCATTTCCGAGAGAAAGGTATGTCAAGTTATTGTTGATAGTGGCAATTGTGGGAATATCTTTTCCAAAGAGATGGTAAATAAGTTGAAATTACATTGTGAAACACATCCCCATCCTTACTGAATCACATGGTTCAAACACTAGTACAAAATGTAAAATTAGTGACTAAAAAAATGACTAAAATTCACATATAAATGAATATTTTTTAGTTCATGACTAATAGCAGCTAATTTCCATTATCTTAAAGCTCGACTAACTTAACCGTATTTATTTTAGTCATTAATAGTTGTCTTATTTAGTCGTATATTTGGTCATTGATTTAGTCATTAATTGCCACAATTAATGACTAAATCAATGACCAAATATACGGCTAAATAAGGAAACTATTAATGACTAAAATGAGTATGACTAAGTTAGTCGAGATATAATATACTGGAAATTAGCTAATAATACTCGTTTTTATGTGAATTTTAGTCATTTTTTTATTCACAAATTTATCATTTATAGTAGTCATTTATCTCTATTTAGTAGTGTCATATTCATTATATAAATGACTAATTTAGTAGTTTTATATTATTTTATTTTATTTCATTATTAATCAATATAAAGGACTAATTTAGTCATTTATTTTTTATATTTGTGTTCATTATAATATTCATGCTAATCAAATATGAATACACATGTGAATCATACAACATCACATTAATTAATTATAACACTAAATACTATCAAGTACATGCATATAATTTCAACAATGTAAATTTTATCATGTGAAAAATATCAAGTATTACAATATATTGAATTTCCAACCAAATATCCACTGACGGGCTAATACTAGTGCATGAAAAAAACCGTCTCGATACTTTACATGAAAATCATCTACATCGATGAATTTTTAAAATATCACAATGGCCACTAAGTAAAACCTTGGCGATGCCCATGGAAATCCAATAATTCTCTTATTTTCATTTAACCGACACCCACTACTCTCTCTCACATCTTGCTACCCAACATGTGTCCTCTGTTTTCCTTGGAGTCCTTGCATATTCCTATGTAGAATCCACTTCTAACTCTTTGATTTGATGTAATACCCCATTTTTCCCTTGATGTATTTTTCTTTGATGTAAATATTGCGTATATACAGTATTTGTATTTTCCCTATTGTGGAGCTCAAGGCCAAGGCACCATTAGTGGATGTTTAACTTTAATGCTTAGGTAAGTATTTGGATAGTTTTATTATTCATGGCCTGATTAATACATGAAGAAATGTAAATGATGTAATTATTATTGAATGAATAAAATAACCAAGAAGCTGGCTAAGGAGGAAACTAATGAGAAGGGGCCATGTGTATCCACTGGGGAGAGGTGAGCGGGGTTCGGGATTGGTTGCCCATATTTCTAGATGTCTGACTGAAGAACCCATTTGAACGCATTGCTGACATTAATGCTATGGAAGCAGGTGGTTGAGAACTTTGATCCTTGAAGACAATGCAGTATGGATCATGCCTACAATTTCGTATGGCAGGGCATGGCTCTGATGACTTATCTGGGATGACACTCAATCACCTGGGGAAAATCGTTGAACCTGTTAACTATCTAGGAAGGGGATTCATTCATTCATGCATACACAGACATATACACCTCTCATTCAGCAATGAATGCATCCATTCACGCAGAGGGGGTTCTACTGATCCTCCATTCACGCACTTACCATCCAGGAACCCTCAACCCTTGCACATAATTCGTTCATGCACTTTCTGTGTACACCGAGCCAATTCCTGGGAGAGAAACCTAAAGTTAATTGTGTTCATGTGTGTTAGAGTATTCCCAAGGGTTGATAGCCATAACCACCCTGTCTGCGAACCCCAGTTACAGGGACAGAGTCATATTAATAGTAAGTTATTACAGAGTGGTATTGGAAGAGCAGTCATGAGAAAATCCTAAGCCTAGTAATGAATTAGTGGTTGAACTATGGGAGAGAGTTGGGTTTCCTAATAAACCCAGTGAAGGTTATAGTCTCAATGAACTAGTGACTGGACCTTTCTATGCACATCCTGGAATAGCACTAGAAGGGAAGGACTGTGAGAGACTGTATAGCAGCAAAAAGGGTCTTCCTTGTGTTGGATGTGGTAGGTATTATGGGTTCCAGATTGGCTGAGAGTGATTAGACCTTTCTATGCCCATCCTGGAATAGCACTGGAAGAGAAGATGCCTTGAAGGACTGTGTAACATCGAAGTAGGTCCTCCTTGTGTTGGATGTGGTAGGTATTGTGGGTGCCAGGTCAACTAAGTGCTGAGATGCATGTAGCTCTGTGGTTGAGCTCACTAGTTTAGAAATGCCTTCTTAATTGTCCCTGAATACTTGATAGACAACTATATGTTGGCTTAGCATGGGTAGTTTCCCTAGAATGATTGATAAACCTAACTATAGACTGGTTAGCATGAGAATGGAGTCTTGACTGTGAGAGAACCTATTAGCCCTCCTTATTGGATACACTGCCCAGCTCGGGGGTGACCTATCAGTTGAATCAGTATAGGATGGACAAAGATCTAAGGTTGGGTGGAACGTTTCTCTCACTTAGCCAGTTGCTTCGGAATTGAAAGATAAGTATCTATGTTATAGTAAATGATGTTGTTTCATTGTTATGTGATGAATGCTTATGTATAATTATTGAACTATGGAACATATGTATATGAGTAAGATTGAAATGAAGTCATGTATAGGCATGAGTAAGAGGCTGAGTTCACTATTGTATGTAGATCTTATATTGGACGAGTTTAATGCCTTGTAATTATTGCACATGATAGATGTGTGGATTAAATCTGTTTAATGCATTTTACATGTTATAATGAATGATAGTGTTTCAGTGTTTTGAGATAAATTTTTATGTATAACTAACCCTGTGAAGGAGATGTATACCTACACCTGATCCCTGGGGAAGAAGGGAAGCCCTGGAAGTGGTTTTAGAAACCTCTATGGTCAGATGGAAGGAAAGATTTTGACAGGAAGAAGGTTGGAAGTGTCTAAATGGAGATATAGATAGAACGTTATAGACGAAAATGGGAAGGTTAGATACCAAACCTGGTCAAAAGATTATACCATTGGATAGATCTCTTTAAGAGCTTTCCAATGGTACCAAAGTTGCCCCATTTGGATGCTGGAGGAAGAAGTTATGCCTGTTAGAAGATTTGATGAAATTGCCCTTACTGAGGCAAGGTTCCGCATGCATCATTCTGCAATTGCGGGTTGCGGAATTATCGAGTTCAAAATTATGCATTTAGGGACTCCACAATTCCGCATCCACCAATGCGGGATGCAGGTTGAGGAATCAGTTCTTGCGAGTTGCGAGATCGTCAAGTGCAATATTTCGTGTTTTGGGCTTCCGCAATGCCGCATCCGCAATTGTGGGTTGCGGGATGTGGATTGCGAGACCCACTATTGTGGGTTGTAGGTTGCGGGAATAACCTCCTGCAAAAGTTGGAATTCCACATTTCCGCATCCGCAATTGCTGGATAGAGATTGCAGGATGTGGATTGCGGGATCCGTTGTTGTGGGTTCACAACTGCGGGTTGTGGATTGCAGATCCGAACTCTCTTGACTGTGTGTATGGGCACTCAGTCGATGTTTTAAAGAAAAAAAAATGGATCACGGTCTTTGTTGGAATGTTCACACCATCATTTTTGTATTTTGCATGCTTGCATGCAAAACTGCATGCATCCAGTCATCATTATGGCTGTCTTCCCAACATATGGAGCTCACTTCTAGCTCTCCAGATCTTGTCTTTAGCCCTCAATTAGCCTCCTACCTACCTAATGCACCTTCTTTGACTTATCTACTTAGTAAGTGCACCTTTACTCACCTACCATTAGTTATCACTCAGTTAGGGCACCTTATCTCACCTGTCGGGAGTTATCATTCAGTTAGTGCATTGATTGAGTAGTTCTTCCACTAATTGCTCATTCTGACTGCTTGTAGCTTCTAGTTAGCTAGTTCTGGAGTTCCACTTGACTATTTCATAGCCTCATGTGCCCCCCTTGGAGTCTCCATTCCCTAATTTATGCTTAGATGGTTTTGTTAGACTCAGTTAGACACACATGACTGACTGTTAGCATTTATGACTGTTATTGTTGACTGGATGATGTCTCCATTGTTATCCAAGATAGACTTTGAGTTAGACAACCTCATGCACCCCACTTAGAGTCTCCATTCCTTGATTTATGGCTAGGTAGTTCTGTAAGACTGAGTTAGACACACTTGACTGACTCTTATGACTCATGACCGATACTACTGACTAGATGATGTCTCAATAGTTAGTCATGCTAGACTTTGAGCTCAGAATTCGAATGCCCTACTTGGCTAGTTCAAATCCTATATGATGCCTCATCATTGATTATTTTAATACATTCTTTACATTCATTATTCATTGTATGGTATTGACATTGTCCATTATTATGTGTTTATGAGTGATTATTGAATGCATGCTTCTTCTTCTTTGCAAATAATCTTGAGAGTTAGATTGTGAGTTTGTTATAGTTGCTAGATCCCTGTAGAGTATCACATCGTATCAGAGCAGTCAACAACTACTCAAATTGCAACCATTGTAGCAGTTGCAGCATTTCTTTGAGCAGCTATCTTTTTACTTGTGCACCAGAATCCTCTGAGTTTCCACAGCAGATCCCGGTGGTATTACTTGAATTGATTGGATAAATCTAGTGAGGTCTATCCAAATGTGAAGGACTTAGTATATGTGCCAAGTGTCCTTAAGGTAGTGTTCAGTCGAAGTGTAGCATTATCCATCAGCAAAAATTCTCTTTTTTTGCATGTATATTCACCCGTTTAGAATCTTCTTCAACTATTCGACTTTCTCTGTTTTAGATGGATCTAAAGCTTACATCTTCCAACTATGTTGATTGGAAAGCCAAGATGACTCTCTTCATGAGATCAAAGAGCTTCACTGGAATACTCAATGGAATGATGGTAGAACCTCTCAGTGCAGTTGAAAAGTCCAAGTACTTGGATAGGCTTGGTGAAGCAATTGGCATCCTCCTTCTCTCAATTTTATGAAGATCTTGACTTCCATGTCATTGATCTTACATCTCCTAAAGAGGTTTGGGACAAGCTCGAATATCTTTTTGGACCGAAAGATTATATGAAAGGACACAAACTAGAGAATGAGCTCATATGTTTGAGTCCAAACAACTTCAAATCTATCAACGCCTTCCTCACCAAGTTCAAAATATTGATTTCACAGTTGAAAATATATGAGGTAGTGAAAGAAGACAAGCAGCTTATACTTTCCATTCTCTCAAAGTTGGGGGCAAAATTCTCAGTTTTTGTCTCCACTTTCCACTCAAGTAGGTTGTCCATTCCAAGATGGAAGTTTCCCTCATTTGATGATTTCATCCAATCTCTTACTCAAGAGGAAGAGAAGTTTATATCTATGGGAATGATCAAATCCAAATTTGATTCAGCCCTTAAAGTTGTAGAGAGAGTGAATGGTAAAGGAAAGAAAAATATTTCTGACAAGAGATTGGATGATACAAAGCATACGGATATTACATATCAGTCTGAATGGGATTCGAACTCAAGGAAGACTAATCATTCTCAGAAGGGAAAGACCATGTGAACCTGTTTCTCTAGATGTTTTCATCCTTAGAGTTGTTGCATGAGGAAGACTATATATTTGATGGCTTAATTACTTGAGAAGAACAATCTACTTGTACCAGCATGTGCAAGAAAGAAATATCCTAATATTGAATCTTCTAGATATGAAGGCAAAGAAAGATGTAATGCTCTCATAGAAAGTGCATCAACTGATTCTTCCTTCATCATATATTAAGGAGCATCATGCCACATGGCTTCCTCCAAAGATCGCTTCTCTAGTTTCGAAATCTCCATTGGTTGTTCAATCAGTTTAGGAAATGATGTAAAAGTCTCCTCTCATGTGATTGGAAGGATCGATCTTGATAATGGTAACTTTTCTGATGTGCTTTATGTTCCTTCTCTTGCATCGAATGTCCTTTCAGTGTATCAAATGACTCATACTAAAGATCCCAAAAAGGTGATCTTTACTCCATATGTAGTCGAGGTACAAGACATGGTTTCAGGGGAAATCATTGCAAAAGGAGTTTAAAATCAAGGGACAAGACTCTATGAATTTTCACACTTCTTTCCCCTCTCAAAGAAGTCTACTCTTCACTCTCATATTCATGAAGAGAGTAGACTATCTCATCTCAACCACAAGATTGAGAAAAATAGGACTCTTGAAGAAGTGCAAATGCAAGATCCAACACCTATTTGTCCAACTCCTACTTCAAAGTGGGCCTCCACTACTAGATCCTCTTTTGATCTTAACGAAGATCCATCATCATCAAGTCCTCGTTCTTCTATTGATGAAGTCATATTGGTTCAAATGAGGACTACATGCATACTCTGCAGCAGTTTCATGACATCAACCCTTTTGGATATGTTCCTCCTTCAAATGATGGTGAGTCAGTTTTACTTACTCCTCCTCTTGATATTTCAGAATTTACATATGATGATCTAGTTTTACTTGCTCCCACTCATTAGATTTAAGATTTAGAGTTTGGATGTGATGATGCATATTCCCACGATATTGTGCATTCAAAAGATAGTGATGATGATGATAGAATGATTGATCTAGATCCATAAGAACCTGAAGGTCTAGCTATTGCTGTGAGATGCACGTGCAACAATTAATTACTAAGAATATGCGAAATAGCAGAAATAATAGAACATAATCACTTTTATATTGATCACGGGCCACTTCGAGGGGGCAACCTCCTTTGAGCAAGCTCAATACAATTAAATTCACGGTGCCTTCAATGACCTCAACACACACTTATATACTAAGTCTATGCCCAATACCATGAGTCAAAACCATGGGACATATAATACTACGGGACGACTTACAAAGCATATGCGTCCAATACTATGGGTCAATACTATGGGCTAATATAAACTACGGATCAACAAATACTACGGGATGACTTACAAAGCATATGCGTCCAATAACAATATACTAACATAGTAAAGAGAAGGGTTTACATAGGTTCCTAACATCCCCTCTCCCTTAGAAAAAGCTTTGTCCTCAAAGCTTTGGTTGGAGAAATTGCTGCAGAAGCTGAAGGAGTGGTTCCCCGGTAGCATCCTCGGGTTGCATTTCAGGCCACTGACGCCTTTGGAGTGTCAAGGACGATTGCTTGGAAGGTTGTAGATGAAGAAGAACCCTGTCAGCTGCGTGGAAAATGCGCTTAGAACGGTGCTGATCGGCTTGTTGATTCAGGCGAATTCTGGCCATGTGAAGACTGTCCTACAGAATGAGAAGAATCTGATTGCGGTTTCGAAGAACCGAGTCAATTGCCTGAACTGGGGAGCTGCTAAGGGTGTATGGAAGAAGAACTGGCAGTGTTTGTCCATAGACCACTTCATATGGTGTTCTGTGAGATGTGGTATTGTACCACCAGAGCGCTGCTAGGAAATCCATAGAAATAGTTGGCCAAAGCTGTTTAGGGATGGGCAAGGGTTTGAGCAATCCCGAAAGGAGTGTCATTTCACCCTTGTTGACTTGGAAAGTATCATCGTCAGCCACCATCTGTTGAATTGTCATTTTTAGTCCCTTCCAAAAGAAGTTACATTGTTCTTGGTCATACTTGTTGCAGAACCCAGAGTGCCCTGTTGATGAAGAAGCATGGAGTTCATAGAAGAGAGAGCCCTGTTGAACATATTGCACCCAATTTGGAACAAGCAGAGAAAGAGTTGTAAGAGAAACTGGGTCATCAATTGTGCAAGAAGGAGCATCTTCCACCATATTGTCCTTACCCTTCTTGTAAGTGATCACATAGGGATAACCCATGAGGTGGATAACCCATTTCAGGTGTGTTGGGGAGGATACCCATTGTTCCAGAAAATTTTCCAGACTCGGGAGATCAGTCTTGATGCAGAAATAATTCCCTAATAGGTATGGCTGCCACTTCTGTATTGCATGCAAAATAGCCATCATTTCCTGCTGAGAGGTAGATGTGGCTAAATTCTTACCAGAAAGGTCTCGTGAAGGTAGCAAGCACATTGGTTCAGCAAAGATACCTGCATATCTATCCAAGGAAGTAGTGGAGACTGTTGATGGGTGCATCTGAATGGAATTGAGCTGAGCGATGACACCATGTGAATTCTTCTTAAGGAGTTTTTCCAGGCGATGTGAACTGATGATGCAGAGAGACCCTGGTTGTAAGCCCATAAATTTGTGTTGTGCCCCATTGACTTTAAACTGCATCCAAAGTTCAGCAAAATCCCATAAGATGGGGCCAAGTGTGCGTAACCATTGAACGCCCAAGACCACATCACATCCGCCTAAGGGCAAGGCAAACATGTCAGAGAATAGGTTATAATCTTCCATAGAGATACGCACATTGTGACACTTCCCCTTGCAAGGTAAGGTGCCCCCATTGGCAACCATGACTTCAAAGCTGGAGCAAGGATGGACAAAACAATCAGCCTATTTGGCAATCCGAGGGTCAATGAAGTTATGAGTGCTACCAGAATCAATGAGTATGGTAAGAGGGAGCTTCTTGAAGTATCCCCTGACCCGCATTGTTTGTGGGGTGGTGACGTCGGTTACAGCATGGAGAGAGATCTCAAGTGGGTCGTCCTGAAATGGGGTGTCAACAGGCAGGTGTTGAATGTCAATCTGATCATCCACTATATCTGTAGCTGCTTCACCAAGTTCTAAGGCCGGCGGAGAATCCACATCCAAGAGATAGAACTTTTGTTGAACACATCTATGTCCCCGAGTGAATTTCTCATCACAATTATAGCAAAGCCCTTTTTCTTGGCGTGCCTGCATTTCTATTTCAGACAAATGCTTGATAGGAGTTGGTTGAGGAGAAGGCGTGATGGGAGGTCGTTGGGAACCCATATTTCTGAAGGGAACAAGGGTGGGTTTGGAGCGTTGTTGAGCTGCAATCTTATCCTCAGCCAGCTTAGCCAACCCTAGGACTTCCATCATTGTGTTGGGACAAAACATTTTGACCTCTGAGCGAATTTCATCCTTGAGACCACTTATAAAACAACTCCTGTAGAATTCATTAGACAATCCTTCCGTGTGATTGGCCAATTTCTCAAATTTTGTCTGATACTCTCTCACTGTGCCAATTTGGTGAAGTTTAGTGAGTGCTCCTGTGAAATCATCAAAAGCACTAGGGCCAAATCGTGGCAAAATGAGATGGAAAAAATCTGTCCAGTTTGGCTCGGGATGAGCTTTGATGTACCAACGGTACCATTGAAGGGCTTCTTGTTCCAAATGAAAGGATGCAAGTGGAACTTTATGGACATCAAAAGTATTATGCAGACTGAAATATTGTTCTACTCGGTATATCCATCCCATCGGATCAGTACCATTGAAGTGAGGAAAATCAAGCTTCGGCCCATGAAAATTGTTGGAAGAAGAGAACCCGGTGGCTGCAAAATATTCTGGCTGTCGGTTATTGTTCATGGCTGAATGCTGAAGATGGAGGCTGAGAAATTTTTCATCCAGATCTTGGAGTTTGGTTTGGATGGCTGCAAGTGCTTCCTCCATGGTGTTGGTTCCTGCACGGGTGACAACCATAACCAGATTTTTTTATTTTTTTTTAGACTGGAGCGGCTACGGCTCGAAAGGGATCTGGAACAACGCTGAATGGATTGAAAACGGCTGAATCTGGAACGGCTTGCAAATGGATCTGAAACGGCGCAGCAGTGATCAACAATAGTTCAGCTGAAAGTAGATATGGACCCCAGGTATGTGCGGCTTCCTAACAGTTTAGGGGTTTCACTCGGCCACCAATGCTGTCTGACGGCTTGCGTATTGGGGCAGTACCCCTCACTCCACGGCTCAGGTAAAACTGATAACCGCTTTGCCACAAACGACAACTCTTGGTTTACCTCACGGGTGGGAACTAGTCAATCAGGTAGGGGTCGTTGCCCTTTTCGCTGGCAGGTCCTCTCAATGGGCCAGCTACTTCGGGGTTCCTGTGGTACTCCTCACAATGAGTTTTAGGGCTTATTCCCAAGTACTTCCCATAGTTAAGCGGATAGGGATGATTCCCAAATCCGAACCTGCAACAGAAAAAAATTTGGGCAGAAATTCCACCCAATGTTCAAAAACCGGATCTATATTGCTCAGAATCGCTATTATAGCATGTTTCCGGAACTGGAACAACCACTTTGCTTCTACCCATAGAAGCAGAATAGAAATCTGGGCACTCGGTCAAAAGATTTTCTCGCCGCAATTTTCGCGGCCGTCACCAAAATTCTGAAAAATTGCTGATTTTAAATCCGCGATATCTCCACTTTTAGAACTCCAAATGAGATGATTTTTTTTTGAAACTGCGTATTTTTGAAAGAGGAATTCAGATATGCAATCGGTTTCTTCTGATTTTGTGCAAAAAGTTTCAGAAATTGATCTGAAAGTCGCCGACCAAGAAAAGAAAAAAAAATTCCCACTTGTGCCAAGGAAAGTGCTCTGATACCAGATGAGATGTACGTGCAACAATTAATTACTAAGAATATGCGAAATAGCAGAAATAATAGAACATAATCACTTTTATATTGATCACGGGCCACTTCGAGGGAGCAACCTCCTTTGAGCAAGCTCAATACAATTAACTTCACGGTGCCTTCAATGACCTCAACACACACTTATATACTAAGTCTATGCCCAATACCATGAGTCAAAACCATGGGACATATAATACTACGGGACGACTTACAAAGCATATGCGTCCAATACTATGGGTCAATACTATGGACTAATATAAACTACGGATCAACAAATACTACGGGACGACTTACAAAGCATATGCATCCAATAACAATATACTAACATAGTAAAGAGAAGGGTTTACATAGGTTCCTAACATGCTGATGAAGATGAGTGAATGGGAGATCCAGATCCACAAGAACCTGAAGATCGCTCACTTGATACTCCTCCTCTTCCTCGATGGGAATCCACTACAATTCGATCTGCCAGTGATTTGGTTGGTGATTCACATGATCATAGAAGAACCAGATCAGATTTTTAGAATGGAAGGTTTCATCCTTCTCACATTGTTGATCCCTCTCAGATCGATCGAACCTTATTTGTAAAAGAAGGACACTTACATCCTTATGGGGTGAGTGATGACATGTTATTTTACCATGCTTCAGTCTATTTTGAGGGAGGGATTTCTTCCCACTGGGTTTTCTCTCTTTCCTCACTTAGTTTATTTAGATTGATTGTATGGGGTGACCTTTGGTCTTAGTCACGAGATTCCTAATTTTGATTTCAATTATTTATTCATAGTATAGCTTGTGGGGGGGGTGTTGGAATATTCACACCATCATTTTTGTATTTTGCATGCTGCATGCATTTGCATGCCACTACATGCATTCAATCATCATCATGGTTGTCTTCCCAACACCTGGAGATCACTTCTAGCTCTCTAGAGCCTATCTTTAGCCCTCAATTGGCCTCCTACCTACCTAATGCACCCTCTTTTACTTATCTACTTAGTAAGTGTGCCTTTACTCACCTACCATTAGTTATCACTCAGTTAGGGCACCTTATCTCACCTGTCGGGAGTTATCATTTAGTTAATGCATTTGCTTGAGTAGTTCTTCCACTAATTGCTCATTATGACTGCTTATAGCTTCTAGTTAGCTAGTTCTGGAGTTCCACTTGACTATTTGACAGCCTCATGCGCCCCCATTGGAGTCTCGATTCCCTTATTTATGCCTATATTGTTCTATTAGACTCAGCTAGACACACTTGATAGACTATTAGCATTTATGACTATTACTATTGACTGGATGATGTCTCCATTGTTATCCAAGCTAGACTTTGAGTTAGATAGCCTCATGCACCCCACTTAGAGTCTCCATTCCTTGATTTATGGCTAGATAGTTTTGTTAGACTAAGTTAGACACACTTGGCTGACTCTTACCACTCATGACTGATAGTACTGACTGGATGATGTATCCATAGTTATTCATGCTAGACTTTGAGTTTAGAATTTGAATTCCCTACTTGGCTAATTCGAATCCTATATGATGGCTCATCATTGATTATTGTAATACATTCTCTACATTAATTGTTCATTGTATGGGATTTACATTGTCCATTATTATGTGTTTATGAGTGATTATTGAATGCATGCTTCTTCTTCTTTGCAAATAATCTTGAGAGTTAGATTGTGAGTTTGTTACAGTTGCTAGATCCCTACAGATTATCACAGTCTCTAGTGGCCAGGTAGGTTGGTGAGGACGTGACAGAGTAGTATCAGAGCTTCAGTTGCAAGACTAGGAGCTTTTTGGGCCAGATCGTGCATGAATTTTTTGGTCAAGAAATGCAGCCACGGCATGATTTTTAATGAGCTTATTTTGATTGATTAATTGTTTGAATGAATAATTTCTAGTTTGAATGGGTATGATAGAGATTATTTGCATGCTTGTTATGTCTAATAGAATGTATCTGGTATGCATAGAGATAGCAGTAGCTGTAAGACTAATTGTGTTATATGGCAACGCACAGAACGGTGTAAGAATGGTTATTGTGGATGATGCGTAGGACCCGTTTGGGATAGAAGATGATGAACTTGGTGAGAATGTGCAAGAAGCACATATAAAGCTGAGTCTGATGGAAGAAGGTAGAAAGTGATGCCCCCAAAATTGGATGAGACTACGGTTAGCTTTAATGAGTGAATGATGAAAGCACGGGAAAAGCAACATCATCTCAATGTAGCCATTTTGCAAAGTCTTATAGACTTGCATCAAAGGATTAACAATGGTTCTAACCTTAGCCATGAGGGTCGAGAGGAAAGAAATGCAGAAGGTCAATATAGGGGTTGTTCCATGAGAAGAAATCCAAGCCCTAGAAGACGTTCTGTGGGCAGAAGGCATAGGACACCTTCTCCTAATTTTTCTTCTAGTAGGTCAGCCGATTCTAAGGGTTCTCAAGGGAGCCCAAGACGCACCGCCAGTAAGAGTAAGAGAAAGAAGAAGCACTGAGGTATTCCATAGGGTGAATTTAGGAAGGTGAGGCCCCCCACCTTTGATGGTGAAAGTAAAGAAGGTCAAGAAGCAGAGGCATGGCTTCTTGGGATAAAGAAGTACTTCAGAATGCATGAATATTCAAAGAATGAGAAGGCTAAGGTTGCTATCTACAACCTTAGTGGAAGAGCCTCTATTTGGTGGGATCACCTCATGCAAGTGAAAGCAATAAATGAAAGAAGGGTCAGTTGCGGTAGATTCCAAAGATACTTCTAGGAGAAGTACCTATCAGCTAGGTATTATGATAACAAAAGAAAAGAGTTCAATGAACACAGACTAGGATAGAACACTATGGACAAGCATGTTCATATGTTTCTGTAGTTACTGAGGTATGTGGACAACATCAAGGATGAAATAGTGAAGATTCAATGCTTCCTTGGTATTCTACCTCAGGGCTACAGAGATAGGATAGAGTTTGTAAATCCACCAAGCTTGGATGAATCCATCAGGATGGCAGAGCATTTCTATGAGAATAATAAAGGTAAAGTAGAGGAACAACCAATGTGGAACTGTAAACCCAAGGGAAGATTTGATCAGAAGAAAAGTGACTCTAAACGACCATTCAGAAATTAGCTTAGGAGATTTTCACAAGGACAACAAGTAAGAAGAGAATTCAAGCCAGCTGTAGCAACAAACAGAACATCAATGGGGCCACTTTAGTGTTGGGGTTGTGGGGAAAACCACAGGCTCAGAGATTTCCTAACGACAAATAAGAAGAACCTCAGAAGCTTGCATAATGTCAGGACAGCAGCTACAGTAGGGGATATGGAAAGAGAAACACCTAGAATTTATGCAGCATTGGATGATCGTCAAGAAGACCATCAATCAACAGTGGTGGAGGTTGCAAGTAAGATTGCTGAGCAATCTATTTCTATTTTGATATATCCAGGGTCTACTCATAGTTATGTATCTCCTAAGAGTTGGAAGTTGTTCTCTTGGTAGAGTAAGGCATGAAAAGGCTTGGCTCGTTCAATTGGCCCATGCTACCAAGAAAAAGGTAAGTGAAGGAGTGAAGGAGTGTCCTATAGAATTGAATGGACTCCTCACACATGCTGATTAAATATCTTGCCATTGGGATCATATGATGCCCTAATTGGAATGGATTGGTTGGAAAGGAATAGAGCCAAGGTGGACTTTTATCAGAAAGCATTGGAATTCCTTTATGATGAAGGCAAGCTAAGGTTGGTTAAAGGGATTCCAAAGTATGTTTTAGTGAGGAAGATTTCAGCTCTGCAATTAAGGAAGTTTTATGAAAAGGGTTGCCAGTTATTAGTTGTACATATATCAAATTCAGTAGAGGATATCGGACCCAGGGTGGAAGAATTCCAGATATTGCAGGAGTTCCAAGATATGTTTCCAGATGAGGTTCCAAGATTGCCACACAAGAGAGACATTGACTTTTCCATTAATCTTGTTCCAAGAGCAGCACCCATATCCAAATCTCCTTATAGAATGAGCACACTAGAATTGTTAGAGTTGAAGATGCAACTGCAGGAGTTAATAGACAAAGAATATATCAGATCGAGTGTATCCCCATGGGGTGCACCAATGTTGTTTTTTAATAAGAAGGATGGAACGTTGAGTCTATGTATTGATTACAGGAAGTTCAATAAAGTGACAGTTAAGAAAAAGTATCCCTTGCCAAGGATTGATGACTTGTTTGATCAAATGAAGGAAGCTAGAGTATTTTCAAAGATTGACTTGAGGTCTATGTACCATCAAGTAAGGATAAAGGAAGAAGACATTCATAAGACATCCTTTAGGACTAGGTATGAGTATTATGAATTTACAGTCGTGCCATTTCGTCTTACCAATGCACCTACTACCTTCATGTGTCTTATGAACAATGTATTCAGCAAGTATTTGGATAGGTTTGTAATTGTATTCTTGGATGATATCCTTGTGTATTCAAAGAATGAAGAAGAACACGATTAGCATTTGAGAATGGTATTGCAAGTCCTTAGGGAGCACTAGCTGTATGCTAAGTTGAGTAAATGTAACTTCTATCAGGAGAAGGTGCAGTATTTGGGTCATATTATATCAATAGAAGGAATTGTAGTAGATCCAGAGAAGATTGAGGCGATCATGGATTGGTCCACTCCAAGGAATGCAATAGATGTTAGATCTTTCATGCGCCTTGTTGGTTACTACAGGAGGTTCATTGAAGGCTTCTCCAGGATATCCCATCCAATTACTTCATTGCAGAGGAAGGAAATCAAATTCACATGGTCCAAGAAATGTTAAAGGAGTTTCCAGCAATTAAAGGAAGTGCTTACTAGTGCACCTGTGTTGAAGATTGCAGATCCAAGGAAGGATTTTGTGATATGCACCGATGCTTGCATTGAGGTACTCGGTGGAATGATAATGCAAGAAGGTTCTGTAATTTTTTATGAGTCAAGAAAGCTGAAAGAGCATGAAAGGAACTATGCCACCCATGACTTAGAGCTAGCAGCCATAATTCATGCTCTGAAGAGATGGAGACATTATCTTTTGGGAAGGATATTTGAGCTCACAACTGATCATATGAGTTTGAAATACTTGTTTGTCCATCCAAATCTGAATGCAAGGAAAACTAGATGGATGGAGTTCCTGTGTGAGTTTGATTTGGAAATTAAGCATGTCAAGGTTAAACAAAATAAGGTTGTTGATGCACTCTGTAGGAAATTCCATATTGCAACAATAAGTACATGTGAATCAAACTTGAAGGAAAGAATTTTAGAAGCTCAAGATAGTGATGAAGTCTATCTCTAGATTAAAGAGAAATTGCAGCAGAATGTTATCGAGGAAAAGTATGCAAGATATCAGCTAGGTGAGGATGATGTTCTCATTTATCAGAACACTAGACTGTACATTCCAAATAGTGCAGATTTGAAGAAGCTAGTGATGAATGAAATTCATCAAATGCCATACTTAGGGCATCCAGGATATCATAAGACTATAATAGCAGCAAGGAAGCAGTACTTTTTGCATGGAATGAAGAAATACATACCTGAGTACATTGCTAGATGTAAGAAATGTCAATAGGTCAAGGAATAGCACCAACATCCAGCAGGATTGTTACAGCCATTTCCCATCCCACAATGGAAGTGGGAAGTAATCTCTATGGATTTCATAATAGGATTGCTTATGACAGTGAAGAAGCATGATTCAATCATGGTGGTGGTGGAAAAGCTATCAAAGGTAGCTCAATTTACCCCAATCAAGTCCACCCACAAGGCTAATGACATTGAAGATATCTTCATGAGAGAGATATTCAGATTGCATGGATTACGCAAGGCAATAGTTTCAGATCGTGACACAAAGTTCACATCCAATTTTTGAAAAGTATTGTTCCAAGAGTTGGGAACTCAATTGAAGTTTAGTACAACCTATCAACCTCAAACAGATGGTTAGACTGAGAGAGTGAATCAAATCCTTGAAGATATGTTAAGGATGTATGTGATGGATAAGCCATCTAAGTGGGAAGACTATTTACACTTAGTGGAATTTGCTTACAACAATGGGCATCAAGCATCATTGAACATGAGTCCTTTTGAAGTGTTGTATGGAAGAAGATGCAAAACTCTAGTAAGCTCGAACAGACTAGTGAACAGAGTAGTGCTTGGACCAGAAATGATTGAGGAGATGGAACAGGAACTTGTTAAAATCAGGCAGAATTTGAAGGTAGCACAGGACAAGCATAAGATTTATACTTATCTGAGGAGGATGCATAAGGAATTTCAGATTGGGGATCATGCTTACTTGAGAGTGAGACCTAGGAAGAGTTCCATGAAATTGGGAAGCTGTTCCAAGTTGGCACCAAGATATTGTGGGCCATTTGAAGTCCTTGATAGGATAGGGCTAGTTGCATATAGGGTTGCATTTCCTACTAACATGAAAGATCATAATGTTTTCCATGTATCTTTGCTTAAGAAATATGTACATGATCCTAATCATATCATTGATTGGAATGTGATATAGGTGGAACCAGAGGGAGAGTTCTAGGTGGAGCCTACATGCATCCTCGACAAGAAGCTTACCTTGATCTAGAACCGGGCCATATAGAAGGTAAAGGTGCAATGGAAGCACCTTATCCCATAAGAGGCCACATGGGAGCTAGAGGATGCCATGAAAGAGGCATTCCCATTTTTGTTCAGTTTTGATAACAACAACGACTGTGTTATTTTAAGGAAGGGGGAGTTGTAATACCCCATTTTTCCCATGATGTATTTGGATTTGATGTAATTACTATATATATATAGTATGTATATTTTACCTAGTGTGGAGCTCAAGGCCAAGGCCCCACTAGTGAATGTTTAATTTTATTTCCTAGGAAAGTATTTGGACAGTTTGATTATTCATGGGTTGATTAATCCATGAAGAAATGTAAATGATGTAATTATTATTGAATGAATAAGATAACCAAGAAGTTGTCTAAGGAGGAAACTAATGAGAAGGTGCCATGTGTATCAACTAGGGAGAGGTGAGGGGGTGTTTGGGATTAGTTTCCCATATTGCCACATGTCTGACTGAAGAACCTGTTTGAACGCACTGTTGACATTAATGCTATGGCAGCGGGTGGTTGAGAAATTTGATCATTGAAGACGATGGAGTATGGAGCATGCATGTGATTTCATAAGGAAGGATATGGCTTTGATCACTTGTCTGGGACGCCACTCAATCACCTAGGGAAACTCATTGAACCTCTTGACTATCCGGGAAGGGGATTCATTCATCCATGCATACACAGAAATACAAACTTCCCATTCACCAACAAATGTAGCCATTCACGCAGAGGCAGTTCAACTAATTCTCCATTCACGCACTTACCATCCAGGAACCCTCAACCCTTGCAGAGAATTCATTCATGCACTTCCTGTATACATCAATCCAATTGCTGGGAGAGAAACCTGAAGTTAATTGTGTTCTTGCGTGTTAGAGTATGCCCAAGGTTTGATAGGTGTAACCACCCTATGTGCAAACCCCAGTTACAGAGACAGAGTGGTATTAGTTATTACAGAGTGTTATTGGCAGAGCGGTTGTGAGAAAATCCCAATCCTGGTAATGAATCAGTGATTGAAAAATGGGAGAGAGTTGGGTTTCCAAATAAACCTAGCAAAGGCTATAGTCTCAATGAACTAGTGACTGGACCTTTCTATGCCCATCCTAGAATAGCGCTGGAAGGGAAGGACCATGAGAGACTGTACAACCGCAAAAAGGGTCTTCCTTGTGTTGGATGTAATAGGTATTGTGGGTTCCAGGTCGGCTGAGAGCGACTGGACCTGTCTATGCCCATCCTGGAATAGAACTGGAAGGGAAGATGCCTTGAAGTACTGTGTAATAGCGAAGTAGGTCTTCCTTGTGTTGGATGTGGTAGGTATTGTGGGTGCCATTTCAACTGAGAGCTGAGATGCCTATAGCTATATGGTTGATCTCACTGGTTTAGCAATGCCTTTCTTGTTGTCCCTAAATGCTTGATCGACCACTATAGTTTGGCTTAGCATTGGTAGGTTCCCTAGAATTCCTTATAAACCCAACTACAAACTGGTTAGCATGAGAATGGAGCCTTGGCTGTGAGAGAACATGTTATCCCTCCTTAGTGGATACACTTCCTAGCTCGGGGGTGATCTCTCAGCTGAAATAGTATAGGCTAGACAGAGATCTAAGGTTGGGTCGAACGTTGCTCTCACTTAGCTAGTCGCTTTGGAATTGAAAGATAAGTATTTATTTTATATTAAATGATGGTGTTTCATTGTTTTGTGATGAATTCTTTTGTATAATTATGGAACTGTGGAACATATGTATATGAATAAGATTGACATGAAGTCATGTATAGGCCTGAGTAAGAGGTTGATTTCACTGTTGTATGTAGATCTTATATTGCATGAGTTTAATGCCTTGTAATTCTTGCATATGATAGATGTGTGGATTAAATCTGTTTAATGCATTTTACATGTTATAATGAATGATATTGTTTCATTGTTTTGAGATGAATGTTTATATGTAACTAACCATGTGAAGGAGATGTATGCCTACACCTGATCCATGGGGAAGAAGGGAAGCCCTGGAAGTGGTTTTAGAAACCTCTGTGGTCAGATGGAAAGGAAGATCTTGACAGGAAGAAGGTTGGAAGTGTCTAAGTGGAGATATAGACAGAAATTCATAGAAGAAATTGGGAAGGTTAGATACATAACCTAGTCAAAGGATTCTACCATTGGATAGACCTCTCCAAGAGCTTTCCAATGGTACCAACATTGCCCCATTTGGATGCTGGAGGAAGAAGTTATTCCCTTAGAAGATTTGATGAAGTTGCCCTTACTAAGGCAGGGTTCCGCACGCATGGTTCTACAATTGCGGGTTGCGGGTTGCGGTATCATCGAGTTCAAAATTATGCATTTCAGGATGCCTCAATTCCGCATCTGCAATTGCGGGATGTGGGTTGCGAGATCAGCTATTGTGGGTTGCGAGATCATAAAGTGCAATATTTCGTGTTTTGGGCTTCCGCAATACCGCATCCACAATTGCAGGTTGTGGGTTGTGGGATGTAGATTGTGGGACCCATTGTTGTGGGTTTTGGGTTGTGGGAGTAGCCTCCTACAGAAGTTGGAATTCCAAATTTCTACATCCACAATTGTGGGTTGCTGATTGCGGGATCCGTTGTTGCGGATTGAAGGTTGCGGGTTCGCAACTGCGGGTTGCGGATTGCAGATCCGTGTTAATTATTTAGCATTAATTCACAATACTCTAGTATATTTACTGAGAGAATAACATGTACAGCATATCAATCACACCAAGAAATCACATGAGACAATAGACACGCAGAGTTTCACTGGGGAAAACCATAAAGGTTAAAAAACCCACAACTTCCTCAAAGATAGAGAGAGCAATGATACAACCAAAGTACAAGAGAGAGTTTTCTACTTGTAGCTGCTCCTCCTCCTCAACTAGTGCGCCACTTTCCGAGTGATGTAAGAGTGAGTAATGAGATGATCAAATAGAGATCTTTCGATCTCTATTTATATTTGTCATGTCCTACCCAATAACCTAACAGGGCCGACTTGTCTAACTCAATATAATAACCCATGGTTAAACTAATCAGGGCCGACCCCACACTTCATGGTCTAATAACCCATCACAGCAAGTTACGACACTTACGACACTTGCCAATACAAATGACGACACTTCCGTATAGAGGAATAATACCATCTCTATAGGAATACAATATACATAGGTGAAATACATTCCGAAGTTACATATACATCAACACTCCCTCTTAACTAGGAAGGTATTTCTCGACATAGATCTGCTAGCACAAGTCTTCTTCTCTGGATCATCGTCATCGTCATCGAATCATCATCATCATCACTATTGCGGCTATCTCAATCAATCTCTGGTCTACTCAACATAGGAAGTTCTATAGTGCTAGTCCTTTTTCATACTAGATGTAGGCCCACCACCTGTAGGTCTTCATCATCACTGGCCATACTGTGGAATCATCAGGACTTATTACGTGCATCACAATGCCTTGAAAGAGTATCCCAGGACCATTTATGTGCCGAAGCACAACTGGAAAGATCTCCCAGGTCAACTTACATGTGACTGTCACAAAACCTTAAAAGAGTGTCTAGCATATCAAGAACTTTGAAGAGAATCTGAGGCCTTTTATGTGACTAGCACAACCTATCTGGATCTCTGAGGCGTATTACATGTGACCCCCCACCGCAAAACCTTAAAAGAGTGTCAATCAAGAACTCTAAAGAGCATCTGAGGCCTCTTACGTGACTATCACAACCTATCCAGATCTACCAGACGTATTATATGTCGTCATGGCAATGCCTCGAAAGAGAATCCCAGAACTTATTATAGGCACACAACCCAACCTATCGAATCTCCCAGGTCTACTTATATTCCATAGGACAATGCCTTGAAAGAGCATCCAAGGTTGTTACGAGCACACAGCTCTACCTGTCAGATCTCCTAGGTCTACTTATATGTCCTCCATAGCAATGCCTCGAAAGAGAATCCCAGGCTGTCAGGAGCACACAGCTCTATCTATCGAATCTCCCAAGTCTACTTATATGCTCATCTGCACAACCTGTCCACAGCCACAGAGTATCATCCTGATACTCACCATACATCATCCTAATGTACATCAACACATGATCATCCTGATCATCATCATATCATCATCTTGATACATATCATCTGGAGCAACATCCTGAAGCTCATCATTTATGATCATCCTGATCATACTGTGCATCCACCTGATGCATACATGATACATATCATCATACATTATATACCTGATCATACAATGTATCCACCTGATACATACACAAATAAATGATCCACCTGATCATAACAAGCATCCAACATGATGCATATACATATACATGATCCAACTGATCATAACAAGCATCCAACATGATGCATATACATATACATGATCCAACTGATCATAACAAGCATCCAACATGATGCATATATGTATACATGATCCAACTGATCATAACAAGCATCCAACTTGATGAATATATGTATACATGATCCAACTGATCATAACAAGCATCCAACATGATTCATATACATAGAAGTTACTACATCCAGCGCTTACATCCATAGCCATGTCAAGGATCCTCCTCTCACAATGCTTGGAATGGCTCCAGCAAATGTGTCCATCACTTCTTCCTTGAAGTGTCATCAATCTGAAGAACACCAAGCCTCTCTCTGAAGTACTCGAACTTCACTCTGGCTAGTGGCTTCATCAGCACATCTGCAATCTGATCCTTCATCGCAACATACAGGAGCTTCATTGCTCCTCTCTGCACCATATCCCTGATATAGTGATATTTGATCTCAATGTGCTTCGACCTTTCATGGAACACCGGGTTCTCAGATAGCTTCACACAACTCTGGTTGTCACAAAAGATACCAGTAGCATCCAATGGGAGATCAAATAACTCAGATAGTAGCTTCCTCAGCCATACTACCTCACAGCTAGCCAAACAAGCTGCGACATACTCTACTTCGGTTGTACTTAGTGCTACACATGACTGCTTCCCTGCTAAACCAAGAGATCACACTTGATCCCATAGTGAAGCAGCACCCTAAAGTGCTCTTCCTATCTGCAGCACTACCCACCAAGTCTGAATCAACATAACCCTACATGTTAAACTTTTGATTCGCATCATACTTGAGCCCATAATCAATTGCACCCTTCAGGTACCTTAGAATATGCTTTACCACAACCAGGTGAACACCTCTGGGATCTATCAGGAACTGGCTCAATGTGTTCACCACAAAGAAAATATCTAGTCTCGTGTTCATTAGGTACATCAAGGACCCAATCATCTGACGATACATAGTGACATCAACCAGATCAGATGAAGTATCACACAGAAGCTTCAGGTTCGATGCCATAGGTTTGGCCATGGCCTTGCAGTCCATCATCCTAAACCTCTTCAAGATCTCTACTGCATACTTCCCTTGTCCAAGGAAGATCACATCTGCACTCTGCCACACCTCCATGCCTAGAAAATAGTGCATCATCCCCAAGTCCTTCAACTCGAACTCGACAGCAAGCTTCCTCTTGGAATCGGCAATCAAAATATCCTCACCTGTTACAAACAGGTCATCCAGATACAATAGTAGTATCATTGGATTTCCTTCCTCAACCTTGTAGTAAAGGTTGGAATCCGCTTTACTCTTGGTAAAGCCCAAACTGGATAAAAAGTTGTCTATCCTACCATACCAAGTTCTAGGAGCTTGCTTCAAGCCATACAAGGCTTTCTTCAATTTGCACACATATGACTCCCTGTCATGTGTCTCAAAACCAAGTGGCTGCTCCACATACACTTTCTCTTCGACTACACAATTCAAGAAAGCTGTCTTGACATCCATCTGGCGTATCTTCCATTTCATCATTGCATCCAGGGAAAGTACCGATCTAATGGAAGTGTATCTGTCCACAAGAGAAAAAGTCTCTTCATAATCAATCCCTTCTTTCTGGGAGAAGCCATGAGCTACAAATCTCGCTTTGTATTTCTCTATGCTGTCATCTGTAGCATGCTTGATCTTTGGTAGTCACAACAAACTTCCCATCTGGTCTTGGGACCGCATCCCAAACATCTTTCTTCATGATCGATGGATCATGGTATTCTTTCATTACTTCATCCTGGATCTTGGGAAATGCAATATCTTTAATATCTTCAATAGATAGCTTTGTTACTGGAACAAATGTTGTAGTCCTTCTTTTGTAGGTGATGGTATATGATCTTTCCTATAAGACAAGTTAAATTGAATGATTAGAAACATCTCATAGTTTTCAGAACAATTTCTTACAAATAAAGAAATATGTCATACAGTGATGCAATTATTTTAGCCAATGCTTCAATACAACATTTATCCATATACCGTAACTTTCTAGATGCCTTCCAATCTCTACCAGAACATTGTTAAGAGTGTGCACAACTCCCAAGATGTTAGCCAAGAGGTTTCATTCTAGATAAGTAGCAATGGAATGTTGTAGACACCCTAAGTCTAGGAATATAAGCATATACATCATTGAACAATATTATTTAAACAAACAGAATATACAAGAAATGGAAATTCAAAAACTTATCTTTGTTTGTTTGTTGGGTTGTCTCCCTCTGAATCTTTGATTCCTTGCAGGAGATGCTGGAGAAATATTCTGAAGTAGCTTTTTCTACTTCTTTCTGTTGTGAATTGTAAGGAGTGGTAAACTCCCTCTTAATCCCTAAATCATTGTATAACTTCTTGAAGTCTACTGAAGTAAATTCTCCACCATTATCGGATCTAAAGATCTTAAACTTCTTTTCAATGTGGTTTTCTATCAAGGCCTTGAATTCCTTGAATTTGCTGAATACTTCATCTTTGTTCTTCAAGAGGTAAACCCAATTCTTCCTAGAGAAATCATCAATGAAAGAAACATAGTATACATACCCACTCAGAGAACTTGATGACATCGGATTGCATACATCGGAGTGGATAATTTCCAAGATTCCTTTTTCGTTGCTTTCACTGCTTGGAAATGCCTTCTTAATGTTCTTTCCTTTTGCACATCCTTTGCAAACCCCTTCATGCTTTGTCTTGATTTCAGGAAGACCCTATACAACTTTGCTTGCAATTGGTAGTGCTCTATAGTGCACATGTGCAAGCTTTCTATGCCAAAGTTCACTTGGCTCCATGGATTCATGTACCATGGCATGTTCAGGTTGTCCCTTCAATTTGTACAATCCTCCCTCTTGCTCTCCAATTACTACTACATCATCTATGGTCTTACCCTTTGGCCACATGAGAACTTGGTCATCTACAAATGCAACCCTCATGCCTTTTGCATGCAATGCAAGTATGGAGAGTAGATTCTTCTTGAGTCCAGTTACATATAGAACTTCTTTCATCTTCGAAGACTTTCCATAATCTAGGTTGTAAGAAGCTTCACCACTTCCTTTGATAGGATATTGCTATTCATCCCCAAGTTTCACCTTATGGGGTGACTCATGTTCAGATAGGTTTACAAAAGATTCTTTAAACCCAGTCATGTGTTTGGAAGCCCCACTATCAATAAGCCAATCATTACATCCATGAGAGATAGTACTTGTGAGTGCAGAGATTAGAACATATTCATATTCACTAGATGATTCATCACTTTCTGCTCTAGCCTTCTTCTTGGGAGGTTCATCATCCTCAGTAGCATGAGCATGATACCTCTTCTTGTTGACCTTCTTCTTCTTGCTGGAGTTGTTGTTGTTATTCTTTTTGTTCTTAGGACAAACTGCAACAAAGTGTCCCTTCTCATTGCATGTGAAACATCTGAGATCTTTCTTATCTTTATGGTGATGGTGGTATGAAGGTCTTTTGTTTTGAGATGACTCCTTCTTGAACATACGTTTCTTGGTATGTGTTGTGAGAGCTTGATCTTCATTTCCCATCTTTTCATCTCGGGCCACAAGCCTTGCTTCTTCTTGAGAGAATTCCTCCCACGATCTACCAAAGGAGATCAATTTACTTCTTGCACAAATTACTTGAATAAAGGAATCCCATGACCTAGGTAGGCCATTCAGAGTGGTCATGACAATTTCACCATTCTCCACCACTTCATCCACAGCTTCAAGTTGTTCTTTGATCTGAGAGACCTTAGAGAAGTAGGATTGAATGGTCTCTCCATTATGAAGCTTTACCCATTTCAATTGATTTTGTAGAGTCATTTTCCAATTTATGTTCTTCCCTTCAAATAACTTGGTCATGGAATCAAACATCTCTTTGGGTGTCTTTAGAGATGACACATGCGGTATGAGATGGTCTTTGATAGAAATCAGCAATGATCCTCTTTGCCTTGACCAAGTTCTTCTTGTGAAGGGCTTTAGCCTCTTCTCCCTCTGGGACAGGGACTTCTTCACTTATGTAAGTGTCCAATTCATTTTCTTCCAGGATTAACCCAATCCTATATTTCCATGCTCAGAGTTTATTAGCCCCTTCAAGCTTATCTTCAAGCTTGGTGTGGTGATATATCTTAAAGAGTACTTCAAATGAAAATAGAAAATATTTAGGTCTTACCACTTGATTTGCTGAAAATTGGACCTCGTCCCGGATTAGGGTTTGTTAGATAAACCCTAAAAATTAAAAATCTGAATTTAAACTTTCTGAAAGGATAGAAAGATGTGCCTTGATGAGATGATCATCCTGGTGTACTTAGAAATTGAAAACTGCAAAGTTTCACCCTTCAGAAATGCTTTTCAGTCTTCCTGGATTCACTAGGGAGGACCTTGAATTAGGTTTTGAGTTTCTAGGAGCTTCACCCAACCAAAAATATCAATCCAAAGCTCTAAACTTCGATTTTTACAAAGAGGTTTCAGCTATGTCTTCAGATTTCAGAAATTCCTATTTTTGTGGAAACCCTAATTTTTAGGGCCAAAACTGAAAGTGATCAAAATTGAATTCTGATTAGACAGAAGGATTCTCCTTGATGAGTAGAGTCAATTGACCTTGTTTCCTTTCCAAAAGCTATGGAGAGAAACCCAATAAACAAGAAACCCTAGTTTCTGCCACTGCACAATGTCTTCTTCTCAGGGAAGCTCTGATACTATGTTAATTTTTTAGCATTAATTCACAATACTCTAGGATCTTTACTGAGAGAATAACATGTACATCATATCAATCATAACAATGCATATCAATCACACCAAGCAATCACATGAGACAATAGACACACGGAGTTTCACTGGGGAAAACCATAAAGGTGAAAAACCCCACAATTTTCTCAGAGATGGAGAGAGCAACTATACAACCAAAGTACAAGATATAGTCTTCTACTAGAAGCTACTCCTCCTCCTCAACTAGTGCACCACTTTCCTAGTGATGTAAGAGTGATTAATGAGATGATCAAATAGAGATCTCCCGGTCTCTATTTATGCTTGTCGTGTCTTTCCCAATAACCTAACAGGGCTGACTTGTCTAACTCAGTCTAATAACCCATGGTTAAACTAATCAAGGTCGACCCCACACTCGATGGTCTAACAACCCATCACAGCAAGTTATGACACTTGAGACACCTGTAAATACAAATGACGACACTTCCGTATAGAGGAATAATGCCATCTCTATAGGAGTACAATATACTTAGATGAAATACATTCTAAAGTTACATATACATCAACAATCCGAACTCTCCTGACTGTGTGTATGAGCACTCAGTCAATGTTTTGGAGAAAAAAAATGGATCATGATCTCTAGTGTCCAGGTAGGCCGGTAGGGACGTGACATTTGAGACTTGAGATTTTCCATCCTCTGAAAATTTGACACCGCAAAGGTGAAGAGACAAGATATCAGTTAATAATGAATTAAATATTGTTTCAAAACACCTGTGAACTTAAAGGTGAGATATCAATTAATTTTGAATTAAATAATGTTGCAAAACACACTTATACTAGCAGTACCAAAACTTGCAGAGTCTATGTTTATGGAAGTGTTGAATGCTTCCACAGATTCACCCGAGTGCATATGGTTATCCTGTATCAATAGACAAACATCTCCATTTCAACAAACCAAAATTTATAAATATCACTTGCACTTGTTTAGTTTTTATAAAATTCAGTTGTTATTAATAAAATTCAATAGACAAACAATTTTAAACTTTTTCTTCTTCCAGGTAGTTGTTTAGTTGTAAAGTATGATGTTTGCACCTTTTATAATTCTTGATTTTGTTTTGCAAGTTGTTTAGAAAAATGGGTGATTGATACAACTTCGACTTCTTCCAAGAAATCTTGCAACAACATTTCATTTCACTAGTTCTGGGCTCTCTCAGTTTTTACTTTGCCTGGCCTTGTTTCTCTTTTTGATGTAGGGAGAAAATCCTTTCCAAATCAAACAAGTAAATTAAAAAAAAATTCAAAGCACACCAACTGAAATAAATTCTTGAAAACCACACCTTTGGACATAAGCCTTGAGCACGGGGAAACCATAGGATCATACATGTATTGGGATGTGATGTTTACCATTTGGGTAAGGCATATAAGAGGTGGAAGCTAGGCTATTTGGTGAGATAGAAATCACTCTAATTACCCACATCCACTTATATTGGTTTTATGTTTTGGTCCATTCCTTCCTCTGCCATCTAGAGCAGTAGTATCTCAAGTTATTTTCAGCCTCCTGTGTCTTTGTTGCTTGGGTGGTAGCAAGTGAAGGATATTCGCAAGGTGGTGGTCATGGATAAGACCAAAATGGGAAGTCAATAGAACAGTGATTGGGAATATGTCCACTCCTTGAAGATGTATGCAATGAGGACTTAGATATTTTGCACCAGGTACTCACATATGTTCAACACTAGAAAGGAGGCATGTAAGGTATGTCTCTTGTGAATTAAAAATAAGCATGTTTTGACTGAAATCCTCATGTTGGGAAAGGGGTATTAATGGCTGGATTTTCAACATTTTGATTTTGTACAATGGAGGAGAATGATGTATTAGTGAGTGCAGCATCAACATTTTCATGGTGTACCTTCAATAGGAAATACATGCTAATGATTGCAGTTTGAACACTTTGAATTTTTACCTTGGAGGGGAAAGATGTATAAGTGGCTACAGTTGTAGCATTCTAATTGTCCTTGGAGGGGTACAATGTAAGAGTGACTGTGGTTACAACATTTTTATATTGTACCTTGGAGGGGAAGGATGCATTAATGACTGCAATATCATCATTTTGATTTTGTATAGTAGAGGGGCAAGCTGCATTAGTAACTTCAATTTCAGAATTTTTATTTTGTACCTTGGATAAGAAATATTTATTAAGATGGCCACAACTTTCCTCAATAGATCCTGATACTGGATTATCTGAATATTTTCCATCTAGACTATGTTTCTATGCACTTGATGAAAAGATAGATGTATCACTTCCTCTCGTGGGTCTACCTCAACCTCGCTTCACTAGTGGTACTATTGGTATTACTTCAACATATGTCATTGTCCCATGTCTAACTGCATTTTTTTTTTTGCAAATATATTTTCCCGAATCATGATTTTTGGGAGAATCTGGAGGCCCAACTTGAAAAAGCCTTTCGAATTCTTCTTTTTTTAATTGATCCCCATATGACCACACCTGAGAGAAAAATCAAAAGTATGTAAAATGTTGCAAAAAATACTCCATTAGATAGTGATAATAACATTAAATTATATTACTACAAAACCCCATCAACTAACCTCTCTGGCTCATTTACCCCTTCCATAGTGTTGAGTATTTGGGGCCACTGAACTCCCTAATTTTTTCTTTACACTAGAGTTCGTAGTGTCATGTGCTTGCATTTACATAATGAAAGGCCTCAACTCTTATTCCCCGACCAACTGTGGAGGCATCAACATTGAATCCCAAGCATCCTTTCCTTGCATGGACCTCCATGCATCCTATTTTACATTGAACACAAAAAATTTGCTAAATCAGGGAAAATGGTACCCTGATAAATGCTTGAGATCATTGGCACAAAGTAAATAAAAGTAGTGACGTCTCTATTAGTTTTTCATCATTTAATTCAATATGATATAGGATCTTAACTAAGAGAAACACATGTACAACATATCAAACACAAGAGACAAGAGACACAAAGCATTTCACTGCGAAAAACCAAGAAGGTGAAAAACCCTGCAACTTCGTTAGAGATAGAATAAGCACCAATACAAAGATCACCAAGATGAAACCCCAAAACAAGAGATAGTCTCCTAGCAGCATCTCCTCCTCCACTTGTGCGCACTCCTCCTCTCTCTCACTAATTTGAAATGAGTGAGTGTGTGAATGTGTTAAATGAGGATCACACATCCTCTATTTATACTTTACTTCACTTGATGTTTAACTCTAACTAGGTCAACCCCAACTTAGGAGAGTCTAATAACCCACTACCACTTGTCACTGGGCCGACCCCAATAGGGTGGTATAATAACCCTTTAACCCACATGAATCATACAGGGCCGACCCCACCAAGGTTGTCTAATAACCCATCAAATACAAATGACGACACTTCCAATCAAAGGAATAATACATATCCGTTTCGGATACAATAAAGTACAAATGTATTACATACAATATACAAGTCAATATCTTACGAAGTTACAAATACATCAACAATCCCTCGTAACTAGAAAGGTATTCTCTTGACATATGTCATCAATACATATAGGCACAAGTCTTCAATTCTAGAGCTAGATCATCGTCACTGGATCATGGAGCATCATCATCACTGTTGTTGTACTCATCATCTTGATCACTAGGCTATCTCTCAATTCTTCTCATCATAGGAATTTCTACAGAGCCAAGCCTTTTTCATGCTAGTTGTAGGCCTAGCCTCCTATAAGTCTTCAACATCTCCAGCCATACTATGGAATGTGCGTCAACAAAACTTCGAAAGAGCATCCTAGGACTTTTACGAGCACATAGCTCAACCCATCGGATCTCCCAGGATCTTTTACATGTGACCACCACAAAACCTCGAAAGAGCATCCGAGCTCAAAATATCGGATCTCCCAGGATCTTTTCTATGTGGTCAGGAAAAACCTTAAAAGAGTGTCTTGCAACCTGCAATATCTCTAAAGAGCATCCCAAGAATTTTATGAACACACAGCTCAACCTATCGGGTCTCTAGGACTAATTACATGCCTCTTGTAGTAAAACCTTGAAAGAGCATCCAAGCTCAAACTATTGGATATCCCAGGATCATTTCTATGCTATCTGTAGCAAAACCTTGAAAGAGTATCTAAGCTCAAACTATCAGATCTCCCAGAATCTTTTCTACGCTACCTTCACAATCTTTCCATGGCCACGGAGTATCATCCTGATACTCATGATCATACTTATCATTATCATATAGTACATCATCCTAATGCACATCACCATCACATGATTACCCTAATCATGTACATAGCATCATCCTGATGCATATCCTCCAGAGCATCGTCTTGATGCTCATCACACATGATCATCCCGATCATCATCATAGCATCGTCTTGATGCCTATCATCTAGAGCATCATCCTGATGCTCAAACCATATGATCATCTTGATCATCATCATAGCATCGTCTTGAACCCTTTCATCTAAAGAATCATCTTGATGCTCATCACACATGATCATCCTAGTCATCATACATAGTAGTAACCAAAACATCATCTTGATGCTCATCACATAGCGCATACATCCACAACCATGGGAAGGATCCTCCTACCACCATGCTTGGAATGGATCCTGCAAATGTGTCCCATCACTTCTTCCTCGAAGTATCTTCTATCTGAAGAACACCAAGCCTCTTTATGAAGTACTTGAACTTCACTATGGCTAGTGGTTTGGTCAACACATCTGCAATCTACTCATATGTCACAACATACTGGAGGTTCACTACTCCTATCTGCATCATATCCCTGATATAGTGATATTTGATCTCGATGTGCTTCGACCTGTCATGGAACACCGGGTTCTCTGACAACTTCACACAACTCTGGCTGTCACAATAGATATAGGTAGCATCCAACTGGAGATCAAATAAATCAGATAGTAGCTTCTTTAGCCATACTTCCTCATAAGTGGACCAACAAGCTACAACATACTTTGCTTTGGATGTACTCAGTGCTACGCAGGATTGCTTCCTCCTAAACAAAGAGATCACACCTGATCCCATACTGAAGCAATATCCCGAAGTGATCTTCCTATCTGCAGCACTTCCTAACCAATCTGAATCAACATAAAACTTCAGGTTAAACTTCTTATTCACATCATACTTGATCCCATAATCAATCATACCCTCCAGGTACCTCTAAATATGCTTTATAGCAATCAGGTGAACATGTCTAGGATTTGTCTGAAACTGGGTCAAGGTGTTCACCGCAAAGAAAATATATGGTCTCATGTTCGTCAGGTACATCAAGGACCCAATCATCTGACGATACATCATGGCATTAACCAACTCTGATGAAGAATCACTCAATAGATTTAGGTTCGATGCCATAGGTGTGGCCATGGACTTGCAATCCATCATCCTGAACCGCTTTAGGATCTCTACTGCATACTTCCCTTATCCAAGGAAGATTTCATCTGTATTCTGCCACACCTCCATACCTAGAAAGTAATGCATCATACCCAAGTCCTTCATCTCGAACTCGGAAACAAGCTTCCTTTTCGTGTCAGAAATCAACCTATCCTCACCTGTCACAAACAAGTCATCCACATACAGTAGGATTATCACTGGATTTCCTTCCTCAACCTTGTAGTAAAGGTTGGAATCCACTTTACTCTTGGTAAAGCCCCAGAGTATCATTGAAAGACCGGTCTTTGACAATAGCGTTCTCAACTACCACTTCACTGCATTTGTATAAGGTAAGATAGCGGGCCCTGTAGCAATAACATGAATCTGGGAAGCCTTAATCTTCTCATAGGAAGGCCTATCAATTTATACCTACAAAAGGTCATCCTTGTAGAATATAGCATAAATCCGAGACCAATCCATTTGATAAGTCTCAGTGACCTTCCCACTGGTATCTGAGAAGATACCAAAGTTGGGGTCTTTAGTTAGGGTATCTTTGAGAATGGCCTTGGACCAAGTACTTCTTGACATAGTGGCAAACTTTGTAATTTCTGACGAAATAAAAGAAAACAAAAATAAAAAACAACATTCACAAACACCCAAGAGACCAACCAAAAAATGAAACGACAACAATCCTTCATGTGATTGTTGATGTATATGTAACTTTGGAATGTATTTCATATATATTTATTGTTCCCTTATTAGAGATGTGTTATTCCTCTATAAGGAAATGTCGTCATGTGGATTGACAAGTGTCGCAAGTGTGTGTACTTGCTGATGGGTTATTAGACCACCATGTGTGGGGTCGACCCTGAAATATACATTATATTGTGGATGTACCTAGCTAGACAAGTCAGCCCCTTAAGGTCACTAGGCAAATAGGTTAGTATAAATAGATATCAAAAGATCTCTATTCAGATCATTTGGAAAGTCATATCTCTCTCACTCAGAAAATGGCGCACTAGTGAGGACAAGGATCATCTTCTTCTAGGAGACTATCTCAAGTGTATTTTGGTTGTTCTTTAATTGAGCCATTGCTCTCTCTATCTCTAAGGAAGTTGTGGGGTTTTTAACCTTAGGGTTTTCCCCACGGAAACTCTGTGTCTCTTGTCTCTCATGCTTTTGATTCTTGTGATGCTTATTTTGATTGTTATGCATTGATATACCATATATGTTATTCTCTCAGTGAAGATCCTAGAGTATTGTGAATTAATGCTCAAAATTTAACATGGTATCAGAGCTAACCTGAGAAGAAGACATTTTGCAGTGACGAAAACTTGAGTTTCTTATTTATTGGGTTTCTCTCCATATATTTTGGAAAAGCAGTATATTAGATTGACTCTACTCATCAAGGAGAATCTATCTGTCCAATCATAATTCAATTCTGAGCATTTTCAGATTTGGCCCTAAAATTAGAGTTTCCACAAAAATAGGAATTTCTGAAATCTGAAGACATAGCTGGAAGCTCCTTGCAAAAATCGAAGTTTAGAGCTTTGGATCGAGATTTTTGGCTGGGTAGATCTCCGGGAAATTCAAACCCTAATTTAGGGCTCTCCCTATTGAACCCGAGAGGACAAAAAGGAAAATATGAAGGGTAAAGCTTTGCTGATCTCAAATTCTGAGTACACCAGGCTAATTAGCTCATCAAGGCGCATCTTTCTATCCTTTCAGAAAATTGAAATTCACATTTTGAATTTTTAGGGTTTTCTGACAAACCTTAATCCGGGACCAGATCCAGTTTTAAGCATTTCAAGTGGTAAGACCTAAATCTTTTCTATTTCCATTTGAAGTACTCTTTAAGATGTCTCACCACACCAAGCTTGAGGATAATCTTGAAGGAGTTGATAACTTCCGAGCTTGGAAGTATAGGATTGGGTTAATCCTAGAAGAGAATGAGTTGGACTCATATGTAAAAGAAGACATCCCTATCCCAGAGGATGAAGAAGCTAAGGTATTGCATAAGAAAAACTTGGTCAAGGAAAAGAGAATCATTGCTGATTCTATCAAAGACCATCTCATACCCCATGTGTCTTCTCTAAAGAGACCCAAGGAGATGTTTGACTCTTTGACCAAGCTATTTGAAGGGAAGAACATAAATCGGAAGATGACCCTGCAGAACCAATTGAAAGGAGTAAAGTTTCAGAATGGAGAAACGATTCAATCTTATTTTTCAAGGGTCTCCCAGATCAAGGAACAACTAGAAGCAGTGGATGAAATAGTGGAGAATGGTGAAGTGGTGATGACCACTCTAAATGGCCTACCCAGGTCATGGGATTCCTTTACTCAAGGAATTTGTGCAAGGAAGAAGTTGATCTCCTTCAACAGATTGCGGGAAGAATGCTCTCAAGAAGAAGCTTGGCTTGTGGCCCGAGAAGAAAATATGGGAAATGAAGATCAAGCTCTCATAGCACATGCGAGGAAAGGCAAGTCCAAGAAGGAATCATCTCATAACAGAAGATTATCACACCACCATTATCATAAAGATAAGAAAGATCTAAGATGCTTCAATTGCAATGAGAAGGGACACTTTGCTTCAGATTGTCCCAAGAAGAAGAAAGACAACAACAACAACTTCAATAAGAAGAAGAAGAAGAACAAAAGAAGATATCATGCTCATGCTGCCGAAGATGATGAACCCCCAAAGAAGAAGGCTAGGGTAGAAAGTGATAGTGGTGATGACTCATCAAGTGAAGAAGAATATGTTCTAATTTTTGCTCTCACAGGTACTATCTCCCATGGTTGTAATGATTGGTTGATTGATAGTGGGGCTTCCAAACACATGACTAGGTTTAAAGAATCTTTTGTGAATCTATCTGAACATGAATCACCCCATAAGGTGAAACTTGGGGATGATTATCAATACCCAATCAAAGGAAGTGGTGAAGCCTCCTACAACCTAGATTTTGGAGAATCTTTGAAGATGAAAGAAGTCCTTTATGTACCTGGGCTCAAGAAGAACTTACTCTCCATCTCTGCATTCGATGCAAAAGGTATGAGGGTTGCATTTGTGGATGGCCAAGTCCTAATGTTGCCAAAGGGAAAGAACATAGATGATGCAGTAGTCATTGGAGAGCAAGAGGGAGGTTTGTATAAATTAAAGGGACAACCTGAACATGCCATGGTACATGAATCCATGGAGCCAAGTGAACTTTGGCATAGAAGACTTGCTCATATGCACTATACGGCACTTCCAATTGCAAGCAAGGCTATAGAGGGTCTTCCTGAAATCAAGACCAAACATGAAGGTGTTTGCAAAGGATGTGCAAAAGGTAAGAACATTAAGAAGGCTTTCCCAAGCAGTGAAAGCAAGGCAAAAGACATCCTGGAAATCATCCACTCAGATGTATGTTGTCCTATGTCATCCAGTTCTCTGAGTGGGTCTGTTTACTATGTCTCATTTATTGATGACTTCTCCAGGAAGACTTGGGTATACTTTTTGAAGAACAAAGATGAGGTGTTTGATAAATTCAAGGAATTCAAAACCTTGATGGAGAATCAAACTGACAAGAAGATCAAAACATTCAGATCTGACAATGGTGGAGAATTCACCTCAGGTGACTTCAATAAGCTTTGTAGTGATTCAAGGATTAAGAGGGAGTTGACTGCTCCTTATAATCCTCAACAGAATGGAGTTGAAGAAAGGAAGAATAGAACAATCATGGAAGTAGCAAGGGCAATGCTACATGACCAGGATCTACCTATGCATCTATGGGCAGACGCAACTACAAAAACTGTATATGTGCAGAACAGAACACCCCACAAGATATTGGACAACAAGACCCCAGAAGAGGTCTTTTCTGGTAAGAAACCTGAAGTCAGCCATCTCAGAATATTTGGTTGTCCAGTATACACTCATTTCCCAAAGGAAAAGAGGACTAAACTAGATCCTGCAGGAAAGAAGGGTATCTTTGTGTGTTACAGTGAAAGCTCGAAGGCTTACAGAATATACTTTCCAGGGTTCAAGACGATTGATGTCAGCAGGGATGTAACATTGATGAAAACTCAACATTCATCAAATCAAGGAAGGAACCTATCGAAGTTTATGAAGAACCTAAGGAAACTAGATTTCAAGACACTACCATGACTAAAGTAGTTCCAGAAGTTGTTCGTGAGTTTGAAGATCCACAAGAACCTGTAGATCAACCCCATGAGGATAACTCTCATAAGAGGAAACCTGCGTGGGCTAGAGAGCTCATTCAATATGTAGAAAGATTTGGCATTCCAGAAGAAGAACACAGAGCAAAGAAGAGAACCAGATCACATACCAGCTATGTTGCTTTACTCTGTGACATTATGAACAAACAGCCTTCCAGTTATGAAGAAGCAATGGAAAAGAAAGAATGGAAGGATGCCATGGTTGAGGAATACCAATCAATAATGAAGAACGATGTTTGCGATGTTGTACCAAGACCTAAAGAGAAGTATGTTGTGACTTCTAAATTGATCTACAAAATCAAGCATGCTGAAGATAGCAGTGTAGAGAAATACAAAGCAAGATTCATAGCTCGTGGCTTCTCTCAGAAAGAGGGAATAGATTATGAAGAAACTTTTGCACCTATAGCCAGGTATACTTCCATCAAAATAGTACTTTCCTTGGCTGCAGCGATGAAATGGAAAATACACCAGATGGATGTCAAGACAGCTTTCTTGAATGGTGTAGTTGAAGAGGAAGTATATGTGGAGTAGCCACTCACTTTCAAAATACATAACAGGGAGTCATATGTGTGCAGATTGAAGAAAGCCTTGTATGGCTTGAAACAAGCTCCCAGAACTTGGTATGGTAGGATGGATAGTTTCCTATCTAGTTTGGGCTTTACCAAGAGTAAAGCGGATTCCAATCTTTATTACAAGGTTGAGGAAGGGAATCCTGTGATTCTACTCCTGTATGTGGATGACTTATTTGTAACAGGAGATGACAGATTGATTGCAGATACTAAGAGAAAGCTTGCTGTCGAGTTTGATATGAAAGATTTGGGAATGATGCATTATTTCCTAGGTATGGAGGTGTGGCAGAGTACAGGTGGGATCTTCCTTGGTAAAGGGAAGTACACAGTAGATATTCTGAAGAGATTCGGGATGATGGGTTGCAAGGCCATGACCACACCTATGGCATCGAATTTGAAGCTTCTATGTGATGCTTCATCTGAGCCGGTTGATGTCTCTATGTATCGTCAGATGATTGGGTCCTTGATGTACCTGACGAACACAAGACCAGATATTTGCTTTGCGATGAACACATTGAGTCAATTCCTGACATATCTGAGGAGTGTTCATCTGGTTGCTGTAAAGCATGTTCTAAGGTACCTGAAGGGTACATTGGATTATGGGCTCAAGTATGAGGAGAATCAAAAGTTTAACCTACAGGGTTATGTTGATTCATATTGGGCTGGCAATGCTACAGATAGGAAGAGCACATCTAGGTGCTGCTTCAGTATGGGATCAGGTGTGATCTCTTGGTTTAGTAGGAAGCAGTCCTGTGTAGCAGTGAATACATATGAGGCAGAGTATGTTGCAGCCTGTTCAGCTAGTTGTGAGGCAGTATGGCTACGGAAGCTACTGTATGAATTATTTGATCTCTCGTTGAATGCCACTAGTATCTTTTGTGATAACCAGATTTGTGTGAAGCTGTCCGAGAACCCAGTGTTTCATGATAGGTCGAAACACATAGAAATCAAATGTCACTATATCAGGGATATGGTACAGAGAGGAGCTGTGAAGCTCCTCTATGTTGCGACGGACGAGCAGATTGCAAATGTGCTGATGAAGCCACTAGCCAGGGTGAAGTTCCAGTACTTCAAAGAGAGGCTTGGTGTTCTTCGGATTGATGACACTTCGAGGAAGAAGTGATGGACACATTTGCTGAAGCCATTCCAAGCATGTTGGAAGGAGGATCCTTCACATGGTTGTGAATCTAAGCGCTGGATGATGAGCATCAAGATGATGTTCTGGTTTCTGCTTTGTATGACCAGTTGGATCATTTTTATATGTATGTATGTATGCATCATGTTGGAAGATGGATATGATTAGTTGGATCATTTATATGTATATGTATGTACGCATCATGTTGAATGCTGGATATGATCAGTTGGATCATTTATATGTATGTACGCATCATGTTGGATGCTGGATATGATTGGTTGGATCATGTGTATGTATTTTGTATAAGCATCATGTTGGATGCTTGGACCATGTATATGTATATGTATCAGGTGGATACATTGTATGATCAGGTAGATCATGTATGTTGATATGTATCATGTACTTATATCTATATTAGGTGGATACACTATGTGATCAGGTGGATCATGTATGATGATATGTATTGGGTAGATACTTGGTATGCATTAGGTAGATACATTGTATGATCAGGATGATCATGGATGACGAGCTTCAGGATGTTGCTCCAGTTGACATGGAGCAGGATGTTGCAGTGATGATGATGATGTGTATATCAGGGTGATGTATGGTGAGTATCAGGTTGATACTCTGTGGCCGTGGAACAAGTTGTGCAGATAAGCATGTAATTTGTGCCCTAGGAGATTTGCAAATAGTCCTTTTAGGTTTTGCCTATGGCATGTAATTTGTACCCTGGGATATCTGGCAAATGCTCTTTCGAGGTTTTGCTTGGGAGGACATGTAATTTGTGCACTGGGAGATCTACAGATAGTCTTTTGAGGTTTTACCTATGGCATGTAATTTGTGCCCTGGGATATCTGGCAGATGCTCTTTCGAGGTTTTGTCCTATGGCATGTAATTTGTGTTAAGATTTAATATGCTAAGAAAGAAAATAGCAACATTATATTCCATTTCACAATAATAGAAAATATAGGATCACTGAAGAAACAACAAGCACACCATAAACACAAGAGACACAGATTTATCCTGGGAAACCCTCCTGGGGTAGAAAACCCAGCAAAGATTCCTCAATATAGATGACTAACAAATACAAAATATGTAACCCTGAGCATAAGCTCCTCCTTCTCCATAGCAGACCTCTCTCTCATAAGTGTGCCACTCTCAAGTGAGTGAGTGTGTGTGTTAAATGAGGAATACACCTCCTCTATTTATACACTACTCCGACTTGTCTTTTACACAAATCATGTAGGCTCGTATTTAACCATTAGGTTAAATACCCCATTAAAACTGACTGAGCCACCCCCTCTAGGGTGGTCTAATAACCCTTTGACCCACATAACACATACAGGGACGACCCCCACTAGGGAAGTCTAATAACCCAAGTTACCACAATGTGACGGAGGAATAAACATCTCCGGATATACAATAAGATCTTCAAGAAGGAATGAAACATCTCCAGAATAATAAAGTAAAAGTATAATATTCTTTGAAGTTACAATATCTCAAGACTCCCCCTTAACGAGAAGGATATTATAACAACATCTACACGAGCAAGGAGTCATCAACATCATACATGATACATCTATAAATCATTGGAAGCTTTCTCAACATCATCAGTCACTCAAGCAGTTACTAGAACATCTTCAATACTGGAACAACAACATCTTCAGTACTGAGTCTTTATCTTATGCAGCACTCGAGCAGCTACAACAACACCAACACCTGGATCCTCACGACCATCAGCATCATCATCATACGATCATCAGCAATGGGATCATCTCGATCTACAACATTTGGATCATCTCGATCTACAACATCTGGATCATCTCGATCGACAACATCTGGATCATCTCGATCTACAACATCTGGATCATCACGATCTTCAGCATCTGGATCATCACGATCTACAGCATCTGGATCATCTCGATCTACAGCATCTAGATCATCTCGATCTACAGCATCTGGATCATCACGATCTACAGCATCTGGATCATCTCGATCTACAGCATCTGGATCATCACGATTTACAGCATCTGGATCATCTCGATCTACAGCATCTGGATCATCGCGATCTACAGCATCTGGATCATCTTGATCTACAGCATATGGATCATCACGATCTACAACATATGGATCATCTCGATCTACAGCATCTGGATCATCTCGATCTACAGCATCTGGATCATCACAATCTACAGCATCTGGATCATCTTTATCTACAACATCTCGATCATCTCGATCTACAGCATCTGGATCATCACGATCTACAGCATCTGGATCATCTTGATCTGCAACATCTAGATCATCACGATCTACAGCATCTGGATCATCATGATCTACAGCATCTGGATCATTAGTATTAGTATCCACACCAATACAAGTATACACATCATCAATACAAGTATCCTCATCAATACAAGTATACACACCATCAATACGAGTATCCTCATCAATACAAGTATACACATCATGAATACAAGTATACAAGTAGACACATCATCAATACAAGTATCCTCATCAATCAAGTATGCATAGCAGCATACCCTGCAACACACACGATCATATTACAGGATGATCAATTGCACTCTCTTTAGGACATAAGTCCATGGATGATACAATCCAGATCAAGTTCCAGGATGATCAATCCTTATCACTTTAAGACAAGTCTCATGTCTAGGGATGATGCAATCCCATCACGTACATTTTGAACCTAGTTCACGGACGATGCAGTTCTCTCATGTACATTTTGAACCCATTTCATGGACGATGCAGTCCTCATGTACATTTTGAACCCAGTTCATGGACGATGCAGTCCTCACATACATTTTGAACCCAGTTCATGGATGATGCAGTCTTCACATACATTTTGAACCCAGTTCATGGACGATGCAGTCCTCACGTACATTATGAACCCAGTTCACGGACAATGCATTCCTCTCACGTACATTTTGAACCCAGTTCATGGATGATGCAGTCCTCACGTACATTTTCAACCCAGTTCATGGACGATGCAGTCCTCGCGTAAATTTTGAACCCAGTTCATGGACGATGCAGTCCTCACGTGCATTTTGAACCGAGGTCCAGGGACGATGCAGTCCTATCTTCAATTCTCGAAGACCCATTCTATGGCTCAATTCTGGGACCAAAGTCTGGGGACGATACAATCCCCCACCTGTTCATTCAGGACTTTATTCTCGAAGACATATGTCTACGGCTCAATTATGGGACTGAAGTCCGGGGAAGATACAATCCCCCACCTGTTCATTCAAGACTTCATTCTCGGAGACATCTTGTCTATGAATCTCTTTACGACTGAATTCCAGGGATGATCCAATCCTCAGATGTCCACCAAGGACTTCATTCTCGAAGACATACATCTATGGCTCTCTTTAGAACATGTGTTCAACGATGATACAATCCCTCTTATTTCTCGGAGACACCTGTCTACGGCTCACTTTAGGACTGAAATCCAAGGATGATTCAATCCTCACATGTCCACGAAGGACTTCATTCTAGAAGATATTTGTCTACGGATCCTTTTAGAACATGTGTTCAAGGATGATACAATCCCTCTTCTTGTTCGGAGACATTTGTCTACGGCTCACTTTAGGACTGAAATCCAAGGATGATTCAATCCTCACATGTCCATGAAGGACTTCATTCTCAAAGATATCTGTATACGGTTCCTTTTAGAACATGTGTTCAAGGATGATGCAATCCCTCTTCTTTCTCGAAGACATCTGTCTACATATCCTTTTAGAACATGTGTTCAAGGATGATGCAATCCCTCTTCTTTCTTGGAGACATCTGTCTACGGATCCTTTTAGAACATATGTTCAAGGATGATGCAATCCCCTTGTCACCTTAGACCCTGTCTAAGGACCATCCACCAACCTTTCTACCGGCATCACCAATATATGTATCCACATCATCGATCTCTCTGTTGATGTAGGCAATCTCATCATAAGTGACCACATCACTCCCCCTTTCGAGGAGGGTCATTCTAAACTATATTAAGTTTGTCTTGGAAAGCTTTACTTGAGGTATAGGTTTGGTTAGTACATCAGATCGGTAGAGGTTTGGTTAGTACATTGGTAACTTGTTACAAATTCAAACTTTAATTCGTTTATGCACCATATCTTGTATATAGAAATGTCAGATCTCTATTTGCTTTGACTTATCATGGAACACTGGATTCTCTACCATTTTGGTACAACTCTGTTTGTCAAATAGGATCAGAGTTGGGTCTATCTCTAAGTCAAACAATCCTGAAGCCATACTGCTTCATAACTTAGCAGAGTAAGCAGCCATATATTCCACTTGTGCTGAGAGCCACACTAGACTGCTTTCTGCTAAACCACAAGATCATGGCTGAACCCAGACAATAACATCTTCTCGATGTGCTCTTCCTGTCTGATACACTTTCTGCTCAATCAATATCTGTGTAGCCATCTAAATTCATGATCTCCAAGATAACATAGATCAAATTCTATCGTATCCTTTAGGTACCTCATTACATGCTTTGTAGCTATCAGGTGAACTCGTCTAGGTTCCATTAGATATTGTCTCAAGGTGTTTCACATCAAAGCATATATCTGACCTAGTATTCGTTAGATACATCAATGACCCAATAATTTTTCTGTACAGAGTTATATCCACTAACTTTGACGAGTCATCCACTAACAAATTCAAGTTGGAATCCATGAGAGTGGCCATTCCAACACATCAAGTCTTCTCAATATTTCTTAGCATACTTTCCCTGGCTGAGAAAGATTCCTTACGAGCCTTTCTATACTTCTAGACCTAGGAAGTAATGCATCAATCTGAGATCTTTCATTTTCATTTCCGTAGCCATATTCTTCTTTCTTTTCATGATCTGTTTCTCATTCCCTGTCAGAAAGATATCATCTACATACAATAATAGTATGATCCATAACCTTAAGGTAAAGGTTAGGAACAACTTTAATTTTGGTAAATCCCAACTTATCAAGAAACTATCAATTCTCCCTTTGTGACTGAACATCATTCACACTCTGCATTGAATGATCTTCTGCATATCTATCTGTTCCATCTCTCATTAGATGGGTCTACTGATATGAGCCTCAATATCATTCGAACTCTGTGGTGAGTTCCTTCTTGCATCCATGTCATCTGTGTATAGAAACCATATTCAACCTTGTAGCAAAGGTTGAGATCCACATCACCCATGGTGATCATTAAGCTCATCAATTGATTATCGATCCTGGGTAACCATACATAACCTGATTCACACTTATTCTTTAATTACACCATTAAGAGAATGGTCTTATCTAGCCACTTGGAGCAAACATCTCATCATGATTCTCTTCCTCTTTCTAAGAGAACTTCTAGCCACAAGCCTTCTATAGTGTGTTGATTTGTAAATCTTTTTGTTGAACATCCATCGCTTGTTCAGTGTTCATCATTCATCATGATCTTTCCTACAAATCAAAATTAAGTACATGATTAGTAATACTTCATAATCATCACATCATATTGACATGATAACCTATTATGCATACAGATATCATTTACATAGTTATGCAACTATTTTGACCAATACTTTGGCACAACACTTTCCCATATCCTGTATGCATACAGTGGCTATCTAGATGCCTTCCATCTCTACCAGAACATACTATCGAGAGTGTGCACAACTCTCAGCATGTCAGCAAAGAGGTTTCATTCTAGACAAGCAACAATGGAATGTTTGTCCAACTTACCAATCATATGCATATTAGTAGTATAATGTTCAATGCTCTATGAATGTTTATACTCAGCATGATATATTCTAGGAATACAAATATGCATACAAGCAATATGATTTACTATTTCAAATAACAACTCAAATACTTATCTTTTATGTTTGTGTGGTTGCCTCTCACTTGATCTTCTATATGTCTTTTGAACTTCTATTCATTATGTACCACTGTGCATGCTCAAGTGTGCACTAGTGTCATCCTCATGATCTAGATTAGTATATCTGTTTAACATACCTAATCAACATCTTCTTTGTTCTCTTCAATGATTTAGAGATCCTATGCTGGAACCTACATATTTTATAGGTTAAGCATAATAGAACAAAGTCATACATAACTCGTAAGTAGAACCTCTATGTGATCAAATATTATGGAGGAGTCTTTGTCTTCATGTTGTCATGGTCATGGAACTTGATTTGTCTTTCGTGATGTACCTGTATCTTGTTAGTAGACAACATCAACCTCATACAACACCATAATGCATTAGTACAATCATATAGCCATAATCAATGAATGTCTTCGATCATTCATACTATTACTAGGGTGATAAGACAATTCTAACATTAATCAAGATTGTACTAATAAATAATATGAAGACAAACACATTATGAACTTAATCAAGAATCATATTTCAAGACATACCTGAACCTCCTGAAGTCATGCATGTCGAGACTTCTTGTAGTATTCTTATGTAAGGCCTTAGCCTCAACTCCCCCTGAAACTTGATCTGGAGCTTGATTAGGGTTTGCTAGAAAAACCCTAAAAATTCAATCTTTGACTTTCACACTTTTGAATGGATGGAAGGATGTGTCTTGCTGAGCTGAACAAACTAGCATACTTCAATTTTGAAATCTCCAAAATTTGACCCCTCAAAATTGCCTTCGAAACTTCTGAATCTTCTGGACAGGATCCCGAACTAAGGTTTGATGAAGCCCACCCTTATTCCCAATCAAAAGGTTTGATCCAAGCCTCTAAACTCGTATTTTTCTGAGGAGTTTCCAGCCATGGTTATAGACTTCAAAAATTCCAACTTTTTTTGAAGCCCTAATTTTCCATCTTTCCGATCAAAATCCCGAACTGGGGTTTGATCAAGCCCGATCTCCTACCCAACCAAAAAATTCGATCTTGGACTCTAAATTTCAATTTTCCTGAGTAGCATTCAGCCACGGATTCCAATTCAAAAAATTCTAACTTTCTCCGAAACCCTAAATTATGGAAGCCATAAATGAAGGTGCTCCAAAAATAATTCTGTTTTGACATAAATATGTACCTGATTGTTTCTGTTGTAACTCCCAACTTTTCGCTCCACAGGGTCTGAAAACGTTTTCTGTGGTAGCCTGACCTATCATCTTTCCATCCCGACAGGTGTGACCTCAATTGGATTTTCTGAGAGAGAGTTATGCCAAGTGTCGCAAGTGCCATACATTTCCTTCCTTCAGGTTAGCTTTGATACCATGTTAAGATTTAATATGCTAAGACAGAAAATAGCAGCATTACATTCCATTTCACAATAATAGCATATACAGGATCACTGAAGAAACAACAAGCACAACATAAACACAAGAGACATAGATTTATCCTGGGAAACCCTCATGGGGTAGAAAACCCAGCAAAGCTTCCTCAATATAGATGACTAGCAAATACAAAAGATGTAACCCTGAGCATAAACTCCTCCTTCTCCATAGCAGACCTCTCTCTCATAAGTGCACCACTCTCAAGTGAGTGAGTGTGTGTGTTAAATGAGGAATACACCTCCTCTATTTATACACTACTCCGAATTGTCTTTTACACAAATCATGTAGGCTCGTATTTAACCATTGGGTTAAATGCCCCATTACAATTGACTGGGCCGACCCCTCTAGGGTGGTCTAAAAACCCTTTGACCCACATAACACATACAGGGCCGACCCCCACTAGGGAAGTCTAATAACCCAAGTTACCACAATCTAATGGAGGAATAAACATCTCCGGATATACAATAAGATCTTCAAGGAGGAATGAAACATATCTAGAATAATAAAGTACAAATATAATATTCTTTGAAGTTACAATATCTCAACAATTTGTGCCCTGGGAGATCCGATAGGTTGAGCCGTGTGCTCGTAATCAGTCCTAGGATGCTCTTTCGAGGTTTTTGCATGACCACATGTAATTTTTGCCCTGGGAGATCTGATAGGTTGATCCTTATGCTCGTAATCAGCCCCGTGATGCTCTTTCGAGGTTTTGTGGTGACCACATGTAATTTGTGCCCTGGGAGATCTGATCGGTTGAGCCTTGTGCTTGTAATCAGTCCTGGGATTCTCTTTCAAGGTTTTGTGGTGGGATCATATGTAATAAGTCCTGGAGATCTGGATAGGATGAGAAAGGCCTCAGATGCTCTTTAGGGTTCTTGCTAGTCAAGAGACTCTTTTAAGGTTTTGTGATGCACGTAATAAGTCTTGAGATTTCCACAGTATGGCCAGTGATGATGAAGACCTGCAAGTGGTGGGACTACATCTAGTATGAAAAAGGATTGGCTCTGTAGAACTTCTTATGATGAGTAGAGTCAGAGATTGGTTGATATAGCAGCAACAGTGACAATAATGATGACGATGCATCGATGACAATGATCCCGATAAGAAGACTTGTCTAGCATATCTGTGTCGAGAAATACCTTCCTAGTTAAGAGGGAGTGTTGATGTATATGTAACTTCGGAATGTATTTCATCTATGTATTTCATATATATTTATTGTACCCTTATTAGAGATGTGTTATTCCTCTATAAGGAAGTGTCGTCATGTGGATTGACAAGTGTCGCAAGTGTGTGTACTTGCCAATGGGTTATTAGACCACCATGTGTGGGGTCGGCCCTGAAATATATATTATATTGTGGATGTACCTAGCTAGAAAAATTGGCCCCATAAGGTCACTGGGCAAACAGGTTAGTATAAATAGAGATCAGGAGATCTCTATTTAGATCATTCAGAAAGTCATATCTCTCTCACTCAGAAAGTGGCACACTAGTGAGGAGGAGGATCATATGATTCTAGGAGACTATCTCAAGTGTATTTTGGTTGTACTTTGGTTGAGCCATTGCTCTCTCTATCTCTGAGGAAGTTGTGGGGTTTTTCACCTTAGGGTTTTCTCCACGGAAACTCTGTGTCTCTTATCTCTCATGCTTTTGATTCTTGTGATGCTTGTGATGCTTATTGTGATTGTTATGCATTGATATACTGTATATGTTATTCTCTCAGTGAAGATCCTAGAGAATTGTGAATTAATGCTCAAAATTTAACAGTGATAACTGAAAACCGGCAATCAGCTGAAGAAAGAAATCCACGGTAAAATCAGCACAGCAGAGTAATTTCGGCGAGTAAAAATGATAACAAAAAATAGAAAAAAACCCTATATTTATCAATTTACCCAAGTTAAATCATGACTGTAGGATTGAGAGTAATGAACGGTTGAGATTAACCGATGCAAGATGTGTGATCAGGTTCAAAGACACAATGAAAGGTTTTATTTACCATTCCCAAAAGCTGAAAACTGATAGTGGCAGGTTTCGGGTTTTGGGTTTCAAAATATAAGCAAATCAAAACTAGGTTCCCGAAAGCTGCAACCTGACAATTGCGGGTTGCGGGTTTCGGGATGCAACCAAATGCAAGTTAAAAAGTAATTTCTGAATCCCGAAGCATGACATTGTTGGGTTTCGAGTTTATTAAAACAAACTTTGAAAAATGAAATCCCTCACTTGCAACTTTCGGGTTGCTGGTTTTGGGATGACGAAAATCCAAAAAAATGAGAACACCAATTTCCCACACCCAAAACTTTTGGGTTTCGGGTTTTCCAAGTGTCGGGTTTCGGGTTTATAGAGAAAAAGTTAAAACACTCAAACTTTAAAGATTTCTGCAAACCAAACACTTAGAGATAATCCAGATCAGGCAGAAACATGGGGCAAGAAGGTATGGGCATTAGATGTAAAGACATCTAAACCGAAACCTCATATTCACAAAGGGAAACTTACCCATATACCTTCGAATTTATTAAAAATGGGGCTCCCGTGCTTTAGGTAAACATGGGATCTGTTGTGCCCACAACAAGGACCTGCCAACGAAAAGGGCAATGACTCCTACCTGACTAACTAGTTCCTACCCATGAGGTAAACCAAGAGCTGTCAATTGTGGCAAAGCAATTATCAGTTTTACCTGAGCCGTGGAATGAGGGGTACTGCCCCAATACGCAAGTCGTCAGACAACATTGGTGGCTGAGTGAAACTCCTAAACTGTTAGGAAGCTGCACATACCTGGGGTCCATATATCTATTTCCAGTTGAACTATTGTCGATCACTGCTGCACCGTTTCAGATCCAGCCGTTCCAAATTCAACCATTTTAGATCCATTTTGAAAGTTGTTCCAGATCCAGCCATTTCGGATCTTTTTCAGATGTAGCCATTTTAGATCCATTCTGAAAGCCTTTCCAGATCCAGCCATTTCAGACCTATTTCAGATTCAGCTGTTTTTGATCCATTCGGCACCATTTCAGATCCCTCTATTTCCGATCACTTCCGCGTCGTTGCAGATCTATCTGTTTTAGATCCCTTCTGCGCTGTAGCAGCTCCATTCTGAAAAAAAAAATAAAAATAAATAAATAAAATAAAAATAAATAAATAAAAAATAAATAAAAAATAAAAAATCAGTTTTTTTTTATGTTTTTTATCGATATCTCCCTTGTTTTCACTCTGTTTCCATTGAAACTTCCCTGGAACCCCTATAATCCCATTCTGCATATTTCATTCCTGAGGACCATATCCCAAATTCCACTTTCCAAAGCCCGAAATCCCACATTTTTTTGTTTTTAGGGTTTGCCATAAATTCCTCAGATTTTACCCAATCACCTTCAAATTTTACGATGGAGTTCCTTTCCTAATTTTGCTTCTTTGTCCCTCTTTGCCAAAATTTTTCATTCTTTCACCCCGCTTCTGAAATACTCATTTTTCTGCTTCCCTATCCGTTTGACAGTGTCCAAAACCTAGTCAAACCCCAATTACCTATCTGATTTTTTCCTAAATCCAAATTTTCCTTTACTAAACAAGCTTTTTGTTTGTGTTTTTCTATCCATTCCAAAAAAAAAACTCTTGGTTATGGTTGTCACCCGCGCAGGAGAAAAAACCATGGAGGAAGCACTTGTAGCCATCCAAACCAAACTCCAAGATCTGGATCAAAAATTTCTCAGCCCCCATCTTCAACATTCATCCATGAACAATAACCGACAACCAGAATCTTCTATAGCCAATGGGTTCTCTTCTTCCAGCACTTTCCGTGGTCCGAAGCTTGAATTTCCTTGCTTCAATGGTACTGATCCGACTGGATGGATCTATCATGCAGAACAATATTTCAGTCTACATAATACTTTTGATGTCCAAAAATTTCCACTTGCATCCTTTCATTTGGAACAAGAAGCCCTTAAATGGAACCGTTGCTACATCAAGGCTCATGATGAGCCAAAATGGACAGATTTTTTCTAACTCCTTTTGCAACGATTTGGTCCTAGTGCTTTTGATGACTTCACCGGAGCACTCACTAAATTTCGTCAAATTGACATTGTGAGAGAGTATCAAACAAAATTTGAGAAACTAGCCAACCACATGGAAGGATTGTATGATGACTTCTACAGGAATTGTTTTATCAGTGGTCTTAAGGATAAAATCCGCCCAGAGGTCAAAATGTTCTGTCGCAATGCAATGATGGAAGCCTTGGGGTTGGCTAAGTTAGCAGAAGACAAGATTGCTTCCCAATAATGCTCCAAACCCACTTTTGTTCTGTTAGCTTGGTTTTGCAACCAAGCCTGTGCAATGGGCACCTATCACCAATGTGATAGTAGTTTCAATATAGAAAGCAAAAAGGATTATGAATTAAAACTAAATCTAAACTAACATGTACATATAACAAATAAATATAAAAACAATTCATAGAAAGAACAAAAAATAAAAGATTGTTTTGTATTAAGATACCTCAAATGGTGAGGATATGATGTTGAGCAACTCCAAGGGTGAGTAGCTCCAAGCTCCAATGGTCTCTTCTCCAAGATGCTAAAAATGGCCAAAAGTCTCAGAAGAGATTTTGATAGCGTGAGGATGAGATGATGGATGGATGGAAAGTGAGGATCCCCTACCACCTTTTTATAGTTTTTGGTGGTGGGGAATACCATTATTGTTTTGAGGAAACCAATGGTATTGACCCACATGGTTTAGGTACCTTTTTCCCTCATTTTTTCTTTCTTGAATATTTTTAATATTTTTATTCCCTTTTAATATTTTTGGGAATTCTATACCCTTTTTTAGGGTTTTTTGTGTTTTTTGAGAAAAAATATACATTTTGAGGGGAAAAAGGGGTGTATTATGGTATTTTGGTGACCTTTTGATGGCTTCAGAGGCTCAAATGGTGGAAAAGTGGACAAATGGGTCATGTGAATATGGAAATGAACTAGTGAGAACTTTTTGACTGTTAACAGATTGCCCCCTGATGTGTGAGGGCAAGAGCTCATCGTATGGTCGATAGACATCATAGTTCTTTTGTCCTTTTCCTAGGTTTTGGGGAAGGGAAGAGACTGGTTGGAGATTGGATCAATGGCCCTTGGAAGCTGCAAAAAAAAAATATTACATGGCCTCAATATGATTGAGGAATAATCATTTATAATGGACGAGGCGGGCATACCCATGCTCATATGAAGACATATACATAACATTTAGTCCCAAGAAGGGGGACATAAAAAATCTGCTGGTACATCATAATGGTCCAAAGGGGACACCATTTTGGGATGTACTCATGATCATAACATGACTGATCTCAATAGCTGATACACTGGAATAGAGCGACAACCATTCTGAACAAGGTCACAGAAGGGTTGATGAACTGTTGAAACTGAAGGTGTCCAACATCTGTAGGGACTCAATGACTGTGAGTCATCTCTGAGAAGTAAATGTAACTGTATACTCGAGGGAGTATATAAAACTGGGATACATCTAAATATTGTCGCCATGTGCAACCTGGATATTTATAGGAAAATGTAACTGGTTGTTTCCATAAGTAGACTCTCAATTGTGGAAGAGTCAAGTGGTATATGGGGTCTTCAAAAAAAACCTGAAAGGACCAATACCCTGTGCGAGTCTCAACGATGCGATCAAGGTGTTGAAGTCGAGCATGTGAGAAACAACCATTTGGAGAGGCACTAAGGACTCTTCTTGAAATTATTCGTAGGCACTCATCATAAATGGTGATGAGTCCAAGACACAAGGAACTCTAGGTCTATCCTCTGGAATAAATTTGGTTGGCATCAATGGAGGGAGACCAACAACTAACAAGGAAATGATGTTTCCTTGATAGGAGCGTGAGGTGTAGAAATGAAGTGTGGTAGTACTGATGGTAGGACTAACATACTGTGGGGATGGGAAATAACTGGAGTCGTAGAGTGGGTGAACTCAAACTTCCTATGTTCATAGCATGATGACACGGTTGACCTGGAAGCATAGGAAATTGACTTGTAGGTGTAGGGATCATAGCTTTAAGGACTGAAGGGTATGTATTGACTCTGGGTGCTGTCAAGGGACTCTCAGGGTGACATACTGCAAAATACTCTTAACAAAGGCAACCAAAAATGGGGAAGCTGCCATATGAGTAGACATGATCTTTTGTAGCGCCTAGAAGCACCATTGGGTCCTTCTTCATAGTTTTAATGAGCTCCAAGAAGGGATAAAAGTGTGCTCTGAAATGGTATTGTCCTGTGGATTTTGTGAGCGCGGGACTGTTCGTGCTCATGGGTGCTTTCATTTTTAAGGAATCTAAAAATGATAAGAAGACTCTGCAGTGGTGGTGGCGTACAATCCTGTGGATTTCTACAAGCCCACGCTGGTGATTGCTCATGGTTGCTTTCATGTTTATAGAGTCTGAAAGCGGTAAGTGGACTCCATTGGTGTTCTTTTTCATAAGTTAGTCTCCAAGGCTCGAAAAAGCATAAAATGATGCAAATGGAGAACTCTTCTAGCGGATGTGACTAGAGTATTCTTTTTTTGGAATTAGTCTATAAGTTCCAGAAAAGGGGTAAACTTATACCAGGTAGATGCCTTTTCAGATACGTTTAGCGAGCATGAAAGGAAGCAAGATTTCTCGGCGATCTTTTCATTGTTTTAGGAGTCAGAAAAGAGTTTAACAAAAACTCCCTAAGTGCCTTTTTCGTAAAAGGAATTGCTCGGCCCGAAAAAGGGGTAAAACTATACCAAACAAAAAGGTATTAATGAGAGCAAGAAATGGTCTCAAGCATCGTCATGAGTGTGGAAAACTGAATTCGGTGACATAAATATTGTCAAAAATGGGCTATGGCCAATGTGGCATGCAAATCGAGGTGATGAGTGGCATTTTGAAAAAATGCCCGAAAATTATGGGGGTGAGAGCGAGAAATGATCTCAAGCATCATCACGAGCATAGAAAACTGAATTCGGCGGTATAAGATTTGTCAGAAACGGATGACAGCTAATGTGGCATGCAAATCGAGGCAATGATGGGGGGATGTGAGAGATGCCCAAAAAATTAGGGCGTGAGAGCGAGAAACGATCTCGAGCGTCATCACGAGCACGAAAAACTGAATCCAATGATATAAGACTCATCAAAAATGGATGACAGCCGATGTGGCACGCAAACCAAGGCGACGAGGGGGCATGTAAAACATGCCCAAAAAATCTGGGCATGAGAGTGAGAAATGATCTCAAGCATCATCATCAGTACGGAAAACTGAATCCGACGATATAAGACTTGTCAAAAACGGACGATGACCGATGTGGCATGCAAACCGAGGTGACGAGGGGGCATGTAAAAGATGCACAAAAAATATGGAGGTGAGAGGGAGAAATGATCTCAAACATCAGCACAAGTTCGGAAAACTGAATTCGATGGTATAAAAATCCCCAATAAACTGACAACAGCCGATGTGGTATGCAAATCAAGGTGGCATGGGGCATGGAAAGAATGCTCGAAAGTTTTTTGTGAGAGCGAGAAATGATCTCAAGAATCATCATGGGCATGGAAATATGAATACAACGGTGCAAATGGTGCGAAAAACGGAGGTCATAAGGACTCTGGAATGGTGAAAGCAAATAACTAGGTTAAAAAATGGCTACAAATAAAGGTGAGCCCACCAAACCAAGGATGCAGTGGTGGGGAGAAATGATGACCCATGGGGGGAGACTACTAGGTGTATCAAATCAAATTGAATATACAAGTGATATGTGACCTCAAAAAATGGTTGAGATCACACATGTGAAAAATTCAGCAGGGTTAATGACCTACCCCCATGCTATGTGCATGGGGTTTGTGATTGTGGATCACATATGTGTTGGTTTGAATAATGGGATCATTGGAACACTGATATAGATGTGATGGAAAAGGTTCAAAATGATTGATCATGCCCCCTATCCTAGGGTTGAGGTAATCTATTATGCCCCCTAACTCAGAGGTGTCAATGTTGTGTAGATGTTGTCTTAGAGAGGGATCAATAGGGCATTGAGCAACCGCTGGCGGGGGGGTATACCATGAGGTTGTAGGCCATGGTGGCATACTGAAGTGATGATACAATGATGGGTGATTCCCCTTGTGGGGTGGATGACCCCAGTATCTCCAACGAGAATCACGATGATGATGAGTAGGCAAGGTTTTGGGCCTACACCCATGTTGTGGACATGTGGTTTCCTCATCAATTTTAAAGGGTTGAACATGTGTGTCAAAGGGATCAATGGAAGGGGCCGACCGGATAGAGGGGTATCCAGTGGAAACTGTGTAAATGGTGTTAATTTCTTCCGAGGAGGAAGATGGTGGGGGATGAATTTCCTCAATGGTAGGAGCAGATGTTTCTAGATTGACATTATTTAGTTCGTATAGAGCTGTTCTATAATCTGGGAGATCAGGGCAGTGATGTGAGTAATGGTCGTAGATGCCACATATTGCACAAGGGTGGTTGGTGCGCAACGATTTATCGCGAGGATGAGGGGACAGTTCTAGTTTGACAACTGGGATGTTAGTGTCATCATCCAACATTTGCATGTGTTCTTGAAGTGCTGGTAATTGTGGACATAGATGGGTGGCATGGCCAATATCATCTCACAAGGAGCACTTAGGGAGTACATGGGTTGGGGGATTCTTGGCTAATTTTGGAGTCCCTGGGGGGGTGTGAGTTGTTGGTCCAGTGATGTAGGTTTGTGGACCTCTACCCTCATTGTTGCGAAGTGGTGGAGGAGTATAATTGGATGTTGATGTGGTGGCCACTGTTGGAGGCGGTCGATTCTGGATGTTTGCTACACCATGGGGTGGATGGTTAGAAGTATTGATGGGTTGCACCGGTTGTAGGACAACAGCCGGAGTTGGTGGGGGAGTTGGGGAAGGTAAGTACCATACCGGTAATCCTAATGTTAAACCTGGGAGGTTGAATGTAGCCATTACTGGTGTGCTGATTGCGCCTGAAGGGGGAAATAAAAATGGGATAGTATGAATTGGTGTGGATCCTATGTGAGTTGGGACTGAGGGTGGTTGCGGGAGTAAAGGGGGCTATTGGTTTGGTACTTGTGTGTTATGCGAGAGGGTGCACAAATCAGATATCTCGATTGTATTCAAAGGGGGTGGGATGGATTGGAATGTGGAATTCATAGGTGATTCCGAGTATAATCCGGGTCTGACTGTGGAGACGAACGATGTAGGTGCATTCTGAACTGGTTGTTTAATCATAAGGAGAACATTTTTAGGTGCAGTGGGGGTGTATTGGTTTCAACGCGTTTGGAGATTCATGTCGAATGATGACATCATAAGGAGATGATGAGTACTTGAATCCATCGGTTGGTTTGTGTGTGCAGTCTATGTGATTTGTTGTTGTGGTGCTGTGGTTCCTTGAGGAGGATCCAATGTACGCGTGTTCACCACTCCTTGTGTGGGAAAAGGATTCTACAACACCATGGGTTGTGGTTGAGGAGGTGGCACTGGTTGTGCCGCGTGCCCTTCACGTTGGGCATCATCAGACCATAGTTGGAACGCTCTCTCCAATGGGGAAAATTGGGTGTGTGATGGCCATATACCCCGCATATGGAACATGGGTGGTTTGTTCGGAAATTGGAGTTCTTACCCTATTTTGGTCTTCGATCAAGGTTTTGGTTTGCGGGGGAAGCATTGTTGTTGTTTAGAGGATAAGTCTGAGCAACTGGAGGTTGTGGTGCAGCAAGCACTGCCTGTGGTGGGTAATAAGCCGTTGGGGCTTGTGAGTGAACATGAGCATGTGTGGCCTACTGATGGTAATATGTAGGGGGTGCAACCAGAGGTGGATAGGATGAAGGTGCATGACCATAACACTGTGGTGGACATCAGGGTCCATGAGTGTGGTGGGGGTGTGCCATGGGAGCATACAAAGTTGTAGCTCCGGAGTGAGATGAATCCCTAGAAATTTCTGGGGTGTTGTTTGTACTCATCATGGTAAAAGGCTTGTTTTGCACCATAACCTAGCCGATAATACCATCGGCAGCATGGGATGCCCCTGGCTCATCATGGCGGGATGTATTGCCACGCGGGGCATCCAATAAAATGGTGTATAGATATCCAGACTGGGCATATATGAGGTCGAACTCCTAGGCTTTTAAGATAGCTTCTTCTTCTGACTGGGGTTGTTCAGAAGCTACATCTTTGGCTATGAGGGGTAGGAGTGATTTGAGAAACCAGTCCAAAAATATATGGTCGTCCAGTTCTATCTTGCAGAGACGGTTTTTGCGCCACTCATGGATATGGTCTGTGTTTTGGGTAGCAGTGTTTTGTCTACAAGACAACAATATTTCAACTCCTGCATCATAGCGTACAGGTAGCTGAAAAAACTGAAGGAAAGTGGTGGCGAGGGACATAAATGTATGGTGGGTCCCATGTGGTTGCTCAATGTACCACTTGGCTACAGAGCCAATGAACATTCGTTGCAACAGTCTTAGTCTAATGGAGTCATCCACTATGGAGTTAGATGAACACCATCAGTGAAATGACATTATGTGGTTTTGGGGATCTTCCCCAGGTTTTCCTTCAAACTTGGGGATATCCAAGGGAAGCTTTGTAGGCATGGGTGGCCATGTAGGGTTGTGCATGATAGGATCGTTGGTTAACCTAGATAGGTCTGGTAAGTTCAGACTAGCCATGTATGGTAAACTAGAAGATGGGTGTGGCGTAGTGACTAGGAAATAGCTGTTAATGGTGGCATTATGTAGTTGTCCAGTGGCCCCTAAAGGTATGCTAGGTATTGAAGGTATGTGTCCTCCACCTGATGTGGTGTGGGAAGGACCAGCGCTCCCAAGTGCAACATGGGTTGCATAGGGGTTAGGAATAGTGCTAGGAATTCCTGGGATCTGGGTTGTGGTAATGAGAGGGGGTGTGATCCCTATGTTGGTCATACCCATAATAGGTGGTGGTCCTATGTTGGGCATACCTAAAGGTGGAGTGGCACCTATATTATGTTGAGATATTGTAACTTCAAAGAATATTATATTTGTACTTTATTATTCCGGAGATGATTCATTCCTCCGTGAAGATCTTATTGTATATCCGGAGATGTTTATTCCTCCGTCGGAATGTGGTAACTTGGGTTATTAGACTTCCCTAGTGGGGGTCGGCCCTAAATGTGTTATGTGGGTCAAAGGGTTATTAGACCACCCTATAGGGGTCGGCCCAGTCAGTTATAATGGGGTATTTAACCTAATGGTTAAATACGAGCCTACATGTACTTGTGTAAAATACATATCAGAGTAGTGTATAAATAGAGGAGGTGTGTTCCTCATTATACACACACTCACTCACTTGAGGATAGCGCACTTGTGGAGGAGAGGTATGCTATTGTGGAGGAGGAGATCATGTCTCAGGGTTTCATCTTTGTATATTGTTGGTCATCTATATTGAGGAAGCTTTGCTGGGTTTTCTACCCCATGAGGGTTTCCCAGGATAAATCTCTGTCTCTTGTGTTTATGCTGTGCTTGTTGTTTCTTCAGTGATCCTGTATATGCTATTATTGTGAAATGGAATGTAATGCTGCTATTTTCTGTCTTAGCATATTGAATTTTAACATGGTATCAGAGCTAACCTGAAGGAAGGCAAGGTATGGCACTAACGACACTTGCTTTACTTACGACAATTTGAAGGATATGGTTTTACATAGCAAAAACCAGTCATCATAGCACTTTCGCTATAAATACGTTTTGGCGAAGTTTTCGGATCTGAAATTGTTACAGGATGAATATTAAATCTCCAGGTACCTTGTGTCCAAAGGACAACCTCTAATTCGTTGTACTTTGTGATTTATGATCTGTACAATATAGGGTTTATGCCTCTTCCAGATCTGAGTCAAAATCAGGTGACCTTGGGAAAAAGGTCATATCTTGGGCTAGGAAGCTCCAAATGAAATTTCGTAAAAAGTGATAGGTAGTACATAGTCTGTACTATCTCAGAAAACGTTTTCAGAGGCCGAAGTTGAACCAGTGACACGTGGCACGCCGTACAAGTTCGCTCTCCTGTATTATCCCATAAACAGGTCATGTTGCGACACTTGGCATAACTCTCTCTCAGAGAGTCCAATTGAGGTAAGACCTATCAGGATGGAAAGATAACAGGCCGAGCTACCTCAGGAAATGTTTTTAGAGGCCGAAGTTCAAACAGTGACACATGGAAAGCCGTACAAGTTCGCTCTTCTGTTTTATCCCAAAACAGGTCACGTTGCGACATTTGACATAACTCTCTCTCAGAGAATCCAATTGAGGTCAGACCTATCAGGATGGAAAGATAACAAGTCAGGCTATCTCAGAAAACTTTTTCAGACCTTGTGGATTGAAAAGCTTGGAGTTACACCAGAAACAATCAGGTACATATTTCTTTCAAAACAGAATTATTTTTTAGTACCTTCATTCATGGCTTCCGGAATTTAGGGCTTTGAAGAAAGTTGGAATTTTTGTAAACGGAGACCACGGCTGAATGCTACTCATCAAAATAGAAATTTAGAGACCAAGATCAGATTTTTTGGTTGGGCAGAAGGCCGGGCTTGATCAAACCCTAGTTCGGGACTTTGATCAGAAAAGTGGAAAATTAGGGCTTCTGTAAAAAATGGGAATTTTTGAAGTATGTAACCACGGCTGGAAGCTCCTAAGAAAAATAAGAGTTTATAGCCTTGGATCGAACCTTTTGTTTGGGCAGAAGGGTGGGCTTCATCAAACCCTAGTTCGGGATCCTGTCCAGCAAATCCAGAAGTTTCAAAGGCAATTTTGAGGGGTCAAATTTTGGAAATTCCAAAATTGAAGTATGCTAGTTTGATCAGCTCAGCAAGACATATTCTTTCATCCATTCAGAAGTGTGAAAGTCAAAGATTGAATTTTTTAGGGTTTCTCTAGAAAACCCTAATCAAGCTCCAGATCAAGTTTCAGGGGGAGTTGAGGCTAAGGCCTTACATAAGAAGACTACAAGAAGTCTCGACAGGTATGACTTAAGGAGGCTCAGGTATGTCTTGAAATCTAATTCTTGATTATGTTCATGATGTGTTTGTCTTCATATTATTTATTAGTACAATCTTGATTAATGTTAGAATTGTCTTATCACCCTAGTAACAGTATGAATGCATGTGAATGATCAAAGACATTCATTGATTAGGGCTATCTGATTGTACTAATGCATTATGATGTTGTGTGAGGTTGATGTTGTCTGCTAACAAGGCTCAGGTACATCACAAAAGACAAATCAGGTTCCATGACCATGAAAACATGAAGACAAAGACTCATCCATAATCTTTGTTCTACTTACGAGGTATGTATGACTTTGTTATATTATGCTTAACCAATGAGACATGCAGGTTCTAGCTCAGGATCTCTAAATCATTGAAGAGATTGTTTAGGTATGTTGTACATAACTAAGTAGGTATACTAATCCAGGTATGTTTCCCATGAATCTTACCTTGTGTTAGGATCCCTTATATAAGTATACTTGGTATGATTGGTTATGCTTATTCATAAAGTTAGTAATCAAGGGATTATGCATATTATGTCTTTTATCTTGATTGATGATATGCATGAGTAAAAGAAGACTTCCCTGAAATCTTGAATACTAATGTTTATTAACTATAATCATGACTATACATTCTCAATATTATTTAGAACTATAATGTTTTGATAACATTTAGAACATACTAATGGGTGTATGTTTGTGTATGAGATCATGAGGATGACACTTGAACATGCACAGTGGTACATAATGAATAGAAGTTCAAAAGACATACAGAAGGTCAAGCGGGAGGCAGCCACACAAACATAAAAGATAAGTATTTGAGTTGTTATTTGAAATAGTAATGATATTGCCTGTAATAGGTTGTATGCATATTTGTATTCCTAGAATATATAATGTTGAGTGTAAACATTCATAGAGCATTGAACAATATACAACTAATGTGCATATGATTGGTAAGTTGGACAAACATTCCATTGTTGCTTGTCTAGAATGAAACCTCTTTGCTGACATGCCGAGAGCTGTGCACACTCTCGATAGTATGTTCTGGTAGAGATGGAAGGCATCTAGATAGCCACTGTATGCATACAGGATATGGGAAAGTGTTGTGCCAAAGTATTGGTCAAATTAGTTGCATAACTATATAAATGATATCTGTATGCATAATAGGTTACCATGTCAATATGATTTGATGATTATGAAGTATTACTAATCCTGTACTTAATTTTGATTTGTAGGAAAGATCATGATGAATGATGAACACTGAACAAGCAATGGATGTTCAACAAGAAGACTTACAAATCAAACAAAATATAGAAGGCTCATGGCTAGAAGATTCTCTTAGAAAGAGGAAGAGAATCATGATGAGATGTTTGCTCCAAGTGGCTAAGATAAGACCATTCTCTTAATGGTGTAATTAAAGAAGAAGTGTGAATCAGGTTCTATATGGTTCCCAGGATCGATAATCAATTGATGAGCTTAATGATCACCATGGGTGATATGGATCTCAACATTTGCTAGAAGGTTGAATATGGATTCTATACACATATGACATGGATGCAAGAAGGAACTCACCACAGAGTTCGAATGATGTTGAGGCTCATATCAATAGACCCATCTGATGAGAGATGGCACAGATAGATGACTGTAGAAATGAAATTGAAAGATCTCAGATTGATGCATTACTTTCTAGGTCTAAAAGTATGGAAAGTCTCAGAAGGAATCTCTCTCAACCAGAGAAAGTATGCTGAGAAATCTTGAGAAGACTTGATATGTTGGAATGGCCACTCTTATGGATTCCAACTTGAAGCTGTTAGGAGATGACTCATCAGAGTTAGTGGATATAACTCTGTACAGTCAAATTATTGGGTCATTGATGTATCTAACATATACTAGGTTAGATATATGCTTTGTTGTGAACACCTTGAGTCAGTATCTAGTGGAAACTAGATGTGTTCACTCGATAGTTGCAAAGCATAAAGGATACGATAGACTTTGATCTATGCTATCTTGGAGATCATGACTTTAGATGGCTAATCAGATGCTGGTTGGGAAGAAAGTGTATCAGACAGGAAGAACACATCAAGAGGATGTTATTGTCTGGGATTAACCATGATCTCGTGGTTTAGCTGGAAGCAGTCTAGTGTGGCTCTCAGCACAAGCAGAATATATGGCTGCTTGCTCTGCTAGTTGTGAAGAAGCTTGGCTTCAGGATTGGTTTGAATTAGAGATAGAACCAACTGTGATCCTATGTGACAAATAGAGTTGTATGAAGATGACAAAGAATCTAGTGTTCCATGATAAGTCAAAGAACATAGGGATCTAATAAGATATGATGCAGAAGGAACTAAAGTTTGAATTTGTAACAGGTTACCGATTTACTAACCAAATATCTACCTCAAGTGAAGAAGTTACCAACATACTAACCAAACCTCTGTCTCGAGTGAAATTTGAATACTTCCGAGACAAGCTTGGTGTAGCTCAAAAGGACCCTCCTCGAAAGGGGGAGTAGTATAGTCACTGATGATGAGATTGTCTCATCGAACAACAAGGTCGATGATGAGGTAACCTGTTCCCTACACCTAGATACTTAGAAATATTTAGATTTAGGACTCTTATGCTTAGAATACTTTGTTTTACATGCTTTTGATGATAGATGTATTGGTGAGAATACATGCTTTTGATGATAAGATGTATTGGTAAGAATACATACTTTTCATGACACATGTATTGATTAATGTACTCGTATGGTTGAGGATACTTGTACTTGTATTAATGAGAATACATGTGGGGATTGTATCATCCTTGAACACTTGTTCTAAAGTGAGTCGTAGACAGGTGTCTCCGAGAAAGAAAAGGGATTGTATCATCCCTGGACTTCGGTCCCTGAATTGATCCGTAGACGTATGGTCTCCGAAAATGAAGTCCTTAGTGGACAGTTGAGGGGATTGGATCATCCCTGGACTTTCAGTCCCAAAGAGAGCCGTAGACGTGAGGTCTCCGAGAATGAAGTCCTTAGTGGATAGTTGAGGGGATTGGATCATCCCTGGACTTTCAGTCCTAAAGAGAGCCGTAGACTTGAGGTCTCCGAGAATGAAGTCCTTAGTGGACAGTTGAGGGGATTGGATCATCCCTGGACTTTCAGTCCTAAAGAGAGTCATAGACGTGAGGTCTCTGAGAATGAAGTCCTTAGTGGATAGTTGAGGGGATTGGATCATCCCTGGACTTTCAGTCCTAAAGAGAGTCGTAGACGTGAGGTCTCCGAGAATGAAGTCCTTAGTGGACAGTTGACGGGATTGGATCATCCCTGGACTTTCAGTCCTAAAGAGAGCTGTAGACTTGAGGTCTCCGAGAATGAAGTCCTTAGTGGACAGTTGAGGGGATTGGATCATCCCTGGACTTTCAGTCCTAAAGAGAGCCGTAGACGTGAGGTCTCCGAGAATGAAGTCCTTAGTGGACAGTTGAGGGGATTGGATCATCCCTGGACTTTCAGTCCTAAAGAGAGCCGTAGACGTGAGGTCTCCGAGAAGTGAAGATTGTATCATCTCCGGACTTAGGTCCCTGAATTGATCCGTAGACGTGAGGTCTCCGAGAAGTGGAGATTGTATCATCCCTGGACTGCGGTCCCTGAATTGGTCCGTAGACGTGAGGTCTCCGAGAAGTGGGGATTGTATCATCCCCAGACTATGGTCCCTGAATTGATCCGTAGACGTGAGGTCTCCGAGAAGTGGGGATTGTATCATCCCCAGACTATGGTCCCTGAATTGATCCATAGATGTGAGGTCTCCGAGAAGTGGGGATTGTATCATCCCCGGACTGCGGTCCCTGAATTGATCCGTAGACGTGAGGTCTCTGAGAAGTGGGGATTGTATCATCCCCGAACTTAGGTCCCTGAATTGATCCGTAGACGTATGGTCTCCGAGAAGTGGGGATTGTATCATCCCCGGACTTAGGTCCTTGAATTGATCCATAGACGTATGGTATCCGAGAAAGTGATTTTTGATGTGGTTACTTGTATCGGTAGGATACTTGTATTGATGATGTGGTTACTTGTATCGGTAGGATACTTTTATTGATGATGTGGTTACCTGTATCGGTAGGATACTTTTATTGATGATGTGGTTACTTGTATCGGTAGGATACTTGTATTGATGATGTGGTTACCTGTATCGGTAGGATACTTGTATTTATGATGTGGTTACCTGTATCGGTAGGATACTTGTATTGATGATGTGGTTACCTGTATCGGTAGGATACTTGTATTGATGATGTGGTTACCTGTATCGGTAGGATACTTGTATTGATGATGTGGTTACCTGTATCAGTAGGATACTTGTATTGATGATGTGATTACCTGTATCGGTAGGATACTCGTATTGTTGATATGATCACTTGTATTGGCATGAATATTTGATCTGCTGATCGTGTGACGACGATGCTGTTGATCGTGTGATGACGATGCTGATGATCATGTGATGACAATGCTGCTGATCGTGTGATGACGATGATGTTGATCGTGTGATGACGATGCTGCTGATCATGTGATGACGATGTTGTTGATCATGTGATGACGAGGATGATGATCGTGTGATGACGATGTTGATGATCGTGTGATGACGATGCTGATGATCGTGTGATGATGATGCTGATGATCGTGAGATGATGATGCTGATGATCGTGTATCGTGAGGATCCAGATGATGATATTGTTGTAGCTGTTCAAGTGCTACAGAAGATAAAGACTCAATACTGAAGATGTCGATGTTCCAGTATTGAAGATGTTCCAGTAACTGCTTGAGTTACTAATGATGTTGAGAAAGCTTCCAATGATTTATAGATGTATTATGTATGATGTTGATGACTCCTTGCTCGGGCAGATGCTGTTATAATATCCTTCTCGTTAAGGGGGAGTGTTGAGATATTGTAACTTCAAAGAATATTATATTTGTACTTTATTATTCCGGAGATGATTCATTCCTCCGTGAAGATCTTATTGTATATCCGGAGATGTTTATTCCTCCGTCGAAATGTGGTAACTTGGGTTATTAGACTTCCCTAGTGGGGGTCGGCCCTAAATGTGTTATGTGGGTCAAAGGGTTATTAGACCACCCTAGAGGGGTTGGCCCAGTCAGTTATAATGGGGTATTTAACCTAATGGTTAAATACGAGCCTACATGTACTTGTGTAAAATACATATCAGAGTAGTGTATAAATAGAGGAGGCGTGTTCCTCATTATACACACACTCACTCACTTGAGGATAGCGCACTTGTGGAGGAGAGGTCTGCTATTGTGGAGGAGGAGATCATGTCTCAGGGTTTCATCTTTGTATATTGCTGGTCATCTATATTGAGGAAGCTTTGCTGGGTTTTCTACCCCATGAGGGTTTCCCAGGATAAATCTCTGTCTCTTGTGTTTATGCTGTGCTTGTTATTTCTTCAGTGATCCTGTATATGCTATTATTGTGAAATGGAATGTAATGCTGCTATTTTCTGTCTTAGCATATTGAATTTTAACATATTAGGAATTCCTAAAGGGGTTGTTGTTACCATGGGTGGCATAGTAGTAGTAGTGTTTGTCGATGTATCTCCAATAACACTAGTGAAAAGGGGGTCGTATTGTGATCCAGCCATGGGGTTGGTTGGTGATATTTCAGTAGGGTGTTCGGATTCATCCTCAGAATCAGATGACTGTGTTCTATGTTGATGACGTATCGATTCAAGGAATAAGGCTCTACATCTATGGAATGTAGATTCAAGTGTACCAGACTGAGGGGGTTCAACTTGAAGATGGCGAGATCGTCTTAAATTCTCAATGGTGAGAAATGTATAAAAATTTCAGTGGAAGGTGGTGATGTAAAAAACTCAAAACCCTAGTGCAACAATGAGTGCAAGAGGGGAGTGAAAAAATAATGGCTCTCAGGCCAACAACCAACCTCAAAAGCACTTATTATAACAGTTTTGCTATAATAAGTGGAGGGATCCAACAAAGTGGTCAGAATACCAAGTTCCTAGAAAAAAGTGGTGCTCACTAAACCAAAGGTGGGTATTGTATCATGCAAACACCTAACTAGAAGTATTGTGAGTCAACAAATGATATTCTCTGCAAGGTGATGAAATCCAAGTTAGACAATATAGAGTGTTGAATCAACGGCTAGATATCCCCCTACCGGGAGGGACACTGGGTAGACAATCCTAAAGAGTGGCAACAAGGATACCGCGTTCATGACACATTCAGTTGGGTGAATCTGCAGTTTGGTTCTATCGTCGCTATACACCCGTACGGGTGTACACCAAGAACTTTGAAAGGTATCCTTCAGTTACTGAATTGATTGCGGTATTCCACTCAGACTTCCGAAACCAGTCTGGCTACTTCAACCCTCCTAAGGGAGAGGCCTTCCCGATAAATTAGTTGATAATCGTGTCAAAATTATAAGGGATTTTGGTACCGTAAAGGACAACCACTATGTCTCAAATGTAAATAATTGAGGGGTGTTATTGGAACACCTATCCCCTCAATCCTACCTAACTACAAGATTCTTTTAAGTGGTCCCAAAGTGGCATTAAAAAGTTTGTTGAGTTAAGGTAGATTTTAAGGCTCAGTTTAAATAATGTGGCAGAGTGGGTGCAAGTGTGATTATTAAATTGAAATTGATTTGCCTTGCCTGGGTGATTGATTACAAATGAAAGAAAAGATGCTTCCAGTTTTGCAAAAAATAAAGGCGCTTTCGAAAAGTAAATGCTTGAAAAAACTATTCAAAAATAATGGATCTTTGAAATAATTTAAAGGGAAGCAAATAACATAAATATTTCAAAAAATAAATGGATCTCTTAGAAAATTGCTTGAGAAAACTATTGAGCAAATAAACAGTAAAACCTATGATCTAAATAGAGTGCAGAAAATCTTTCTTTCAATTACAATTTTTTTTTAAAAAGACTTTTTAATGGAGCATATATAAATAGAAAAATATTTAATATGGCTGTAAAACTGTAGAAAAAATAATGCTATAAAATAGGCTAAATGGGAAAAAACACAACAAAACATTTTCTAAAAAATTGGCTGAATTCAAAATAATAGCATAGTGGGTTTTGGGGAAACAGCTGCGATGTGCAGCGTGGGTTTTGGCCGCACAGATGCGATGTGCAGCACGATAAATGGTTGCGAAGCCACGATGTGCAGTGCAGGTTTTGGTCGCATAGTCGTGATGTGCAGTGAGGAAAATGGCCGGGAAACCGCGATGTGTAGCGCGTAAAATGACAACAAAGTCACGGTGTGCCACGCGGAAAAAGGTTGTGAGGTCACGATGAGCCGCGCGACTGTCGGGCGAAAAGCCGCAAGGTGAAAGCCAAAAAAAGGACACCGAAAATGGAAATTTTAGGCTGTTAATGGCAACAGAAAGGGCCATGATCTAGAACAACAATGGATCTTTTGTCTAGGATGGTAGATCTATGAATTAAAATGATTGAAAGTAACATAAACTAAGATCTAAAGCAAAAAACCAAGATCTAAGCATTCGAAGCCAGCGGAGTCGCCAAAAACTGTTAGCTTGGTTTTGCAACCAAGCTTGTGCAATGGGCACCTATCAACAATGTGATAGCAGTTTCAATATAGAAAGCAAAAAGGATTATGAATTAAAACTAAATCTAAACTAACATGTACATATAACAAATAAATCTAAAAACGATTCATAGAAAGAACAAGAAATAAAAGAATGTTTTGTATTAAGATACCTCAAATGGTGAGGATATGATGTTGAGCAACTCCAAGGGTGGGTAGCTCCAAGCTCCAATGGTGTCTTCTTCAAGATGTTGAAGATGGTCAAAAGTCTCAGGAGATATTTTGATAGCGTGAGGATAGGATGATGGATGGATGGAAAGTGAGGAGCCCCTACCACCTTTTTATAGTTTTTGGTTGTGGGGAATACCATTATGGTTTTGAGGAAACCAATGGTATTGACCAACATGGTTTAGGTACCTTTTTCCTTCCTTTTTCCCTTTTTGAATATTTTGAATATTTTTATTCCCTTTTAATATTTTTGGCAATTCTGGACCCTTTTTGAGGGTTTTTTGTGTTTTTTGAGGAACAATATACATTTTGAGGGGAAAAGGGGTGTATTATGGTCTTTTGGCGACCTTTTGATGGCTTTAGAGGCTCAAATGGTGGAAAAGTGGACAAATGGGTCATGTGAATAAGGAAATGAGCTAGTCAGCACTTTTTGGGTGTTAACATGTTCCCTTCCAAAATATGGGTTCTCAACGACCTCCCATCCCGCCAGCTCCTCAACCTACTCCTATCAAGCATTTGTCTGAAACAGAGATGCAAGCACGCAGAGAAAAAGGGCTTTGTTATAATTGCGATGAAAAATTCACTCGGGGACATAGATGTGTTCAACAAAAGCTTTATCTCTTGGATGTGGATTCTCTACCCGCCTCTGAAGTTGGTGAAGAGACTCCAGATACACCAGATGATCAGATCAACATTCAGAAGCCGCCTATTGACCTTCCATCTCAGGATGACCACCCAGAGATATCTCTCCATGCTTTATCTGGTGTCACCACCCCCCAAACAATGTAGGTCAGGGGTTACTTCAAGAAGCTTCCTCTTACAATACTCATTGATTCTAGCAGCACTCATAACTTCATTGACCCTCGAATCGCCAAACAGGCTGATTGTTTTGTCCATCCTTTGTCCAACTTTAAAGTCATGGTTTCGAATGGAGGCACCTTACCTTGCAAGGGGAAGTGTCACAATGTGCATATCTCTCTAGAATATTATAACCTGCACTCTGACATGTTTTCCTTGTCCCTAGGCGGTTGTGATGTGGTTTTGGGTGTTCAATGGTTACACACACTTGGCCCCATCTTATGGGATTTTGCTGAATTTTGGATGCAGTTTTCAGTCAATAGGACACAACACAAATTTATGGGCTTACAAGAAGGGTGTCTCAGCAACATCAGTTCACATCACCTGGAAAAGATCCTTAAGAAGAATTCACATGGTGTCATCGCTCAACTCCATTCCATTCATATGCAACCACCAACGGTCTTCACTACTTCCTTGGATAGATATGTAGGTGTCTTTGTTTCACCAGTGGACTTGTCGCCTTCAAGAGACCTTTTCAGTAAGCATTTAGCCACATCTACATCTCAACAAAACATGATGGCTATTTTTCATTCAGTATAGAAGTGGTAGCCAACCCTATTAGGAAATTATTTTTTCCTCAAGACTGATCTCCAGAGTCTAGAACATTTTTTGGAACAATGGGTCTCCTCACCAGCACACCAGAAATGGGTTATCCAACTCATGGGTTATGACTATGCAATCACTTACAAGAAGGGTAAGGATAATATGGTGGCAGATGCTCCTTCTCGCCAATTTGATGACCCGGTTTCTCTTACAGCTATTTCTCTGCTTGTTCCAAATTGGTTGCAATCTGTTCAATAGGGTTATCTCTTCTATGAAATCCATGCTTCTTCATCGGCAGGGCACTCTGGGTTCCTCAAAAACTATGACCGAGAACAATATAACTTCTTTTGGCAGGGACTAAAAATGAAAATTCACCAGATGGTGGTTTAGTGTGATACTTGCCAGGTCAAAAAGGGTGAAACGACACTACTTTCGAGACTGCTTGAACCCTTTCCCATCCCTACATAGATGTGGACAGTTATTTCTATAGATTTCCTATAAGTGCTCCAGTGGTACAATACCACATCTAAAAGGACACCATATGAAGCAGTTTATGGATAGGCACCACCATTTATTCTTTTATACACACTTAGTATCTCCCGATGTTAGGAACCCATGTCTTTACTTTGTTAGTATGTTGTTGTTGGACGCATATGCTTTGTAAGTCATCCCGTAGTATTTGTTGATCAATAGTTTGTGTTATTGTTGTTGGCACATATGCTTTGTAAGTTGCCCGTAGTATTGTTGATCCATAGTTTGTAACGGCCCATGGTTTCGACCCATAGTATTGGCGCCTAGAATTAGTATATAAGTGTGTGTTGAGACCTATGAAGGCACTGTGAAGTTATTTGTATTGAGCTTTCTCATAGGAGGTTGCCCCCTCGAAGTGGCCCGTGATCAATATAAAAGTGATTCTGAGTTCTGTCATTTCTGCTATTTCACATATTTTTATTAAGTAATTGTTGCAGGTGCATCACACCTGAGTTCAGGCAATTCACTCGGTTCTTCGAAACCACGATCAGATTCTTCTCATTCTGTAGGACAATCTTCACATGGCAAGAATTCGACTGAAACAACAAGCTAATCAACACTGTTCTGAGCGCACTTTTCACGCAGCTAATATAGTCCTTCTTCATCTACAACCTTCTAAGCAATCCTCCCTGAAACTCAATAGGTGTCAGTGGGCCAGAATGCAACTCGAGGATTCTATAGGGGGACCGCTCCTTCAGATTCTGCATCAATTTCCACATCTAAAGACTTGAGGACAAAGCTTTTTCTAAGGAAGAGGGAATGTTAGGAATCCATGCAAACCCTTCTATTTACTTTGTTACTATATTTTTGTTGGACGCATATGCTTTGTAAGCTGTCCCGTAGTATTTGTTGATCCATAGTTTGTATTATTGTTGTTGGACGCATATGCTTTGTAAGTCATCTCGTAGTAATTGTTGATCCATATTTTGTATTGGCCCATGGTTTGTATTGACACATAATATTGACCCATGGTATTGGCACCTAGACTTAGTATATAAGTTTGTGTTGAGACCAATGAAGGTACAATGAAGTTATTTGTATTGAGCTTGCTCAAAGGAAGTTGCCCCCTCGAAGTGGCTTGCAATCTGTAATGTCCCCACCCTTGGACCCAATGCAAGGAAGGGAACCTGATTCCATTCTATGGGGATTTTCATTAACTCAACCATATTCATTAGATGCATACAGTTAAAAAAAAATGTGTGTAGATGGAAATCAAACAAACATGCACAGCGGAAATGAACTCATCCACACACATATTACATGACTGTTATTCAATTTAACACAGTCAACAAATTAGCACATTTGCAGAAGTGAATACAAAATAAAATACTCATCTTGATGCAATGTTGTCCCAAACAACTAGCTATGGCATTGCAGCGTTCCTCCCAGCCATAGGTCTCTGCTCAGCCTGTATTCTTTTAGCACTTAGAGACCACCCCCGAGCTGGGCATGATGTCTACAAGGAAAAGGGAACCCTCAAGCTTAGCTCAGCCCAAAGCAATGGATAACCAACTCAACCCCAACATTCTATTACACACCAAACTCATATTTGGGCTCTAGAACACACTTTTTGCAGTGGAACTTAGGAACTAGATGGACAAGGCTTTTCCCAAAACGTAGGCACACCAAAAATGGATTGTGGGAAGAGGAATCCAACCCTATGGAAGAAAAACAATTTCCCCCACAAATGTGTCAGCATACAGTGGGCCAAAATGACCTCTAAAAACCCCAAAAATCATTTTACTCTTTTCTCCACTGTTAGACACACAAAAACGCCCTTCCCGGATAGGAAAAAATGAAGGTAAACACAGTAAAACCAGTGAGGAAAATGCCTAGGTAGCTCCAAACTCGTGAGAGGGAAAAGTGGGTTGATGGGTAATGGCTTGGGGAGAAATTCATGGCTCTTTTCTTGCCCAATAATCCGAACATGAATTTCCATGCAGGGTGTCTTTCCCATAGCCGAATTTGGACAGCCATGCCTCCGATTCCCCAAGGCATTAACTGCCTCAACCAACTCTTGCGAGAAATCAATGATTGGTTACTAAAGTCAACATGGGTAGTTGAGGGTTTGACTGGTTCTCTCATTGAAACTTGGCTTGGCTTAATTGGCTCCAAGGGTTTGAATGTTTTCCCTCCCAATTTCCTTATAACATCATGCCCCCATCTCTTGTTGCGTTGCATAGCTAGTTGTGGGATTTTATATTAAAATGCAAATTTACAATTCCCATGGTTCATTAGCACATGGGTAGCATAATATCAAATACTTTACTCTTCTAGATCAAGCGTTCACTAGCAGGGCCTTGGCCTTGAGCTGCATGCTAGGACTCATACATAATATGCATACGTTATTTACATTATAGCCCAAAATATTATAAGGGTCAAAATGGGGGACGTGACACAATCAATAAAAGCGATTCTAAGTTCTGTTATTTCTATTATCTCGCGTATTCTCATTAATTAATTGTTGCAGGTTCTTCACAACACACCACTTACATCGATATCCATGGGAATGATCCTCCTACCACCATGCTTGGAATGGCTCCTACAAATGTATCCCATCACTTCCTCCTAGAAGTATCTTCTATCTGAAGAACACCAAGTCTCTCTCTGAATTACTCGAACTTCACTCTCGCTAGTGGTGTGGTCAACACATCTGCAATTTGCTCATCTATAGCAACATACTAGAGCTTCATTGATCCTCTCTGCACCATATCCCTGATATAGTGATATTTGATCTCGATATGTTTCGACTTGTCATGGAACACCGGGTTCTCTGACAACTTCACACAACTCTGGTTATCACAATTGATACAAGTAGCATCCAACAAGAGATCAAATAAATTAGACAGTAGCTTCCTTAGCCATACTGGCTCACAACTAGCTGAACAAGTTGCAACATACTCTGCCTCAGTTGTACTCAGTGCTATGCAATATTTCTTCTTGCTAAACCAAGAGATCACACTTGATCCCATACTAAAGCAGCACCCTGAAGTGCTCTTCCTAACTGCAGCACTGCCTTCCCATTTTGAATCAACATAACCCTCCAGGTTAAAATTTTGATTCATATCATACTTGAGCCCATAATCAATCATACCCTTCAGGTACCTCAGAATATGCTTTACAACAATCAATTGAACATGTCTGGGATCCGTCAGGAACTGGCTCAAAGTGTTCAGGTCAAAGCAAATATCTGGTCTCGTGTTCATCAGGTACATCAAGGACCCAATCATCTGACAATACATCATGGCATCAACCATCTCTGATGATGCATTGATCACTTAATAGATTCAGGTTTGATTCCATAGGTGTGGCAATGGCATTGTAGTCCATCATCCAGAACCGCTTCAGGATCTCTACTGCATACTTCCCTTGTCCAAGGAAGATTCCATCTACACTCTGCCACACCTCCATACCTAGAAATTAATGCATCATACCCAAGTCCTTCATCTCAAACTCAGAAGCAAGCAACCTCTTCGTATCGGAAATCAACCTATCCTTGCATGTCGCAAACATGCCATACATATATAGTAGGAGTATCACTGGATTTCCTTCCTCAACCTTGTAGTAAAGGTTGGAATCTGCTTTACTCTTGGTAAAGACCAAACTGGACAGGAAGTTGTCTATCCTACCGTACCATGTCCTTGATGCTTGCTTCAATCCATACAAGGCTTTCTTCAATTTGCACACATGTGACTCCCTGTCATGTGTCTCAAATCTGAGTGGCTGCTCCACTTCCTACTTGACTACACCATTCAAGAAAGCTGTCTTGACATCCATCTAGTGTATCTTCCACTTCATCACCTTCCCTGTATTTCTCTATGCTACTATCTGCAACATGCTTGATCTTGTAGATCTACTTGGAAGTCACAATAGACTTCTCTTCTGGTCTTGGGACCACATCCCCAACATCATTCTTCATGATCGATGTGTATTCCTCGATCATGGAATCCTTCCATTACTACATCCCAGATCCTGGGAACTTCAGATTCTTCAATAGGTATTTTTCTTGAACTTCGTTGCTGGAACAAATGTTGTTGTCCTTCTTTTGTAGGTGATTGTATAAGATCTTTCCTACAAGTCAAATTCAATTGCATGATTAGAAACTTCTCATAGTTTTCATAACAAAATCTTACACATAAGAATATATGTTATACATTCATGAAATTATCTTAGCCAATGCTTCAATACAACATTCATCCATATCCTGTATTCATACGGTAACTTTCTAGATGCTTTCCATCTCTACCAGAACATTGTTAAGAGTATGCACTACTCCCAACATGTCAGCAAAGAGCTTTCATTCTAGATAAATAGAAATGGGATTTTGTATAGTACCATAGGCCACTTACCCATTACTATATTAGTAGTATCTTGTTCATTAGTGCCACTTTTCTAAAATGCATAATATACATCCTAAATTTAGGAACATAAGTATGTATATGACTGAATTACATATTTAAGTAATCATATATAAAAGAAATGAGAATTCAAATACTTATCTTTGTTTGGTTGTTGGGTGGACTCCCTCTCAATCTTTGCTTCCTTGCAGGAACTACTGGAGTCTACTCCCTCTTGATCTTTTCTTCCTTGCAGGAACTACTGGAGTGTGCTCCCTCTTGATCTTTACTTCTTGGATTATCTGTATTTGAACTTATATCCATCTTGGACCACTATGCATGCTTAAGTGTGCACTAGTGTTATCATTGTGTCATCCTCAAGATCTCATACATAATCATACATGCATTAGTATAATCTCAATACTAACAAAACATTATGATTCTAAATATGTATGGTCGTGATCATTTCATACATAGGTAATTTATCACAAGCGTTAGTATTCATGGTTTCAGGGAGTACTTTTTTTACTCATGCATATTCTTATTTGACCATTGGAATCTTCTAGTTTGTCATATCATTAATCAAGCTAAGAAGCATAATATGTATAAAGCCACGATTATTCAAACCTATAACTTCATGAATAATCATTATCAATCATATGAAAGTATACTTATATGAGATCCTAACACAAGGTAGTATTCTAACTTGTTACAAAAAAAAATACCTGGATTATCATGTTTGCGAGTTATGTCTAACATACCCAACCAATGTCTTCTTTGTTCTCTTCAATGATTTAGAGACTTTGTGCTAGTAACTTGCATATCTCATAAGTTAAGCATTGTAGAACCAAATTATACATACCTCGTAACTAGAGCTTCTATGTGATCAATGGCTATGGATGAGTCTGTATCTTCATGTTGCCATGGTCATATCATCTTGATCTAGAACTTGATTTTTTCTTTCTTGATGTACCTTTCATGTTAGCAGACAACATCATCCTCATACAACACCACAATGCATTAGTACAATCATAAGTGTCATAACCCTAATCAATGAATTTCTTCTATCATTCACATGCATTCATACTTTTACTAAGGTGATAAGACAAGTTTAAAATTAATCAATATTGTACTAACCTCAACATTATGAAGACAAACATAATCATGAACATATTTCAAAACATACATGTATCTCTTTGTTACACCCAAAATCTACTCATCATAAGATTCAGTGTATACACCCCTGAAGACACCTGGACTATGTAATCATCCTGGGAGGATTTGTACCCAATTGTGCTCAGTTTTGAAGGGTCGTCGCATTTTGCACACTAGCAACATGTGACGTCGCACCTTGCTCCATTACAAGGTGCGATGAAGTCAGTTAAGTGGCAAAAATAGATTCTTCGAGGTCCACCTCGAAGCTTGCTGACTTGGGACCCTATCCCTTACCTATTGGAAGAGCTGGCACTCAGTTCCTAAGTCTTTGGAGAGATCCCTTAAGCCTCTCCTACCATCTCTCAACCTATCCTATCCATACCCTATCCACTTAGTCCTATATAAATGAAGCTCACTACCATACCAAAGGGAGGAAGGCTATGGTATCTACACGCTGGTGAAATCACTCTTAGAACATCTCCACTCACATATTGGAGAACTCATACTTCCTTCGAAGGATACGGAAATTGGCTTCGTTGGAGAATGGATACAATGTTAAACCTTGGTTGTGGTTCTATATATCTATCATGTACTCTATTTGTAGTAATACAAATGCTTTCCACGAATGTTGTCCATGTGTGCCATGATATTGAGTAGTTTACCTGCTTAACTATTTACTTAGATCTCTTATTGTATAGATGTATTTTACTGGTTTCTCTTGTTTATTTGTCTTGACAGGTCTTGCAGCTTGGATCTGACGACTGCGAGACATGGAGCAACATTCAGGAGAAAGGATTGCATAGTGAAAAGGTAAGACATCTAGTACTTGATCCTTAATTATATCTAGTAAGTGTATTGGTAGTCTGTTCTATTTGTTCTAGACTCACTTTGAGCTAGGGAGATCCTGCTTGCATCCACTTGAGTGGATTGTCCGATAACACTCTTCAAGTCATACCTGTCGGGATTACTTGTAATCTTCTTATGTAAGGCCTTAGCCTCATATCCCTCTGGAATTGGAACTTATTCACTTATGTAGGTCTCCAATTCATTCTCTTCTAGGATTAACCCAATCCACTTTGATTTGTTGAAGGTGGATCTGGAGCTGGATTAGGGTTTGTCAGAGAAACCCTAAAAATTCAAACTTATGATTAAATGAAAAGATGTGCCTTGCTGAGTTGATCACGTTGGTATGCTTCAAAATCCAGAACTAGGGTTTGATAGAGCCCGGGGTTCTACTCAACCAAAAACTTTGATTTTGGTCTCTAAATTTTGATTTTGATGAGGAGCATCCATCCATGGTCTTATATTCAAGAAATTCCAACTTTCTTCGAAACCTTAATTTCCCGCAATAGTGACAAACAAAAAATGAAAGTGCTCAGAATCCAATTCTGTTTGGACAAAAATATATGCCATATTGTTTTTGATGTATCTCTGAAATTTAGAATCCTCAGGGTCTAAAACTTTGTCCTATGGTAGAGTGACCTGTCATATTTCCAACCCCATAGATATGATATCAAATGGATTCTCTAAGAGAGATATATTCCAGGTGTCGCAATGTGATCTATTTATGGGACGAAACAGTATAGAGAACTTGTACGTAGTGCCACGTGTCACTATTTCAACTTCGGACTCTGAAACCCAGACCTGTGAGACTATGGTATGTTCCCTAACTGTCCATTTTTATGGAATTCCATTTGGATCTCCATAGCCTGAGATATGACCTTTTTCTCTAGGTCACATGTTTAGGAATGCATTCTGGAAGAGGCAGAAACACTAAATTTTACAGATCATATCTCGCAAAGTACAATGAATCTGAGGCAGTCCTTAGAAAAAAAGGTACATGAATATTTCATCTTCGACTTGTAAAAGTTTCAGATATTAAAAATTCTCCAAAATGGATTTATATCAAAAGTGCCACGATGACTGGTTTTTACTATACCAAGCCCTAGCTTCCAATTTGTCGCAAGTGCGACAAATGTCATAAATGCCATACAATGCCTTTCTTCAAGCTAGCTCTGATACCATGTTAGTTTTTCAACATTTAACTCAATCTGATCTAGGACCTTAACTGAGAGAACATGTACAACATATCAAACATAGGAGTCAAGAAACACAAAGAATTTCACCAGGGAAAACCAAGCAGGTGAAAAACCCCGCAACTTCCTCAGAGATAGAATGAGCACCAATACAAAGATCACAAAGATCAAACCCCAAAACAAGAGATAGTCTCCTAGTAGTTTATCCTCCTCCACTTGTTCGCACTCCTACTCTCTCTCACTAATTCGAAGTGAGTGAGTAAGTGAATGAATAGAATGAGAGAGTCACACTCTCTAGTTATACAATGACTTGACATGCCTTTAATTCAAACTGGGCCAACCTCGCTTAGGAGAGTCTAATAACCCATTACTACTTGTCACTAGGCCGACCCCACTAGGGTGGTCTAAATACCCTTTAACCCACATGACTCATACAAGGCCGACCCCACCAAGGTGGTCTAATAACCCATCAAATGTAAGTTACGACACTTACAATATAACTTTGCGACACTACTCCAGGGTCTAATTCCCTATAATACATGGGAGGATGGACTTCAAGGACTTTACATGACTCAAGTACAATAATTACTTCTCCGACCTAGAGGAACAAACATCTACGTCGGAGGTACAACAATAGAATACAAATGATGACACTTCTGATCGGAGGAATAAGACGTCTCCGTCGGGGATACAATAAAGTACAAATGTAATACATACAATATACAACTCAATATCTTCTAAATTTACAAATACATCAACACATAATAGATGCACCAAATGAATCACATTCAAGTGGACCAATGAATCCAAAGAAATTTTTAATCTTCTAAAGAAGAAGGTAACTAAGGAACCTACATTAGTCTTACCATATATTGACAAAGTGTTTGAGGTAGACTATGATTCCTCACATGTACACATTGGAGCTATACTTAGCGAAGCTAGTAGACCAATTGCATTTTTTAGCAAAAAATTGAATGAGGTAAGAAAGAACTACTCCACATATGATGTATAATTTTATTCAATTGTGCATGTAGTGTGACATTGGAGGCATTATTTAGTGCCGAAAGAGTTTGTGTTATTTACCTATCACATTGTATTAAAGTATGTAAACACCCAAAAGAAATTGAATAGTAGACATGAAAAATGGGTCTCTTTCTTACACTACTACACCCTTGTTCCGTAGCACAAATCAGGAAGGAAGAATCAGGTTGCAGAATCTTTGAGTCAGCGCACTATTCTTTTGACAACCATGCAAAATAAAGTAATTGGGTTTGTTGCATTAAAGGATCTCTATGCATATGATAATGATTTGCGATTTTAAATGGAACAATTGAAGAATCCAGTCATAGGGAAAATGGATATTATTCAGGGTGAATATTTTATGCAAGATGGATACCTCTTCAAAGGAAAATAACTATCCATTCCAATTGGTTATATGAGATAAATTATTATTAGAGAAATTCATAGTAGTGGCTTGGTAGGACATTTTGGAAAGGATAAGATGCTATCCTTAATCCAAGATAAGTTGTATTTGTTGATGATGAAAAGGAATATATGTAGGTATGTGGCATGGTGTATGATTTGTCAAATGGCTAAAGGAAAGTCATAGAATACAAAGTTGTACATTCCATTCCCAGTGGCCACTGACCCATGGATAGATTTGAGCATGGACTTTGTGTTGGGGATCCCAAACACATGATGAGGTAATGATTCTATTTTTGTAGTTATTGATAGGTTCTCTAAAATGACTCAGTTCATTGCTTGCAAGAAAACTAGTGATGCATCAAGGCTGGCATAATTGTTTTTTCAACAATTGTTAGATTACATGGTGTTCCAAAAACTATTATCTCTGATAGAGATACTTGGCTCTTGGGTTAGTTATTAAGTGCTTTATGGAAGAAAATGGGGACTAAAATATATAATTCAATAGTGCCTATGAACCCCAAACAGATGGTAAAATTAAGGTAGTCAGTCGGATTTTGGAAAACATTTTACAAAGCATTGTTGTAGAGAATCCCAAACAGTCGGATTGGGCTTTACCTCAAATAGAATTTTCCTACAGTATCTCAGTGAATAGATCTACAGGTAAATCTTCATTATAAGTCATCTATGTTAGAAATCCTATGGGTGTCCTAGATTTGGTGTAGCTATCACTTGGGGATAGAATCAATGATGATGAGGAATCATTTACAGAACATATTCAACAATTGTGGCAACAAGTGAGACAAAAGATGTAGACCTGTAACGAACAGAACAAAATTATAAAATATTCTCTCCAACGATAATTGGTATTCAATGAAGGTGATTTGGTGATGGTCTATTTATTGAAAGAGAAGTTTCCTAGATGAACCTACCACAAATTGAAGTATGAGAAAATTGGTCCTTGTAAGATTCACAAAAAAAATTACGACAATGCTTATAAGGTTGATTTAACAGTTAATCTCAAGATTTCTCCTATGTTTAACATTTCTCATTTATATATCTTCCATGGGGATAATTTGGGTGATGATGTGAGGCGGAGGTGGATTGGAAACATGTCATTCTGAGCAAGCAAAGGAAAAGATTGTGTATATTTTAGATAAGAATACCCTTCATACTCGGTAAGGCCAACACAACTGATATCTATTCTAGTGGGAAGGCTTAGCACTAATAGAGAGTACATGAATTACAAAGGGGGACTTGATGAATCTAGGTCTTGTTAAGTTGCAGCGGTTTGAAGACAGTAACTTGCAGGAGTTGTGACCATTTGAACTAGAGGAGAATGATGCAAGGATTTCATAGAGTGATAACTTTTGATTCAATCATCCATTTGGGATGAAATTTAAAAACAAGAAAAAGGAAAAAGAATAATGATGGGATTTTTGAGGGTCATAAATTTTGACTCTCTTATATATTTGGGCTAAAATTTAATAGGAATTTTCATCTAGAAGATTTCACTATAGTGACCGAACAAATCCTTCTGACCAAACCCCCTTTTGACACTTTTTCGGGGCCAAATTTCTTCATATAATGCCTCAAATTGGGATTTTAGGGTTTTTGCAGGATTTTTAAAATTTGTAATTATATATTATCTCTTAGTTCATGCACCTAATAAAGAAATTTAGTTGACAACTAGTGTCACTCTAGTTAGCTTTTAGTTATTGGTCAACTTTAGAGTCATGAGACAATTTTATAGAATTAGCAATTTTCAAAATCTCATATAGTAGTTATAAGGAGTTGAACATTCATTATAATAGTGAGTGATGGAGAAGGAATAAAAAATATTTATTTTCCCACTCTCATGTGTTTTCATGGTTTTTAGATCCCGTTAATCAATCAAACTTTATTGGATACATAATCTAGTATTAGAGCAAGAAGAATGTTGGGAGAGGAACAAGAAGATTAGGTCTTGCTTAGATGTATAGAGATATGCAAAACCTACAAAGGAAAGTAGTAGACCTTACAAACATGTTGGCTAGTCAGAGAATAATATGAAGAGAAGCGTCTAATGAGGAGACAGACAAAGCAGATGTAGATCGACATATAGAACATCAAGAAGAACAATTAGGGAGCATAACTTTTGAAGAAAGGATGTTGTGGTCTCTAGAAGGGAGAAATGATGGGATCAAAATGGAAGTTTTAGAATTTCAAGAGAGACTTAAACCAAAGGGGTTAATAGATTGGTTGTATTCCATTGAAAATTTTCTTATATGGAATCCTATGACAAAGGAAAAGAAGGTGAAATTTGCATGTGCCAAGTTGAAGGATCACACCGTGATCTGATGGGATCATGTGTAGAAGGACATAACAAAAAAATAAAAATATAAAATTAGGTCCTGGAAAAATATGGAGAAAAAATTACGAGAATTTTGTTTTCCTTTGGACTATCCACAGACCCTTTTTCAAAAATTTCAGAACTTAAAGCAAATATTTTCAACCATGGAGGAATTCACATACAAGTTTTATTAGTTGTCTATTGTTATGGTTTCAGGAAACTGAGCAACTAGATGCAAGGTATGTGAATTGTTTGAAATTTTCTATTCAAGATGAGTTGAGCGCTCATAGGGTTCATGGTGTGGAAGAGGCATACCAATTATCCTTAAAGGTTGAGGAAAAAAAAACCAACAATTTACTCAAAGGAATAGAGGAGCAAGGAGGGGTATATTATATACCTCATGTGTTGGTTTTAAGTATGGCATAGGCGAAGCATCCTAAGGAGTTGAGAAAGTAGAAGATAATTGAAAAGATAAAATTAATCAACTACGATGAATATGATTTCAGAGGGGTGGAGGTTATGGTGGTGGAAGAGGAATACCTTATATGTTTTTTAGGTGTGGTGTATAGGGTAATCGAGCATTCAAATGCTCAAGTTACAACATGCAAAATCTGAAGCAAGGACAACAACCTGTTTTAAACTTGGTCTGAGCTAAGAATGAAGAAGAAGGAATTGAATATGAAGTCCCACCTTATATGGGGGAGAACCTCATGATACAAAGGTGAGTGGTGATTATCTAAAAAAATAGAAAAGACAACGTAGTGGCTATAAATATTTTTGGTGTCGGAATTTTTTTTTGAACCAGATGGACTTCTGGGGAAAGGTATATCAAGTTATTGTTGGTAGTGTTAGTTGTGAGAATATGATTTCCAAAGAGATGGTAGATAATTTGAAATTACGCTATGAAACACATCCCCATCCTTACCAAATTGCATGGTTCAAAAAAGGGAATGAAGTCACCATTGATAAAAATATGTTTGATAAATGTTTCCATCTATAAGATTTATAAATATGAAGTATGGTGTTATGTCCTTTCGATGGATGCATTCCATTTGTTATTCAAGAGGCATAGAAAATATGACAGAAAATTCATGCATGATGGAGAAAAGAATACCTAAATTTTTTGGAAGAACGGATCAAAAGTCATCTTATTGCCCCTTACGAATGAGGGAAATTTGAGAATACATTGTCAGAAAACGATCTTGTGAAGCTAACGAAGGAAAAATAATTATTATATGCATTAATCGTGCAAAAAGGAGCTGAGGACAGTACACCAATACCTACTGAAGTGGCCAAGGTACTAGAATATAATGTAGATGTTATCCCTAATGAACTACCTAATGGTATTCCACCAAAAAGGGATACTCAACATCACATTTTGTAATCCCAAGATCATATTTACCTAATCAGGTAACCCATAGCATGATTCCTACACAACATGCATACCTCAACCAACAAAGAGAATATAAAGAAAGGTGTGGTAAGAGAAAGAATGAGTCCCTTTGTTGCACTACCACTATTGACTACTAAAAAAAGATAATACATGAAGGATGTGCACAAAAATAGAGAAACCAATAAAATTACAATCAAATATTGGCTTCTTATACCACGCTTGGATGACATGATGGATGTGCTATCCAAAACTATTTTTTTTAGTAGAATTGATTTGCGAAGTGGATACCACCATATATGGATTCATGAAAGGGATGAATGGAAAGCTGCCTTCAAGACTAGGGATGGATTATACGAATGGATGGTGATGTCATTCAAGTTTTCCATTGCACCTAGTACCTTCATGCAGTCAATGAATACTATCCTTTGACCTTATATTGGTAAGTTTGTTGTTGTTTATTTTGATGACATTCTAATTTTCAATAAAAACAAATAAGATCACTTGTAGCATTTAAAGATTATATTGGATGCATTGAGAAAACATCAGCTTTGTGCAAACCTAAAGAAATGTAGGTTCCTGCAAGAAATTTGGATTTTCTTGGTTTTTTCAATCTCAGCCGAAGGAATCAAGATGGATTTAGAGAGGGTCAGAGCAATTTTGGAGTGGCCTAGTCCTAGGAACATAATAGAGGTAAGACATTTTCATTTGATGGCCACCTTTTACCAAAAATTTATTTGTAATTTTACTAGTATTGTAGAACCCATAACAGATTGGACCAAGGACATGAAATTCAAGTGGACCAATGAAGCTAAGGAAAGTTTTAATTTTTTAAAGAAGAAGGTAGTTGAGGCACCTATATTACCCTTACAAGATTTTGATAAAGTGTTTGAGCTAGACTATGATGCCTCACATGTAGTCATTGGAGCTGTACTTAACCAAGCAGGTAGACCAATTGCATTGTGAAAAGTTGAATGAGGGAAGAAATAACTACTCCACATATGATGTAGAATTTTATGCAATTGTGTAAGCAATGCAGCATTCGAGGCATTATTTATTGTTGAAAGAGTTTGTGTTATTTACCAATCACATTAAATTAAAATATGTAAACACCAAAAATAAATTGAATAGTATACATGCAAAATGGGTCTCTTTCTTACAAGGATACGCCTTTGTTTTGAAGCACAAATCAAGAAGGCACAGTCAGGTTGTAGATGCTTTGAGTTAGTGCACTATTATTTTGGAAACCATGGAAAATCAGGTAATTGGGTTTGCTACATTGATGGATCTCTATGTGTATGATAACAATTTTTCAGAGATTCTGGAACAGTTGAAGAATCCAATTTCTAAGAACATGGATCTTATTCAGGGTGAATATTTTAGGAAAGATGGCTACCTCTTCAAATGAAAACAACTATGCATTTCAATTGGTTCTATTAGAGAAAATATTATTAGAGAAATTCACAGTAGTGGCTTGGGAGAACATTTTGGAAAGGATAAGACAGTAGGTTTAATCAAAGATAAGTATTATTGGTCAAAGATGAAAAATAATATAACCAGGTATGTGGCATGGTGTAGGACTGTAGTTTAATGGATAAAGGACACTCCCTGAATACAGCATTGTACATGCCATTACTAGTGCCCATGAACCCATGTACAAATCTAAGTATGGACTCTTTGTTGGGGCTCTCAAATGCACAACAAGGTAATGATTATATTTTTGTGGTTATTGATAGGCTCTCTAAAATCGATCATTTCATTACCTGAAAGAAAACCAGTGATGCATTAAGGGTGGCGGAATTGTTTTTTTAGAAATTATTAGATTGCATGGTGTTCCAATAACTATTACCTATGATGGAGATACTCGGTTCTTGTATCATTTATGGAGGACTTTATGGAAGAAAATGGGGACTAAATTATATTTTAGTAGTTCCTACCACTCCCAAAACAAATGGTAAAAACAAGGTATTCAATCATAGTTTGGGAAACCTATTATGGAGAATTCTTAAAGAGAAGCACAAACAGTGGGGTTTGGATTTACCTCAAGTAGAATTTTCCTACAATAGATTAGTGAATAGATCTATAGTTAAATTTCCATTTCAGGAATTTTATGGTAGAAATCCTATGGGTGTCCTAGATATGGTGCAACTACTGCTTAGGGATAGAATCAGTGATGATGGGGAAGCAATTGCATAACACATTCAACACTTGAAACAACAAGTGAGACAAAAGTTGCAAGAAAGTAACGAGAAAAATAAAATTATAAACAATGCCCATTGATGACATCATTTATTCATTGAAGGTTATTTGGTCATGGTTTATTTACAGAAAGAGTGGTTTCCTAAAAGAAACTGCCATAAATTGAAGTATAAGAAAATTGGTCCTTTCAAGATTCTCAAGAAAATTAATGACAATGATTATAAGGTCTATTTACAATCTGATCTCAATATTCCCATGTGTTTATTGTTTTTAATTTATATATTTTATATGGGGATGTTATGGGTGATGACAGTGAGGTGGAGGTGGATTTGCAATAGGCCATTTTGAGCAAGAAAAAGGAAAATATTGTGCATATTTTAGATAAGAAGACTCTTCCTACTCAAAAAGGTCAACACAACCTATATATGTTCTAGTGGGAAGGATTAGCCCCAATAGAGAGTACACGGATTACAGAGGGAGACTTGGTAAATCTATATTTCGTTATGTAGTAGCAGTTTTGTTCTTTTCAATTAGAGGAGAATGATGTAGGGATTTCCAAGGATCATAAATTTTGATTCAGTTATCGGTTTGGGAATATAATTTTTAAAAACAAGGAAAAAGAATAATGTAGGGATTTATGAGGGTCATAAATTTTGACTCGGTCAATTATGATCAAATTTAATATGAAGTTGCATCTCAAAGAGTTCACTGCGGTGAACAATGAGACCCTTCTAATTGGACCTTTTTTTACACTTTTATGGGGCCAAATTCCTTCATATAATGCCTCAAATCGAGGTTTTTTTTTGCGGGATTTTTGAATTTGTAATTATCAGTTATCTCTTAGTGTATGCACCTAATCAGAAAAACAAGTTGACAAATGGTGTCTCTCAAAAATCTCAAATAGTAGTTATAAGGGGTTGAACTTTCATTGTAATAGTTTAAGTGATAGAGAAGGAATGAAGGATACTTATTTTTCCACTCATGTTTTTTCACGGTTTTTATATCTCGTGAGTGAATCAAAGTTGATTGGATAAATCAATTTGACAAATAAAAATGTTGTCATTAGACTGTGTTACCTCTATGCAAAGGAAATATCTCATGAGTACTAAGTCTAACATCTCAAATTTAGTTTTCATTGTTGATTTAAAAGCATCAACTAAGAGGTTACTTGTGAATATTAAATCATCTACACACAAACACACAACCAATATCTTCCCTTCCTTATTTACCTTAATGTATAGGGTAGGATCACTTGGACTCCTATTAAATCTAGTATTGCACAAAGATTCATCAATTATTCTATACCACACCATGGGTGCTTGCTTCAACCCATACAAGACCTTCTTCAAATTGTATGCGTTGTCTTCAATCCCATCAATTTAATATCATAGAGGCTTCTTTACATAAATTTATTCTTCCACATATCCATTTAGAAAAGCAAACTTTACATCTATATGATGTATTCTTCAATGATTTTGGGATACAATGGCTAAAACCATTATGACTATGTCAATCCTAGCTACTGGTGCAAATTTTTTGTTATAATCAATCCCAACTTTTTGACAAAACCGATGAACCACCAGTCTAGCTTTATGTTTCTCAAATTCACCTCCAACATTGAATTTTGTCTTGTAGACCCATTTAACACCAATGGGTTTCTTTCCCTTGGGCATACCTACAAGTTCACAAGTATTGTTTCTCTATATGGACTCGGTCTCATTATCCATAACATCAGTCCAAAAATCCTCTTGGACTGCTTTTTCAGAATTCAAAGGATCACAAGAAAGCAAAGAAAAATTCATAAACTGATATAACACTTCTTCATGTTCATAGATTTCTCTGAAATTTCAAAAAAATTGACCCTTAATTTTATCCCTTAATGTCGGTAAGGTATTATTATAATTAGGGATTACCTCTAGGATAATACAATTCTATCCACCATGCCTTGATGGACCTACATGCTTAAGCATTCTAGGAATACTCACCTGCACTAGACTTCCATCTATTATTGGTCCTCTAGGAATGACTACAACATGTATATTCCCTTATGGATTCTTCTCTCCACCCCGAACTTCCTGCTCAAATTCAATATTCTCATTGTGAGGAATCGTTGATACCCTTGCAACTAATTTTCCAATGCTCCCATCCTAGGGTTCCTCTTCTCTAGAATTCACATCTATGTTTATCACAACCTTATTGGTTATGGGATTATATATCCTATATCCCTTAGAATCATTGTTTTATCCCAACATGATACACTTCTTTCTTTTGTCATCAATATTTGTTCTAATTTTATTAGGAATATGTGCATAGCAAATGCACCCGAAAATTATCAAATGAGACACATCGCATTTCCTTACAGTCCATGATTATTATGTATCATATCCATGACACTCTTGGTTGGATTTTTATTCAGAATGTATACTAAACACATGACTGCATATCCCCAATAGCTATTATCCAAATCTTTCTCCTTCAACATACTTCAATCCATATCCATGATGGTTTGATTTTTCCTCTTAGCAACTCCATTATATTATGGAGTATAGCTAGTGGTGTACTTTCTATTTATTCCATAATAGACTCAAAAGTCCATCAAATATTTTGACCTAAACTCACCACCCTTATCTAATCTAAGCACCCTGATGTGCTTCCTAGGTTCCTTCTCAACCATGGCCTTGAATTTTATGAACATTCCAAAATATTCAAACTTGTGCTTTTGACAATAGATCCATGTCTTTCTACTAACATCATCAATGAAGGTTAGGAAATATAATTTTCTATCCAATGATTGTGTTTTCATTGGCCCACACACATATGTTTGTACCAAATCCAATGGAGATTTTTCTTTGTATGACACAATAGAGACAAACATATCTCTGTGATACTTTTACATAATACAACTCTCACATGAAGTGTCAGGATGTTGAAAACAAGGAAACCCTTTCAACATTTTCTTCCTCTATAATAAATCTAGACCATCAAAATGTATATTTCCATATCTTATGTTCCATAACCATGACTCTGTTGATGTATATGTAACTTCAGAATGTATTTCATATATGTATACTGTATCCCTACAGAGAGGTTATTATTCCTCTGTACGTAAGTGTCGTCATTTGTATTTACAAGTGTCACAATTATCGTAACTTATACAAGAGGGGTTATTACACCACCAAGTGTGGGGTTGGCCCCGAGTTGGGTTACCATGGGTTATTAGACTCTCCCAGAGAAGTAGGCCCTGTTAGGTTATTAGGAAAGTCGAGTTGTGTATAAATAGAGTGAGGGTGTCACTCTATTTGATCATTCACTTACTCATCTATATCTCACTTGAGTGATGCTCACTAGTGGAGAAGAAGAAGATGCTAAGGAGACAATCTCTTGTACTTAGGTTTTGTATCATTTCTCTTTCTATCTCTGAGGAAGTTGCAGGTTTTTTCACCTTCTTGGTTTTCCCTGATGAAACTCTGTGTCTATTGTCTCTTATGATCAATATGATGTGCTTTTTATTCTCTCAGATAAGATCCTAGATCATATTGAATTAATGCTCAAAATTTAACATGGTATTAGAGTTTACCTGAGAAGAAGACACTATGCAACTGCAGAAGCTAGGGCTTCTTGATTTTTGGGTTTCTCTCCATAGATCTTCAAATTCAGGAGACTAGATTGGCTCTCCTTGCAAGGGCGCATCTTTCTGTCAAAGCAAAATTCAATTCTGAGCACTTTCAGTTTTTGACCTAAAAATTAGGTGTAATGTCCCCATCTTAACCCTATTGCATTAATATTGTAAATGATGTAAATATTGTTATTTAGTCATGGTGAGGAGCTCAAGGCCAAGGCCCCACCATTGATTTATCGTTTTATGTATCGGCAATTAGAATAGATGCATATGGTTCTTGTGCTAGCCGTGCACAATGAAAATTCGGACACCATGTAAATATGCAATTTTAACGAAAAACCCACAACTAGCTATGCAATGCAACAAAGAGATGGGGCATGATCTTACAAGGAATAGGGAGGAAAAATAACCGAACCCTTGAGCCAATGGAGTCAATCCATGTGTCAATGAGAAAACCCATGAGATCCCAACTACCCATTTTGGCTTATGCCCCAATCATTAAATTCTTCCCAGAGTTGGTTGAGGCAGTTAATGCCTTGGGAATGATGAGGTATGGTAGCCAATTTTGGGTATGGGCAAGCCATCAATCTGGGAATTCAAATTTTTGCTTGCAAGGAAAGAAATCACCCACGTTTTGCTTTCCCAAGCCATTTTTCGGAACCACAGTCTTTCCTATCTCACGCAGCCTGGGGCGAATTGGGGTTTTTCCATCATGTTTTCACCATGCTCTGCATTCTTCCATGCCTGGAAACTCATTTTTGGTTAGCATAGTGGCTGGGAGAAGAGAACCATGATTTTCTAGGGTTTTATAGAGGTCATTTTTGCCCCAAAATTCCCATGGACGTTTTTCTGTAAACGATTATGCTCCTGGAGTTGTTTTCCCATTTTCCAATTTTCGTTTGGGCTTTCCCACATTTTCTGAACTGGTGGAATTCCCATCGTTGGGCATCCTACTGCAAAAACGCCCAGCACCTACATTTCTGGCTATTATGTCCCTTCCTGTTTAGTGTGAATTTGTGAGCAGAAGATTCAGTAGTGGAAGAGGACAGATTTGGCTTGATGAGTCCAATGAGGTATCCATAGCTCAATGGTTGAGCCACTGGCCTAGTAATTCACTTCTGCCCCTCTCTTAGCAGCCTGAGAAACCCAATTGCTGATTGGATTGGCTGATTTTGGAGTATCCTTGGCTATGTGAGAGCCTGTTTTCCCCTTTTTCCTTGTGGAGATCATGCCCAGCTCGGGGGTGGCAGTGGTGCTGAGAGATTAAGGAGCACACTGGCCTATGGTTGGGTGGAACGTTGCAGAAGCGTAGCTGGTTTCTCAGGGATTACTTGGTTTAAGATAATTATTCTCCTTTGCTAATTTGATATTGCTTAAATTGATGAATGGCATGAAAATCTGGAATGTATGATGGATGTATATTCAATCAAATTCTGTTGTGTATTCAAATGCTTATGCATTTGCATTTCTCCATCCATAATTTGTATGAATGCTTATTTGTTTAGGTATGGGACTAGATGTCCAGTATTATTATTAGTGCCCTCTCCATAGCCTTGTAGGATAGGAGGGACATTACATTAGGGTTTCTCCAAAAAATTGGCATTTCTAAAATCTGATACCACGGATGGAAGATCCTCTGAAAAATCAAAGTTTAGATCTTTGGATCGAAATTTTTGGTTGGGTGAAGCTCTAGGAAAGTCAAACCCTAATTCAGGGTCCTACCTAATGAATCTGGAAGTTTCAAAAGCAATTTTGAGGGGTGAAACTTTGTAGTTTTAAAATTATCAGTATACCAGCTTGATCAACTCAAAAAGGCACATCTTTCTATCCTTTAAGAAGTTTGAAATTCAAAGTTTGAATTTTTAGGGTTTCTCTAACAAACCCTAATCCAACTCTAGATCTACTTTTCAGCAAATCAAGTGGTAAGACCTAATCACTTTTCTATTTCCATTTGAAGTACTCTTTAAGATGTCTCACCACACCAAGCTTGAGGATAATCTTGAAGGTGCTGATAACTTCCAAGCATGGAAGTATAGGATTTGGTTAATCCTAGAAGAAAATGAATTGGACACCTACATAAGTGAAGAGGTCCCTATCCCAGAGGGAGAAGAGGCTAAGGCATTACACAATAAGAACCTGGTAAAGGCCAAGAGGATCATTGTTGATTCCATCAAAGACCATCTCATACCACATGTGTCATATCTAAAGACACCTAAGGAGATGTTTGATTCCTTGACCAAGCTATTTGAAGTAAAGAACATAAATCGAAGATGGCATTGAGGAATCAATTGAAGAATATCAATATCTAGAATGCAGAGACCATGCAGTATTATTTCTCAAGGGTCTCCTAGATAAAAGAACAACTTGAAGCTGTGGGAGAATATATATAGAATGGAGAAGTAGTAATGAACACTCTTAATAGCCTTCCTAGTTCATGGGATTCCTTCATCCAAGGAATTTGTGCTAGGAGGAACATTATCACATTCAATAGGCTGTGGGAAGAATGCTCACAAGAAGAAGCTCAAATTATAGCTCGAGCAGAGAAGATGGGGAATGAAGACCAATCTATCACATCACACTCCAAGAAGTATGATGATAAGAAGGGACATCACCACAGTAAGAAAGAAAAGCACCACCATCAGAACCAGAGGGGTATCTCCAGATCTTGAAGAAACACATCCAACGACCGATGCTTTACATGTGATGAAAAGGGGCACTATGCCAGGGATTGTCCCAGAAATGATAAAGATGGCCCCCAAAAGAAAAAGAAGACATCATGCTCACACTGCAGAGAATGATGAAACTCCCAGGAAGAGGGCGAGGGAAGAAAGTGAAGATTATTCAAGTGATGAAGAATATGTTTTGATTTATCCCCTCACTAGTACTATCTCTCATGGAAGCAATGATTGGCTTATAGATAGTGGCGCTTCCAAACATATGACAGGATTCAAGGGATCCTTTGTGAAACTATCTGAACATGAATCACCCCATAAGGTGAAACTTGGGGACGACTACCAGTATCCAATAAAAGGAAGTGGTGAAGGCTCCTATAAGCTAGACTCTGGAAAACCTATGAAGGTGAAAGAGGAACTATATGTTCCAGGTCTCAATAAAAATATTCTCTCCATATCTGCTTTGGATGCAAAGGGGATAAGAGTTGCATTTGTAGATGGCCAAGTACTCATGTGGCAAAAAGGTAAAACCATTGTTGATGCAGTGGTGATTGAAGAGAAAGAGGGAGGATTGTACAAATTGAAGGGGCAAGCTGAACATGCCAGGTACATGAATCCATGGATCCAAGCAAACTTTGGCATAGAAGGCTTGCTCATGTGCACTATAGAGCACTTCCAATAGCAAGCAAAGAAGTAGAGGGTCTTCCTGAAATTCAGTCAAAGCATGAAGGTATTTGCAAAGGATGTGCAAAAGGAAAGAACACAAAGAAAACATTTCCAAGTATTGAAAGCAAAGCAAAAGGAATATTGGAGATTATCCACTCTAATGTATGCGGTCCAATGTCTTCTAGCTCTCTGAGTGGGTATGTATATTATGTTTCCTTCATTGATGATTTATCTAGAAAGACTTGGGTCTATTTCTTGAAGAACAAAGATGAAATGTTTGATAAGTTCAAGGAATTCAAAGCCTTGATAGAAAATCAAACTGATAAGAAGATCAAGATCTTTAGATCCGACAATGGCAGAGAGTTTACTTCAGGAGACTTCAAGAAGCTATGTAGTGATTCAGGGATTAAGAGGGAGTTGACTACTCCTTACAATACACAACAAAATGGGGTTGCAGAAAGAAAGAATAGAACTATCATGGAAGCAGCTAGGGCAATGCTTCATTACCGAGATCTACCTATGCACATATGGGCAGAAGCAGTAAGGACATCTGTATATGTGCAAAATAGAACACATCATAAGATACTTGACAACAAAACACTAGATGATGTGTTCATTGGGAAGAAGCTAGAAGTTAGCCATATCAGAATATTTGGTTGTCCAGTGTAGACACACATTCCAAAGGAAAAGAGGAAAACTCTAGATCCTTCAGGAAAGAAGGGCATCTTTGTGGGATACAGTGAAAGCTTGAAGGATTACAGAATATACTTTCCATGGTTCAAGAAGATTGATATCAGCATGGATGTAACTTTTTAGGAAGACTCAACATACATCAAATCGAGGAAGACACCTGCTAAAGACAATGAAGAACCAAGAATATCTAGAACACAAGACACCACCATGAATGAAGTTATTCCAGAAGAAGATCGTGAAATAGAAGATCCACAAGAACCCGTAGATCCACCCCATGAGAAGAACTCTCACAAGAGGAAACCAGCATGGGCTAGAGAGCTCATTCAAGGAAAAAAGGTATGGTATTCCATTGGAGGAACATAGAGAAAGAAAAAGGACTAGGTCACATACCAGCTATGTTGCCTTTCTATGTGACATTATGAACAAAGACCCTTCCAATTATGAAGAAGCAATGGAAAAGAAAGAATGAAAGGATTCCATGGTCGAGGAATACCATTCAATCATGAAGAATGATGTTTGGGATGTGGTCCCAAGACCTAAAGGGATGTCTGTTGTGACTTCCAAGTGGATCTATAAAATCAAGCATGCTGTAGATGGTAACATAGAGAAATATAAAGCAAGGTTTGTAGCTCGTGGCTTCTCCCAGAAAGAAGGGATTGATTATGAAGAGACCTTTGCACCTGTGGTCATGTACACTTCCATTAGAACAGTACTTGCCCTGGATGCAGTGATAAAATGGAAGATACACCATATGGATGTCAAGATAGATTTCTTGAATGGTGTAGTCGAAAAGGAAGTGTATGTGGAGCAGCCACTCGGGTTTAAGACACATGACAAAGGAACTCATGTGTGCAAACTGAAGAAAGCATTGTATGGTTTAAAACAGGAACCCAGGACCTGGTACGGTAGGATAGACAGATTCCTATCCAGTTTGGGATTTACTAAGAGTAGAGCGGATTCCAACCTTTACTACAAGGTTGAGAAAGGAAATCCAATGATACCACTATTGTATGCGGATGATTTGTTTGTGACAAGTGAAAGTAGATTGATTGTTGGCATGAAGAGGAAGGTTGTTTTCGAGTTCGAGATGAAGGACTTGGGTATGATGCACTACTTTCTAGGCATGGAGGTGTGGCAGAGTGTAGATGGGATCTTCCTTGGACAAGGGAAGTATGCAGTAGAGATCCTGAAGAGGTTCGGGATGATGGATTGCAAGGCCATGACCAAACCTATGGAATTGAACCTCAAGCTTCTGTATGATGCTTCATCTGATCTGGTTGATGCCACAATGTAACGTCAAATGATTGGGTCCTTGATGTACCTGACGAATAAGAGACCAGATATCTACTTTGTTGTGAACACATTGAGCCAGTTCCTGATGGATCCGAGAAGTGTTCACCCAGTTGCTGTAAAGCATATTCTGAGGTACCTGAAGGGAACGGTTGATTATGGGCTCAAGTATGTTGCGAATCAAAAGTTTAACCTAGAGGGTTATGTTGATTTGGATTGGGAAGGTAGTACCATTGATCAGAAGAGCACTTATGGGTGGTGCTTCAGTATGGGATCAGGTGTGATCTCTTGGTTTCGAAGGAAGCAGTCCTATGTGGCACTGAGTATAGCCGAAGCAGAGTATGTTGCAGCTTGTTGGGCTAGTTGTGAGGAAGTATGGCTTAGGAAGCTTGTTTTTGCTGCAAGTTCCACCGAAACGGTGAACAAACTCAAGAAGTTTTTCCTCAATGGGTAGGCAAGTGTTATTAACGCCCGAAGTCACTTTCATGTCGGATAAACTCTTAAAGTTTCTCCACAATGGGTGGATGAATTTTGTTAACACATAAGGCTGCAGCATCGGACAAACCCATGAAGTTTCACTGCAACACCAAGTGAACTCAGCAAGTTCCCCCGCAAGGGCGCTTGGAACTCACCAGTTTACACCGCAAACTGTCGAGCAAACTCAACATTTATTTTCGATGTCGATGATTTCTTTTAATGCCAAGTGTGCCAAAAATACCCATGTGGTACCTGATTTAAATGTCGTTTTAAAATCCCCACCAACTGAATTAAACGCCCACATGCGTCGACCAACTATAGATAGGGTTTGCGCAGTTTAGTTTTTCATTCATAGATTTTGTGCGTTGAGAACCTCGTTGAGGCCACGTCAAGCTGCTCCAGGTCAACTCAGTTGTAGCATAGTCAACTTCCATTAGGACCAACCATTTTGTGCCAAGTAGGTAGTTGTCTAATGCTTTCTTTTAGTTTTTCTCTTTCAGTTGTTGGTTACTGAGCCAGTCTCAGCATTACTATCGCCACACCGATTGCATTGGCCCATAGTTATTTTTTCTTTTTGTTGTTTTGTCAATTCCCAAGCTCTGGAGCTCGTAGTCGTCGGCCCATCCAACCAACTCTCAGTCCCTTAAACCTGCATGCTTAGATTTCTCGAGAAGCACTTACCTGTCACCTCACTCACGCTCTTTCGTTAAGGAAATACCAAGCCATGTCTCATTGTGAACTCCTTTAGCACCTTTCTCAACCCCGCTTATCATCCTAGGGAGAAGCATGGTGTTCTGTTTCTAGTAAGAATTCTTAATTTTACAACACATTGTTATTTTGACATTGTTATATATTTGAGCCGTGTTGTTATGTTGGTCGAATGTTTAATATCTTACGTTCTAGTCAATTTTATGTCTACTCATGCATGGTTGTTGGATAGGGTTGAGCCATGATTCCAAAGGGTAGCAAAAGGAATTAAAAGATGACTGAGCTAGAATCAGTAGAGGAAAGAGTTGAAACTTTATTTGAGAACACCAAGTCTATCACAAGCATTTCTCTTGAAGCCATGTGGGGAGATATATACCACATGGTAAGAGACCAAGATATCCCTAGGGCACTCTTGGAAGAAGGATACTTATACCAAAATATCATAAACTTAGGTATATCAAAAGCTTCCACGCGCCCAGAGCTCTTTCCCTGTTCAGAGGTGATCGGATGAATCCTGGAACATGTAGACATTGTGTCAAGAGTGTTATCCGATAGAAAGGGAGAGGCTTTTTCCTCATTTCATCTGACCTATGTTGAAGGATCTTACAAGCTACCACGTCCTAAGCAGCAGCTAAACGACGAATTGTTAGGCCATCTCAAGATGGATAGTTTTGAAATGGCTGAAAAATTGTTAATCTCAGGAAAGTAGTTGAGAAAAAAGGATAGTGATGAGTATGAAGTCCAAAATCTGAGGGCCCCTTTCCAGATGATTTCCCTTATATTAAGTAGAATTTTTGGCATGTCTGATGGCACTATTCATAGGATCCAATGGGTCGCCATAATTCACTACGTGGCATTTAGGGGAACAATTTTTAATTGGGAAGATATCCTCTCGGATAGTCTTTCATCCGCCATAGCTGCTGTAAAAGAAGGGTTGATCTTGAAGAAGTCATAATTCTACATGTCATCCTATCTCATAGATTGTATTCTGGAAAAGTTTCCTTTCCCAATATTGGGCTGCATTTGGGACCAAGCCAATACCCCAGTTGTTGTTCGGGAAATACACCCTATAGTGAGGAAAGGGACACTATCAACTTAAGGGGAGACAGGTAAACACAATGATTATGCTACAAAAACATCTATAAATGGAAATAGATCAAATATCTTGAAGATGTACCTTATTATAGATGTTTGATCCTAGCTTTGCTCGATCTTGCGCTCAATCTTCAACTTGATCTTCCACTTCAATAGACCTACAACATAAAGATACCTTCCTCAACATATCTTTAGTGATATAAAGATGATAAAATTGAAATGCAATTCAAACATCAAGAACAATCAAGCATTTAACCAAATAAATACACAATCCATTAGGCATTATATTTGGGACAGGAAGGAATGCTTCAAGCTTTATTGTCAAAAGCATATAAATGATTACAAGTTATACCGATCAATGCAGCATGCTTGTGCAACTGGATTTTTGGATCCTGCTCTTCTCTGACTTGAAATCTTCCAGCATAACAACCCTTCATATGAATTTCTCTTCTTATGAATGAGAATCACAACAATGTCTCTTATGTCTAACCCCTCTCCTCAATCCTCCTTGTATTTATAGGACAAGGAAGGTAGTTTAGATAGAGAGGTGGTTGTAAAGGAAGTTGGGGAAGTTGCAGAACTAACTGCAACTAATCCCAATTTGTCAAATTAATATATTTTTTATCATATTTTAAGGTGTGTGTGATTTTTTCACAGTGGAGTAGCACACAGTATGCAACTTCAGTGTTTAACAACTAGCATTTGCAACGTTTTTTGAGGGTGTGCGCTAGTGTACTGAAGTGGAGTAGCGCACATCAGGAGGTGTCCACTACTATTTCCTTGTGGAGTAGTGCATGAGCACTAGTATACTGAAATAGAGTAGTGCACAGCTCAAAACATGAGGTTTTTTAGGGTTTTGTTAGCTTGCATAAGGGTAAGTCAGGTCAAGGTATCATCCAAGGTCATCATGCTCTTGAATCCAAGTTGTCCTTTTGTGTGATTGACAGCTCAAGGTGATCGCAGATGGAGAAGTGCAGATTTGACCTATAATAGATACCCCCTAATGTGTGAGGTCAAAGGGAAACAATGGCCCAAATACATTATAATTCCAAGTCAGAGGAGGACCAAGAAACTGCAGAACCAAGTCACAGAAACACCTGAAACACAGATCAAGGTTAGCAAGCAATTACAATCTTGACATCATATAGATGTATAGTGTGATACAACATGATCTTCGATACATAACTAGGAGATGTATATATAGCATGGCCGCTTGAAATACAAGCATGGATCCATGTCAAACTGAGAGACCATAGCCATAACAACAAACTGGATCTATATCTAATGGAGAGCTGAATATAAGTTAGGCTCAGTCTTGCGCAACTTGGGTGATAACATAATGAGGTGATTTCATCAACATCCCAAGGTCTTTATCCAAAATAACCCAAGGTACAAACGCTAACCATGTGAATAAATGAGTAGATAGTCGAACATGGGGGGTATTGTTTGATTACCGGTCCTTGATGTATACCGTTAAAAAATGTGAGGGATTCCACCGATAATGATGATGGGGACCAAGGTACCTAGTACGATCCAACAAGTGTGAATAAGTGGAATTGGAGTCGAACACTTGAGGATCCTGTCAAATGAGAAACATTGATATATTCTCATCATTCAACAGCGAGGAAAATTTCCACTGGTGATTGCAATCTCCAAGGTACTAACCAAAACTCTAAACTTCAATCCTAGAGCAAAATGAGTTGATGTCGATGGGAAGACGTCCATTGGAAGGGAGGCCTTGAGGCATCCTCCATCATCCAACATGAGGGATACTCAACTGGTATGAGCTAATCTTGAGTAACATATGTGATAAGATTCACACTAGGATGGCTGACACATGAGGTCAAGATAAACTATAGAATGGCCGACATAGGATATATCCTTGAATAGTAAGCACGACACAAAGTGACTTAGGCAGTTTTCAACATAATGGGGAAAATGATATAAACCTGTAACATAGGAAACATTAGCAGGACCTCCATATGGTTGGAAGAATAACCAACTGGGGGAGTAAACAACTTGGAGATCAGGTTCACCCTAAGGTCAAAAACTAAACCCAACTGACATGATAGACTCAAGTAGGTGCTGTGTTCAAGGATAGGACTGACTGAACTACCTTTGAAACTGAAGATATGATACATCCTTCCTATTCCTTATTCTTTTTAGATAAAAGAATACCTTTCTTGTTATTTTAATGAGTCCAAGAAAGAATGAAAACTTAGTAGATCCAACCACATAAAAATTTTAACGAGCCCATGGGAGGAAGACTTGGGACCTTCTTCATTGTTTACAGAGTTCGAAGAAGAGATAGAAGATTACTCTATATTACTGATCTCTGGATTTTAGTATCGAGCCGAGATCTATTCTTGCTCATCGGTGTTTTCAATTTTAAGGAGTCTGAAAAACTTTAAAAATAACTCCATACACCTACTTGTGGGTTTAAATATCGAGCCCAAGTAGGTTAATGCTCACCGGTGTTTTTTTCTTGTTTATAGAGTCTGAAAAACTTAAACAATCCTCTTTACACCTATTCATGGATTTTATATCGACCTCAGATTGGTCTGTTCTCGGCCATGTTTTCTTGTTTATAGAGTTGAAAAACTTAAACAGCTCTCTATTAACCATCTTGTGGATTTCACATCAAGCCTAAGTAGGTGAATGCTCGCTTGGTGTTTTCATGTTTAGAGAGCCCGAAAACCCTAAAGAAAGGCTTCGAAAGGTCCTTTTTCGTAAAGTTAGTCTCCTCCACCAAAAAAGTATAAAACGATGGAAGAAGAACTCTTCTAGCACATACACAAGTATACCTAGAGTATACCTTTTCCGTATATTATCCACCAAGGCCTGGAAAAGGGGTAATTCTATACTTGAGTGGATGAGCCTTCAATTACTTTAATGAGCTTGAAAAGGACAAGTTTGTTCGGCAATCTTGTTTAGGTTTAAATAGTGCATACAAGATCTTAAAATGACTTAAATGACAGCTTCTAGGATCACGACTCATGATCTGCCAAAACTTGGACTTCAACAAATATGTTAGTAATCACGACAAAAGATCTTAAATGATATGTAAATTTTAGCTATGAGCTAGTTGAAAAGGTCTATCATCAAGAAAATTAGTCTTAAAGGATTGATCCTACAAAATTTTAGTGAGAAAATGAGAACCATTGGGTGAAATTACCTTAGTACCATATGTAGCTATTCATTGATTAAATAGAACAATTTTGTAGAATTTGAAACTATAGAGATTTTACCAAAGTGGGTAAAAATTTAAAAACAAACTCATATATGTAATTTCAAAATTAAAACTCAAATTTCATTTTCGTTTTGTAGGGCAAAAATTGGGAGCAAACCCTTGGATTTCAAACCTTCATGGCGATCAACTCAAGCAACCAATCAACATTTTTCCTTCATAAAGTAAGTTTATTTCATCCTAACTTGCATTTCCATTGTTTATTTGTCAATTTTTGAGCTCAAAATCAAATATAAGACCATGCTCAAAGTGTGTGCGCTACTTTGCAATAGGCAGAGTAGTGCATACTGGAGGTATGCGTTACTATTGCTTATGCAAAATAGTTCCCATGCATGACTGTGTGGAAGAAGAGTAGCGCACACCCCTGAAGATGAAGAAAAAAGTGTCGAGATTCTAAAAATTGACCTTCTTTGTGGCGGGATGGTACTTGTTTGGTGGGAGAGAGAACAAGAGGATATGGATAGCATGGCAGTGCAAGACCCAGCCACTCTCCATGCACTCCGAAGATGTGGTTTGTTAAATTTTTACCAAACCGTGAACATGAGGGCACTCAATCGATTGCTTCAAAGACTCGTTCAATACTGGGATGTAGATGCCAATGCATTTGATATCCGGGGACAAACCCTGGACCTTACTGTCAATGACATATACTTGATTACTAAACTCTCTAGGAGGGGAGATGCGGTAAATTTGAAGGGATCTTCTCGCAATGTGGGTGCTATGTCAGTGCAAGAATATTTGAATGCATACTGTGTGGTAGGAGCCGAGAAATCAGGAAGTCAAATCCTAATTTCTACCATTGAAAGCCTCCCTCTGAAGGTTATTGTGAGTATGTTAAACCGAATGTCGGGAAGTGCCACACAACACTTAGACTCGAGGCATTCCATGCATATCGGTGTTAGATGCTTGTAAGGTCATGTGTATGATTGGTGCACTAGTTTATTGGAAAATATGAAGCTTCAACTCACGGGTTGTAAGTTCGGGAGTATGAAGAACTTTGGATATGGCAGCATTTTATGGACCTTATTCTTTAAGAGGGTACCCTCTCTTAGCTTGTGCATGCCTCTACGTCGAGCCAATCCTTGTGAGCCGAGATTGGGCCATTGGGGTGAAATTTTTCTCTGCCAGGGTGGTGGTGAAAGTCACTTTTGTTATCATACTGATGATTTATGGGGGTGGTGAGAGAGACAAGTGTCGGCATTCGAGCAGTTTCTGTATGCTGGATTAGACTTCCGCCATGATCCAGAGCTAATACTTCCTCCAGGTGGAGCCTCAGGAGATATTGGTATGTTTTTGTTTTGAGAATTATTTAATTTTTTCAAATTTTAAATTATATGATTTTTATGATGAGTTTTGAAGTACTAAACAAGTGTCATATGGAGATATTGGGCCTGTTCGTCCTCATGGACATCCTACTATCTTCGTGAGGCTAGCAGATGTTGGTGCAACTGATGCTATGTTAGGGACCATAGAGCGGAAAGTGCGATGGTTGACTTATGATGTTCCTGCATGCCGTATGGACCAAATACCTATTGATATACAGGAAGATGTAGTCGGGGTGCCCCCAACATGGCTTAGGGTGCTGCGAAAGATAGCTAGGTTGGTCATATGTTATCGGGATGCAGTAGATGACGATGAGGCCCCTCCTTCTCCATAGGATATGGATACTTTATGTGTATAGTTTTTTATGCCACCAAGCCCAATTTTGTACTTTATGACATGACTTGTGGTAGACTTGTGATCCAAAACTCATATTATATTTTTGATACAATATCAGTTATATATACAGTATCAGTTATGTACATGTGTGTGTGTTTAACTTAATGTGTGAAAAGCTATTTATGGAAATGTATGATACAAATGCCAATCTAAAACATAATTTGCAAATGAATCAGCTAATGCATTTAAATTTATTGGAATGTGTTGATATATAATGGAATCAAACTGTCTTTCCAATAATCTAACTTGCAAAAACTATCGTAGCAAAACATTATCTCTAATCTTGTAAACACTCGTTAACTGAAATACAAATAGTTGCGAATCAAGTCTTACCTCCAAATGTGAAATGCCATGAATAAGAGCATCTTGGAGAAGTTCTATAACCGCACTGTACTCACCTACATTGTTTGTAGTGGGACCCAAACAAAATCCCCCCGAAGAGAAGAGTTGGCCAGCTGGTGAGTAAATGACCGAAGCTGCTGAAGCCAACTGTCGAGTGTGGTGACTAGCACCATCAGCGAATCCTAAGAAATTTTCAGTCGACATCTGATACATGAAATGAAAACACACATAAGGTTAACTAACAAGCACAAACAAATACTAGCTCTAAAAAATATACAGCTATGTTACAAGAAAAAGCACAACTGCCTAAGTGTAGTACTTCTTCAGGTAGAGCCCATTTCTAGGCTCAGGCAGCTTATTACCCTCGTAGTCTACTAGCTCGTAAGCACCCTAGGTCTAACAGACTTGTCATATTGTCCTTTGACTCGTTTCTTGTGAACTTCGTTTGCTGTGAGCGCATCGCGTCACTGCTCATCTAGATGCTCTAAATGAAACAAACGTTCTTCTAGTGATGAAGTATCTGGTAGTAATTGAATAGCCAGTTTTAACGAAGGAATCTCACATTCAATTGGAACGACTACTTCTATCTCATGCACAAGTTGGAAGGGAGAGAACCCGGTAGCAGTCTTTACATTTGCTCGGTAAGCCCAAAGAGCAGGTTATAGCATGATGTGCCAGTTATTTCGACTGGAATTAACAGTTCTTTGTAGAATTACCTTTAAAGCTTTGTTAACTGCTTCGACTTGTCCAATCTCTTGTGGATAATATGAAGACGAATGTTCTTGTCGAAAACCTAACATCGTGTACAAATCGGTCATCATGCTATTTTGAAAATGACTACCGTGGTTAGTCACAATTTCTTTGGGTATGCTGAACCTTGCAATAACTTGATTGATTACAAAATAAGCAGCAGTTTCTCTATATTCCTTGATAGTAGGCATTGTGTCGACCCACTTGGTGAAGTAGTTGATGACAATGATGATATAATGATGTCCTCCAGCCGAAACTAGATTGAAAGTCATATAATCAACCCCCAATTTTGTGAAGAGACCTGCTGTAATCATAGGATGAAGAAGAGTTGGATGTGCTCTCATTTTCCTGGTGAAAAACTGACACGGACGGCAGTGTTTCACAACTTCCACACAATCTTTAAATATTGTTGGCCAAAAATACTCGGCACGCAGTATTTTCTGGGTTGTTTCCAACCCAGAAACATGACCCCCACAGGCTCGACTTTGGGCATCATTCAATACTAATTATGCTTCTTCTAAAGTCAAAAAACGTCGTAAGATGGAATCTATCCCATGTCTATACAAAGTATCAGAGATGATGAGATAGTTTTTCGCATGACTTTTCAGTTTGCATTGTTCTTCTCTAGAAAAAGTGGTAGGACACCTCAAAGTTTGGAGATATACTAAAATATCCCCGTACCATGGTTCAGAGGAGGCAATAAGGAAGATATCTTCATCTGGGAATGATGATTCTTCCTGGATATGCTCTAAGTTACTCGGAAACTTTGAGATTAACTCAGCCAACACTAGTGATTTCTTCGACTTAGCCGATTGAAAGACCAAATCAAACTCTTGCAAGATTACAATCCATTTATTGTACTTCCCACCGATGATGCATCAAGTGAGAACATACTGAAAAGGATTGACTTCTTCTATCACAGTAGTTGTTCATAGAAGAATGTAGTGACGAAGCCTTTGTACCGCATAGACCGCAGCTAATGCTAACTTCTCGACATGTGAATATTTAATCTTAGGAGCTATCAATGCACGAGGGAGATAGTAAACAACATGTTCTTGGAATGTGTCATCCTCCTGAACTAATACTATGCCAATTGTATTAACCGACGCCGCCAAATATAAAAGAAAATCTTTTGCATAATCCGGTGGGCTCAACAAGGGGGATGAAAGTAGTGCATTTTTCAAGGCCTCAAATGATGCTTGAGCAACCTCATCCCACAATAACTAGGTATCTTGTTTAAGTAGTCTCATAAAACCTTTTGTAATCTTAGCATAGTTTATGATAAAGCGTCGCAAGAAGTTAGACATGCCTTGCTGACTTTGAAGCTGTCGCAAGGTGCGAGGGGGAGGCAGATTTACAATCACCTCAACTTTTAACAGGTCGATCATTATGCCATGATTGGATAGAATGAAACCCAGTAAACGTCCCAATTCGATGCAGAATACGCACTTATTAGGATTCAAATGAATCTTATATTGTCTGCATCTTTCAAACACAAGTCTCAAATGAGCTAGATGATCCCGTCTCTTTCGAGATCGCGCCGGGAGGTCATCCAAGTAAGGTTCAACTATATGTTTGATATCATGAAAAGTGAAATTCATAGCTCGTTGGAAAGTAGCTCCAACATTATTTAAGCCAAATGGAATCTTATGATAAGCAAAGGTTCCCCACGAGAAAATGAAATCTATTTTGTGTTGATCTTTGGGTTTGATTTGGATTTGATGATATCCCGAAAATCCATCCATGAAAGAAAACATCTCATGTCCCACGCATGCATCTATGATCTGGTCGATAAATGGTGTGGGATAGTTATCTTTCGGACAAGCTTTATTCAAGTCCCGGAAATCAATAAAGACTCATATGGTACCTTGCTTCTTATCAACCGAAATAGGATTTGAATCCCATTCCGTCATATCAATCGGGTAGATAAATCCGGCTTTAAGCAACTTTTCAACCTCCTCCTTAATGGTGACTGCTTTTCAAGGATTCACAGGATGGAGCTTCTGTCTCACAGGTTTTGCGTTAGGGTATATTGTGATGACATGCTCAATGATGGATGGATTGATACTTGGCATCTCCTCATAAGACCAGGAAAAAATGTCACGGAATTCTTTAAAAATCTTGGTATACAAGGCGATCTCTTCTAGAGAACAATCTGCTCCAATAAAAATGTTTTCCATGACCTCGGGTTTGGTGGAAATGTTAATCGGGATGGTTCTCGATATATTAGCCATATTCCCTTCAGCGTAAACAAATCTTGAAGTAGAAGGAAAACATGACAAATCAACAAATCCACTGGGTCTCATAGAGAATTCTCCTCTCTCTATCCTGTCTAGATTTGGAAGCAGGTAAGACCTATGATGCATATGTTCCCATGGATGGTCAAGGCCCATCATGGCTTCCAGAATGGCTTCATCAGATGGTGAGACCGTGTCTAAACAGTCGAAAGAGTGGGTAGAATTCAATGACCATGCAAGAGAATAGTCCATATATGGCTCAGTAGAGACTGGAGGAGTCACGATGTGTTCCATTTTAGCATGTTGTGCTTCCATGTATGCTATCTCTGTAATGGTTAAAGGAACTGAAGGTTCTGATACAGTAGGAAGGATCCATGGATCAGTCCTAAGACCAACCGTGAAAGTTTCAGTAGAAGTACCTACATCAGAATGCATGAAAAGAATGGGAGAGGGGAGGTCAAACGTGCCTATTAATGACTCGTAAAGCCCTGCTCCTAAACTCTCGCTTACTGGGGCAGTTTGATCAACTAAAGGAATAGTGGTGTTTGATGAAGTCTGGTTGTTTTGCTAAGAGAATGAAAGTTGATCGACCGTGATGATCTTGCCTTTGTGAGGGAACATAACAACTCGGAAAACTGTTGATGCAATGGATCGCATGGCATATGTCCAGCTCCTGCCTAATAACATATTGTAATCAAGCGGAGCATCTAGAACATCAATCTCTACAACAACTGTCTTATCAACAAGTGTAATTTCAAGCGATGGTAGAACTCCGTGTGGATAGAATGTCCTACCATCGAAGGTAGTAAGCAGTGTGTTAGAGGGGGCTAACTCAAGAGAGCCTAAATATTTCCAGCAAGAAATGGACATCATGCACGTCTATGCGCTCTCATCTACGAAAACCCGTTGAATGGTCATAGGAGCATGGAACACTTCTATCTGTAGGGAAACATGGTACAGAAACCAATATTTGATATTAGACATATCAAAGCGCGCAGTCATGTTGGATGATTCCATACTTCCAAACGCTGCCAGAAGTGCATTTCGTTGTAAAGGACAACTTTACAGAACTTCTAAGGTGGATATGGCATAAGGGGTCCGGGCTAAATATTTAACCACATTGTAGTTGGCAGTAGCCCATGCGTTGGGATTGTGCGATGCCCGTTTCAAGACACCTTTCGGGATCTTAGGTAGTGGATCCACAGGTATGTGGAGAGGAATGAAAGATTCTGGAATCTCTTTATCTTTGTTATGTGCATTCGGGGTATAGCTTCTTGCTCGCATTTGCAAAAGTGCATCCGCGCTAACCATATTAATGAAATTTTGATCAACTGAAGCATGAGTAGTGCCCCCAGCTTTGGAGGTGCCAGAAGCTGAACCTTGCCCCTTAGGAAATGGATCTTTAAGTATAGCAAGTTTCTTTTCCTGAAGCAGGTTCTGGGCTTCTTCGAGTAGAGGGCATAGGTGAGTGAGGTGATCTTGTTTTAAAAGTTTACAAGGTAACTTAACCTTCTTCTTCTCTTTGTTACCCTCCTCGGAATTTTCTTTGTTCTTGGGATTTTGATGGTTCCCCTCTCCTTTCTTGCCTTTCTTTTTGTTGTTGGGATACCGAGGGCCCTTTGGATTGTTCTGAACCTGGTTTATAGATTCATAAGTAGACGGAGAGATTGTGATGGAGGTCACTTCTGCAGTCAATTGTTTGACGGATAAGGCATGAACCTGCTTAATCAATGCTTTGAAATCTACAGAATCTACTGAACCCACTATGCCGTCAGCATGTGGTCCAAGTTTAGGTCAGCCAAGATCAGTGTTTGATCGCTGTGTGTCTGGTATAATCTCATAAAGTAACCCCGATTGTGCATAAACAAGGTCTAGTTGTTGGGTTCGTAAGATGGCTTCTTCCTCTAAGGAAACTCCAGAAGTAGCTACTTCCTTAGAAATGTAAGGAAGGAATGATTTCAGATACCACTCGAGAAGAAATTCGGGAGGTATATTGGCTTCAATGAGCCTCTTCCATATTTGCCACTCCTGAATGTGATCAGATAAATGAGTGGCCTTATTCTATCTAAATGTAGACAAAAGATCTGTCCCAGCATCATATCGAATAGGAAGCTAGAAGTGGTTCAGAAAAACGGTCGTGAGATCCCAAAAATTAAAAAATGTGGCTGCAGGTAACTCAATGTACCATTTGGCTGCAACACTGGTTAAGGTTCTTTGGAAAATTCTCAACCTAATGGAATATTCGTTCAATGAGTTTGAAGAACACCATAAATGGAAATTGGTGACATGATCACTAGGGTCTTCACCGGTGTTTCTTTTGAATTTTGGAATGTCCGAAGGTAACTTGGTAGGAACTGGTGGCCATGTAGCGTTATGGTACACCAGATCATTTGTTAACCTGGAAAGGTCTGGAAAATCTAGAGTTGCCAGAAATGGTGAACGAGGTCTACAAGATGGCATTTGATAAGCTGGGGTCATAAAGGGGGAACCACCCATAGTCTGACCCGTAAAATGCTGGTAGGGGTTTCCCCCAGCCATCTGGTAGTAGGGGTTGCCCCCAGCCATTTGCTATTAGGGATTTCCCCCAGCCATATGTTGTTGTGTGAAAGTGTTGTTGAAATTTCCCTATCCAAATGAAAGTGGGTTGGTACTCTGAACGTTTGTCTGCTGAGGCTGGGTGTTAGCCCCACCATATTGTAGATTAAGGATGTTAGCCCCTCCTCCAGAAAACAAAGAAAAATGGGTGTTTTCTGCAGGTACATTATTTTGATTCATGGTGTAACCTGCAAAGGTGTTACAACTAGGGGTAGTCGAGGTGGATGGCGCAGTCGTGGTACTCGTGACAGGCATAGTTGCAGAAGTGTTTGGCCCTACATTGGGTGTGGAAATCCAAGTACTAGCTATATGATATGGTTGTTGAGTTGCAGGAGGTGGAACAAGATTCACTATACTACTGGGTCCAAAAGTGGGTGTAGAGGCGGATGCCAAAGCTGTTGAACTCAACATGCCTAAGGTACTAGCATTAAAGCTGAAGGATGGAGTTGAAACAGAAATTAGCTGTGCCGAACTCAGTGTAGCAGTGGGAGGAGGATTTATAGTGTTTGTATTCATACCTATTGTGGGAGTCTGTGGAACTCCTTGTTCGCCTCCCGAGTTTGTAATAAAATGCTCAGGTGTGAAAAGATATGCACTATAATAAGGTTGTTGGAAACCAGAAGTGGATTGTTAAGTCCAATTAGAGGAGGATTAAAAGGAGTATTAAACTCACCAGAAGTGAGATCCTCAATCTCGACTGTATTAAAATCTTGTTGATCCAGAGTCCCGAGTTGTGGTTCCTCAGGAACCTCTATTTCACTAGTAGTTTCAAAAGGACCACTGGAGTCTGTCCTCTTTCATCTTGGTGGTGGTAGTGGTTCCAGTCTAAGTGGGAGAAGGTTTTGCAACCTTCTAGACCTACGAAGTTGTTGGTCTTCCACAATTATATATAAAAATAAAACTAAGTAAAAACCTAGTGGGCACTAAGACTAAGCAACAAATAGCACACCACTAAAAAATCCTAAGTATACAAACCAAGCAAACAAGATGCCTTCTGTAGAAGAGTCTTGGATGATGAGGGCCCAGAACAGATCAACAAAGGATAAAGAACAGTTACCCAGAGTCCACAATACAATTACTAAGGGTGCAAGCACTGGAATCACCCAACCGCCCTCCCAAAGACCTGTAAGGGATTTCCTCCCACGTCTGTCCTAGGTACAATGGATATACCCTCTGTTGTCACCTGTGTATGATCCTATGGTCAGATACTAAGGCTACCATACATACGAAATATCTTGGGGGGGACAGTCATCAGCCTGATCAAAATGCGTGGGCAGGGTAGCAAAGCCCGAATTCCAGATGGACCCCCATATGCGAATCGACCTTGGTTTATGGTCAAAAGGAACATGAGGGAGGTATCCTCAATGATTCTGATCTTCCACGGCCTCGTGCTTAGATCTGGTTTCAATAGAGTTTCCCAGGAATATTTTATATATATGGGTTTACCTATATGAAAATCTTACTACGATTGTTGGGTAATGAAACAAGTTTCGAGCAGTTTAAGGTGTTTTAAGCTCGAAACTCTAGCCTAAGCTAGTTGATGTTGTGTATCCCTAAAAAGAAAATCATTTCTAATTGATTTTATTAAAGTTCTTTTTAAGGTTACTTTTTTACTCAACAAGTAGTGCGTTGTGTGGTGTGGTTGAAATAGAAAGTAAAGTGCATGAAATAAACAACTTTCAACAACAAAAAGAATTTTTTATTTTTCGTTTTATATTCTTTCCAAAATGAAGAGTAAGCAAACCTAAACAAAGCTTTCTTTTTGTTTTCTTTTCAAATTCTGAACAAAGTAAACTATGCTACTCTGCAAAGATTATAAGCCTCACTACTCTAAGCTACCAAACCTATTTTGCATTTTTCTGTTATATATTAATGAAAAAGAACTTGAAAGCGGAAGCAAGTAAGACCTACAAAAGATGTGCAAGTATGGTAAAATGACTCTAAAGTTCACAACAATCGAATCAATGATCTGACAAAGACTTGTCCTACAAGTTTTTTCAAAGGAAAAAGATCTTGAACTTGGAAGAAAAGTGGGGAGAAAACAAAGATGAAATATTCTTATAACCAGAAATCAAACTTAGAAGAATGCTCCAAAGCACCAAACTGTAAACAAGAACACTAAGCCAAGTATTAGGTATGCAAGCGAGCTAAAGACAACCTTACTAACACAAAGGATCAAAGGTGAAGCAAACTAAAGTACTTCAAACTCACTTAATAATGGAAATGACAGTGAGGTCAAGAAATGTTGGGACTCGAAAAGCTTTGGAAGCCACCCCAAAGGCTCCAAAAAAATGGGTCAAAACCCTAAATCAAAGGATGAGACACCAAAAGAGCATACAAGTGTCGCAACAAACAACAAATGATAAACACAAAGGTTTGTATACCTGCAACACACTACTCGGGTATTGATGAGCAGCTGTGTTCACCAAGGAACAATGCACGGCCTCCAAAAAGAGTCACATACGAACAAGACACTTCAAAAGTAATCAAGTGACCAAAAGATGACCTAAGGGACTCAAAAGAGGCTAAAGAGAATCAAAGATGGATTAAAGACCTCAAAGACCAGTTAAGAAGGCCAATAAAAAAGTTAGAAACCAAACCAAATAGGCAGAAATCCAAACCTTACATCAAACAGAGAGCTACAAGAATGTGCTCTACCATACAGTAGGCAAACTAGCGCACTCTAGAAGGTGTGCGCCACTGTGCAGTAGATAAACTAGCGCACAAACTCAAGTATGCACTATTGTATGTATAATAGATTAGTGCACATGTCAGGAAAGGTCAGAAATCAATCTTTGCAGAGGTGTAAAAGGATGAGTCAGACAAAAAACAGGAAGTAGGGATGACCTACAAGGCCCCTTAGAGGATTAAAAGGATAAAAAAGCACTAGAAAGACAACAAAATGGGTTTCCTAGAGTAGAAAAAAAATCGGTTCCCCAGCGGAGTCTCTAGTCTGTTGTTCGGGAAACACACCCTATAGTGAGGAAAGGGACACTATCAACTTAAGGGGAGACAGGTAAACACAATGATTATGCTACAGAAACATCTATAAATGGAAATAGATCAAAGATATTGAAGACATACCTTATTACAGATGTTTGATCCTGGCTATGCTTGATCTTGTGCTCAATCTTCAACTTGATCTTCCACTTCAATATACCTGCAACATAAAGATACATTCCTTAGTGTATCTTTACTGATATAAAGATGATAAATTGAAATGCATTTCAAACATCAAGAACAATCAAGCATTTAACCAAATAAGTACACAATCCATTAGGCATTATATTTGGGACAAGAAGGAATCTTTCAACCTTTATTATCAAAAGCATATAATGATTACAAGTTATACCAGATCAATGCAGCATGCTTGTGCAACTGGATTCTGGGCTCTTGCTCTTCTCTGACTTGAAATATTCCAGCATAACAACCCTTCATACAAATTTCTCTTCTTGTGAATGAGAATCACAACAATGTCTCTAATGTCTAATCCCTCTCCTCAATCCTCCTTGTATTTATAGGACAAGGAAGGAAGTTTAGATCGAGAGGTGGTTGTAATGGAAGTTGGGGAAGTTGCAGAACTAACTGCAACTAATCCCAATTCGTCAAATTAATATATTTTTTATCATATTTTAAGATGTGTGCGAGTTTTTCACAGTGGAGTAGCGCACAGTATGCAACTTCAATGTTTAACAACTAGCATTTGAAACTTTTTTTGAGGGTGTGCGCTAGTTTACTGAAGTGGAGTAGCACACAATAGGAGGTGTGCACTACTATTGCCTTGTGGAGTAGCGCATGAGTGCTGGTATGCTAAAATAGAGTAGCGCACACCTCAAAACATGAGGTTTTTCAGGGTTTTGTTAGCTTGCAGAAGGGTAAGTCAGGTCAAGGTATCATCCAAGGTCATCATGCTCTTGAATCCAATTTTTCATTTTGTGTGATCGACAGCTCAAGGTGATCACAAACGGAGAAGTGCAGATTCGACCTATAACACCAGTGTACACTGCTTGTAAAATACTTTAGGCCCAAAATTACAGGACACAGTACAAGCTCATTTGTGAAGAATTAATCATACCTTTGTATGAGCTAATGCTTAATGAAGAACCCAATTGCTTATCTGAGAATGCCATGGAGGTCATGGAAATCTATAGTGATTTCTATTTTTCAGAGAAGGGTGCTTATATAAGAATGTATGGAGGCTCCAAACTTCCATATATCCTGCCTCGGTATGCTACCGATTACATAATCCTAAAGGAGGCAATCAGGCAATTTTTTCTTGATGGAGTTGGTGGATTTTTTAATAGATTGAAGAAGGCTTCTTTTCCTCCTTTTCCTTTCTATGTGGGAGCCTATAAATTCTCAAAGGTTTCCATGGCCGAGGATTTTGTTCAAGAGTTCAAACATTTTCACTTTGGGGAAGTAGTCTTCCATAGAAATGACAAGCACAACAAGGCTACAAAACATTGCAAAGAGATCCATGCTCACTTTGATTATGCTCATTACTATGATGAAGATGAAGAGGTGTACAGAGGAATCAGTAACATGACTAAACTCCAAATTTTACATAACCTCAAAGCTGGAGCCAGTTCTAGCTCGACCACTTCCCAAGACACCTAAGAGGCCAAACTACAGAAAGAAAAGGAAGCAGCCGAGGCTCTGGCCAATAAAGAGCAAAGGCTTAAGGAGGAAGCTAAGAGAATCCAAAAGGAAGTTGCCGACAAGATGCAAAAGGAACAAGAGGAAAACTTTGAGAAGAAGAATCGCTTAGGTTTCAAAAGGAAGAAGCCCAGAGGATCTGAGATGAAGAGCTATAAAAGATGAGAATGGAGGAAGCTGCTAAAGCACAAGAAGAAAGAGAAGCGGTTGAGAACCAGCTGAGGGCCGAAGAAGAAGAAAGATAGCTTAAGGACGAAGAAGAAAATAAATCCAATGAAGATGCACAAGTTGGGGCTCTAACACATAGGACATGAATATAGACTCCTCCCAGATGGTTCAGACCACACCCATGCAATAAAACATCCCTATAGAGAATATTACACTGATCCCTTTCACTCCATTAGAAGATCATACTATGTCCCAGTGGGACAAATTCATGTATAATAAGAAAAGGAAGTCCATTGTGATAAAGTCAGAGACAAGGTTGAAGAAACCTTTTCACCTGGACATTGTTACCTGGCGAGAAACTATTGTTATGCAAAACACGAAGAAGGCTCCTGTGGCCATGGAATCTGCTATTGTAGCGGCAGCAAAAGCAAGCGAAGACAACATAGTCGAAATGGTAAAGGAGTTTGAGACAACTAAGAGAAGGGCTCGTATGCTGCAGCACACCATGGATAATGAGCAGGCCTATAGGGACCTCGTGGTGAAGAAATATAATCACCTTTTTTCAGATCAAAAGGAATTGTCAGATAAATATTAGCACTTGGAGGAAGAGAAAGAGCACTTGGCAGTCCATATGATCATAGCTGAAGTCGAGAAGAATGATTTCGAAGCCCAAATCATTCAATTAGAGCAAGAGAAGGACTTGATGGCTAAGCAGCTAGAACAAGCAAATAACAAAACCATGGACATGACTCCCTTTCATGAACAATCGTGTGACATACTACAACAAATGCATGAGTCACAGGAATGACTTACTGAAGAGATTTGCAGGCTAAAGGCCATGGTGGATAGAATGAAGGAGATTAGCTCTGAAGCTATTAGGCTCAAGAAAAGGTACACACGAGTAAAGGAGCATATAATAAAAAAAATTGAATGGACAGAAGAAAAGGCAAATTTCTCCAAACACCTCCCTTTCAAATTTGTGGCTGATTTTAAAGAAGACATAAGCCTTTTGGAGTTCTGTAAGCTCTATGGTGTAAAATTGATATCTATGATCCAGGAAACTGTTGGGAAGTGAAACATCCTCTATCAGAAGATTCAGGAAGTTCATGAGAGATGCAAAATAAAAAAATTTCCAGACACTTGAAGGTTTTTCGAGTAAGGAGCAACGCCTATCTGAGTTGAAAGATGAGCTGAGCATCCAAATGGAATATATAAGGAGAATATATGTGGTAATGATCGATGATCTTTATCAGTGTATCGTACTACCTTCCATACATTCCCACCTACTCCACGAGGTTCTCCAAACTACAGTGGAAGAAATACAAGACATTCAAGCAGAACTAGATAAGCATGTGGTTTTCAAGAAAATCCGGCTCCCTACCCCTGCAAATGTTGTTATAAGAGACACGGGCATCTGGTTCAGCTTCATAGTAGAATTTGATAAATATGCAATAGAAAAGGCATCACTTGAGGAAGGGACACCATCTCGAACAAAGGCTTCAACTAAAGCAGAGGCGCCACCTGAAAGATGACTTAACAAACACAATATGCTGAAAGTATATTTTCCCTTGTCAAGTCGTGAAGTGAAAGGACAATTGTCTCTCTTTTGTCTTTTATGTGAAAGGCTTCCATGAATTATTCATTTTTTGTAAAAGGATTTTATAAGAAATTAAAATATTTAGGGAAAAGGGACATGTGGCAACTCTTGGAGCATTTTGTAAAGCTATATATAGATGATTAAAGAATAGTAGAAGGAATTTTTGGTACTTGAAAAGAGATTTTATGTCTTGTACATGAACTATTTTACTGCATGTATATGAAATGCAAATTTTCCTAAAGAAATTCTGAGAGACTGCATTTTTTCCTGATTACTCCTGTATCATCTATACGTTACTGTGAGATCTTTCCTTACTGTTATGAATTAATTCTATGTGATGAATGTTCCCCTATTTTCTGTGCAAAGATGTTTATCTCAAATGAGTAATGGAATGTGTTAACTTAATCAAATCTATCTTTGAAATCTTTTATATTCTGCTGGAAATGCATCTTTATGGTTAAATAGGTATCTGTCTGATATTTAGAGTTTTCTCCTTGCAAGTATAGATTAGATTTGCTTATACAGTTTTAGATTAATTACCTGCATTTAACTTAGGGCACTTGCATATCATCTTTAAAATAAAATACATAAATGGTGGATCAGGCCGCAACCAGTGCAAAGGATATAAATCTTTAAAACTTATGGTAGCCAGAACCATTAACCGGATGGATTCCCCACACAAAACGGTGAGTGATCTAATTGGGCTTGCTTACCGGGAAGAATCCCGTGTTGATTGATGCTACGCTTTTCGAGGCATCAACAATTTTTGGTACTAGAAGGAGGGCCTCTAGTGCATGGTTGATAAAGGAGACTCTTCTTTAAGAGGAGATCCAACTAGAAACCCGTTTGAAACAACAATCCCAAACAATTTATATCTGGAAATAACAAATCAAGAATATCCTAATTCTGAGTTTTAGAAGAAAGAAATGTTGTATGCTATACCTTTCATTGAAGTAGCAAACTTAAGAAGACATACCCATGCTTATGTCAATAAGCTTGGTGGTTTGAATGCAATTCCCTTGCTCCCTAGAATAAGAACTCCTAGACGGGAAAGGCAGTAGACGCGTGATTCAATTCTTGTTCAGAACTTTGAAGAATTGGTAGATTTATCTTTGGAAGAAATCACAAATCCTCTTGGGGAAATTGAACTTGAAGATCCTTTAGATATTGAAGAACATCACACTCCAAGGAATTCTCCACCTCGTACACCACAAGATTCTCCACCAAATTATCCATGTGGATCCATGGTTGTACCTACATGGAGAGCGAGAGGAGCAATGAATTTGGCTGGACCATTTCACAATCTACGTAAGAATCTTGAGAAAGTTTTCCCTAAGTATGATCCTGGTAAAGGCATCTCTCCTGAAGATCACCTTAAAAGCTTTTATTTAGCTCTAAAACTTATGAATGTGCAACACAAAGATGTAGTCTGTAGGCTCTCTCCCTACAATTTCGAGCCCAAGGTATATTCCTGGTACTTTAGTTTACAAGCTAGCTCGATATCAAGTTGGGAAGAATTTGAAAAATGTTTTTTAAAAAAATATGGGAATCAGAAAATAGTGGCTACACTCATGAAAGAATTGTTGTCCATTAGAATGGAAAAGAAGAAAAAGGTTCAAGAATTCAACCAAAGATTCACCGCATTATTAAATAATTTTAGTGTTGCATCTAGACCAGCTGAGGAATCATTAGTTGAGTATCATACCACAGCTATTGACCCTACTATAGTAATGCTTGTCAAAAGAACTAAGAAAACTACCTTAAGAGAAAATTTTGAAGAAGCTAGAAATGTAGAAGAAGAAGCATACAACATTGCTAAGCATTCCGTAGATGTGGAAGAAAGACCTGCAACTACTAAAAAAACCTTGTTGCCTACTAGGAATAAAGATGAACCATTGGCAGATATGGAGAATGTAGTCAAAATGATGCAAACTTTTTCCAATAAAATTGTAGATCTTGAAAAAGATAAGGCAACTAGTACATCTAGGAAACCTTTTAAACCTTTCTAGAAGAAAAGAGAGGAAAATGATTAGCCTCATCCTCCTACGAACAACTCTCCTATTTTGAATTTAAATGAAGTAGGAATGGAATATTTTTGCACCTTTCATCAAGAACCACACTCAGAAAAAAGTTGTCTGCAATGGATAAATTCAATGAGCTTGGTGATGAACCAAATGTTGGATGCACAAATACCAAATCAAGACAATCCTCCAGAAGAGAGGACTCTCGAACCAGAGGAACCCGCTCCAGACACCACTATGGTATTATGGGACTGGGTACCTTTAACTGAATTACTTGAAGATTATCGCGAAGGAAGCCAAGTCTCAACTGTAAACATCAATACTCACAGTAAAGGTCCAATCGTGGAACCGATTCCAAGTTCGACTACCCCTAAGCCTAAAGTCTCCAAAGAAGTACCTAAAAGGCACATCACGGTTATTCCACCACAGCCCAAGGCTAACCAAATACCTACCAAAAGAACCAAATGTGGAAACAGCTCAGCAAACAACAGTGGTTTCAAGCAAGATAGATAATCAACCAAAAGTTGTAAAAGAATGTGACATGGGATATGATATAATTGAATACATAAAGAAAGTAAAAGCAAATGTTTCCATATTTGATATGTGTAGTTTTCCTCAGCAACAAAAGAATTCGTTACAAGCTCTTGAACCCCAATCTAGCACTCCGCTAGCAAGTACTCAAGAAGATCATAAAATAAATTAAGCGAGTATTGGCGGGAATCTAAATCCCAAACACTACCTTTTCTTTTGACTTTTGAAATTTTCAATCACAATGTGCATAACTGTTTGGTATATTCCGGAGCTTCCTCGAATGTCATGCCACTGTCAATTTGCAAAAGGATTAATGGGCATCCAATTTCATCCCCAACTCAGATTATCCAACTAGATAGAACTACTGTTAAAGTCATTGGGGAAATGAAAGATGTGCTTATTAGGTTGTGAGCAGATCCCAGAGTGTGTCAATTTATTGATATAATGGTAGTTGATATTCCTGAAGCTTATGGTCTGATCTTGAGCAGGGACTGGTCTATGAAACTAAATAGTTATTTTGCAACTGACTGGTCCCATTTGTGGTTACCATATCAGAATAGGAAAAATCAAATTAAAGTACTGAGAGAACCACACATGAAATAGAATGTAACTCAGCTAGAGTAAAAGAATGAAGCTATAGCTTTTTCATCTTCAGTTTTGGGGAACTATTTCTTAGAAATTGAACCGGGTAATTATCAATCTGAAATTGTTAGCCATGAATCAGATGAATAGTCTGATCTCCTTCAATTTTCTCGAACTGGTGATATTGATTGTAACATAGTTAGATTAGTTACTAACTTAGATCGTGAAGATACTAACTTAGTTAGATCAAAGAATGTTTTTTGGGTTCTATACTTTGACAGTTCCAAAACTCAGGAAGGATCAAGAGCTAGTTGTGTTCTAGTTGATCCTGAAAACAACAAACACTTCTTGTCTTGTAGATTAGAGTTCGATTGTACTAACAATACTGTTGAATATGAAGCATTGGTCCACCGATTAAAGAAAGCCATCGGTTTGAATGTTAAATACCTAAAAGTCTTTGGTGACTCGGAAATAGTCATCAGACAAGTGAGAGATACAATTCATTGTCTTTTGCCACATTTGAAAGGTTATCAATCTAAGGTATGGGATCTAATTACGCACTTTGAAGCTTTTAATATAAAATTTGTTCCTAGATTACAGAATGTTGCAGCTGATTTACTAGCTACCTCTGCTTCTAGGTTAGTGCCTACTAATAATAATTGTTCTATCAAGTTGGTTTTCAAGCCATCTGTTCTAGATAATATTACAAATCTCATAGTATTTGATGATGATGACCATATTATTAGTTTCCTTACAAATGAAAACACATTTTAAGAATCTATTATAGATGAAGCAAAACATGATGCTGACGTGCAAAGATAGGACGCGGTCAAAGGAAATTTCATGCCCAAAGAAGTGAGATCACTTGAAATTTTGTTCGATCTACAGAGCAAGTTAAAAAAACCAGCAAATGTTAAAACTCATAGCTCCTCTATGCAGCATGAATTGGTAAATCTCGGCACAGAAGCTGAACCAAAGTATGTTAATATTGGTAAATGTTGTTCGCCGGGTGAAAGAGATAAGTTCATTAAGTGTTTTTGGCAGTATAAGGATGGGTTTGCATGCACCTATGAAGATTTGAAGACATATGACACTCATATCATTCAGCATGTCATACCAATGAAGGTAGGCATTAAGACCTTTCAGCAGCAGTTAAGAGGAATGCACCTGACTCTTGAACCTTTAATTCAAAAGGAGTTGAAGAAATTACTAGATGCCAAGATCATTTTGAAAGTCCAGCACTCAGAGTGGGTTTCTAATCTAGTACCCATGAGAAAGAATTCAGGAGAAATAAGACTATGTCTAGATTTTAGAAATTTGAACAGGGCCTCTGATAAAGATAACTATCTCGTCCCTTCAATGGAACAAATTCTACAGATGGTATCAGGATTATAACTTTTCTCTCTTCTAGATTGTTTCTCTGGTTAGAATCAAGTATTAGTGGCAGAAGAAGACCGTCTTAAAACTACTTTCTGCACTAAGTGGGGAACATTTGCATACTGAACAATGTCGTTCGGCTTGATAAATGTAGGAGCTACTTTCCAACAAGCAATGGACATTGCCTTTCGAGGATTTGGTGGTCATTGTGTTGTAGTCTATCTATATGATGTGATAGTTTTCTCAAAGAAGAGAGAAGACCATGTTTCCCATTTAAAGCAGATTTTTTATTGATGTGGGAAGTATGGTATCTCTTTAAACCCCAAGAAAAGTGTTTTTGCTATTCTTGAGGGTAAGATTTTGGGTCACATTATTTAAAAGAAGGGAATTTGAATAGACCAAGAGAAAGTGCAAGTTATCAACAAAATTCCCATGCCCCACAACAAAAAATCTATGTAGTCATTTATGGGTACTATCCATGTTTTCCGAAGGTTTGTTCCCGATTTCGCCCAAACTGTTAAACCTTTGCAGCAAATGGTCAAGCAAAGTGTACAGTTCAAATGGACAGACTTGGAAAAGGATGCATTTAAGGATACCAAAGTTTCCATAGCTAATGCCCCCTCTATAAGAAATCCATATTTTGACAAAGATTTTATTTTATATACCTTTGCTTCAGACGACTCTCTCGCAGTTGTGCTCATGCAAAAGGTAAAATCAGGAGATGAATACCCAATTTCTTTTATGAGCACTGGTCTGCATGGAGTTGAACTGAGCTATCTTGTTGTATATAAATAGGCATACGCCATATTCAAAGCATTAAAGCAGTTGAGGCCATATATTTAAGAACATAACTAAAGTTGTAGTTCCTCACCCTGGTGTCAGATCTCTTTTCGTTCAAAACGAACTGGGAGAAAGAAGAGGAAATTGGATCACTGCCCTTCAAGAATATGATTTGGAATTTAAACCAGCCACCATCATTAAAGGTCAGGGCCTATGTAAATTTCTCATTGAGCACCCAGTTAATGAAGAGCAAAGCTGGGAAAATGAAGCTGAACTAAACATGGTTGAGGTGGGCCATATTTTTACAGCTCTCGAATCCTGGTATAGAGACATGGTGCACTATTTGCAGCAAGGGTACTTGCTGAAACACTGGAGTTCTAATTAAAGAAGGGCACTTCATTTGAAATCAACAGCTTATCAAATCATCAATGGAGTACTTTTCAGAAGAAATTATGATGGCATTTTTCTTAGATGTCTAGAAAAGGAAGATGCAAGTAAAGTGGTCAAGGAATTGCACTATGGCCCTGGTGGGGGACATTATTCCGGAGATACAAAAGCTCAAAAAATATTGAGGGCTAGATATTATTGGCCTAGCTTGTTCAGAGATGCTCATGCCTATGCAAGGAATTGTGACGTATGCCAAAGAAGTGTTGGAAAATTACCAAAAGCAGCGGGACCATTGCAGCCAGTCATTAACTTAGAACCTTTCGAACAATGGGGCATAGATTTCATTAGAGAAATAAAACCGAACTCTTCTCTACAGCACCGCTATATCTTGACGGCCACAGACTATTTTACAAGATGGAAAGAGGTTGTTCCACTGCGCAAAATCAATGAGGATACAATTATCAATTTCTTAAAGGATAATATCATAACCAAGTTTGGGGTTCCAATTTCCCTGGTCTTTGATAATGCAACTTATTTCTCATCTTGTAAAATAAATGAATTTGTTAATGAAAGAGGAATTAAGTTACATTATTCGGCCAATTATTATCCCCAAGGAAACATATTAGCTCAGTCTTCAAACAAAAACCTCATCCGGATTCTTAAGAAAATTGTGATAAAAAATCATAGAAGCTGGCTCATAGCTCTCCCAAACTCCTTATGGGTAGATAGGGTTACCCCAAAGAATGCTTTAGGGGTCTCCCCGTATACCCTATTCTATGGTAGAGAAGCCACACTCCCTCCCAACATCTTACTCCCATCTTTGCAATTGGCCCAAGCCTCTCGAGGTTCCAGTAGTCAAGTTTTGCAATCTAGAATTGAAACCCTACTGAAACTTGAAGAATCTTGGAAGAAAGCCAAGGACCGATTCCACCAACACCAAGATATAGTCAACACATTGTTTGATAAAAGGAAGTCTGGCAAAATAATTTTCGAAGTAGCCGACTTAGTTCTCAAATGGGACCATCAACACGAAGGTAAGGGAATGCATACAAAGTTTCAACAGTTATGGGTTGGCCCTTACCAAACTTCTGAAAAGCTTGGCCCGATGACATACAAGATAAAATATTTACAATTAGAGGCAGTAACTCTACCTCTCAACGACTTCGCTTTGAAGCAATACTTCACTTATTCCTCTAAGGGCTCTTTGTACATAAATAAACACTCTTGTCTCTTTCTTGCTTGCTCATTTGATTTTTTTTTATATTATTTTCTTCAGCCAGCTTGTTTTGCTTCCCCCCCCCCTTGTATTTTGTTTACAGTTTTCTTTATTTCTTTCTTTAATAAATCCCAGCTCAGCTTTAGGTGAAGAGGTAAGACAGATCTTCAAACAAAAAACTCAAAATCCTACAAGGACGAAGCCTGCTTACAAAGAAATGTTTTTGCGACTCTGTTTTCACTGTTGAGTCTCCAGAAATTAGAGACCCTTTCTTTGATTGGTCAAAGTAACCCTGTTTTAATAACTAATATTTAGCATTTCTTTCCTACTATCTTGGGGCTCCATCCACTCTAACATAAATTCCTGTCTCGAGGAGTTCACTATGATAGACCCATGGAAAGGAAGCATGTCTCACAGATCTACGGTATTTAAAATGATCCTATGCTACAAATGAAAGCCAAAAGAGATTATACTAACGAGTCTGATTTCTACAAATTCTCGCCTCAATTAAAGCATGACAGAGAAAAGAAAAGCAAATTCAAATTAAGGAAGGTGTCCAAATAAACTAGCCCAACAAGGTTCTTCTCCATCCGTGAAACATAATTATCAAACAAACTTATGGCTCACACAAAAGGACATTGTGGATTGAAGAACCAAAATCAAATATGGAAGTTGAAGAAAATCATTTCTCGAAGACTCACAAAAGTCATCAAGGAACATCCAAAAGAATGCAAATAGCATTGGAATGAGGAACAAATGAATATGTCTGTGACATATTGTGATGATCCTATGGAGTTTTGTTAAGTTGACATCTAAGAGGCATAATTCCAAAATGAACTCCATACTTTGACCCTAAGAGAGTTAGAAGGAAGTGTGATTCTAAGTTTCCTTCTCCCAAAATGACCACGATGATGAGAGTGATCTTTGTATTCACGGAAGCTAAACTATAAAGACAGTTTGTCGCTTGTATAAATAAAAAATCTGTATGTTTTCTACCATAAGGAGATTTTTTTTTATAGATCTCTGTTCACCAAAGAATCGCCAATTGTTGTTGCTGCAACATCCCCCCCAAATTTTTGTAAATATTGGGGCCCCTCCTTCTTGTTTAGTTTAGAAAATTTTACTTAGGAGCTAAACACTTCCTAGAAGGTTTTTTGTACTTAGTTTTCATGAGATACAAGTTTTTGAGTTTGTTTATCCTTTTCTTCTAAGTCAAAACTCAGCTTTTTCGTCCGCAACAGTGGCCAAACTCGTCCTTTTCATCCGTGACGACGGACCAACTTAGCCAGTTCCATGACAACGGGTGCTTTCTTTTCATTAAGTCTTTTTGAGCTTCCTAGTTTCAGAAAAAACTCATTAAGCTCATCCGAACCGATAGATGAAATCAGCGAGTTTCACTACAACGGCAGAAAACCGCACAAAGATTGTTGCAACAGGAAGGCAGAATTTTCACTAAGGCACAAAGTCATTTTGCATCGGGAAGACTCGCCAAGTTTCACCGCAATGTCCGATGAACTTGACTAGTTCTGCCGAAACGGCAGATGAACTCACCAAGTTCCATCGAAATGGGTAGGCATGTGTTATTAACACCCGAAGTCTCTTTCACATCAGATAAAATCGTAAATTTTTTCCACAACAGGCGAATAAATTTTGTTAACGCACAAGGCTGCAGCGTCGGACAAACCCATGAAGTTTCGCCACAACACTGGGCGAACTCAGCAAGTTCCCCCGCAATGTCGCTTGGAACTCACCAGTTTATGCCGCAAACCGTCATGTGAACTAAACATTTATTTCCGATGTCGGTGTTTTCTTTTAATGCCAAGTGTGCCGAAAAGACCCATGTCATACCTAATTTAAACGTCATTTTAAAAGCCCCACCAACCAAATTAAATTCCCACATGTGTCGACCAAATATGTATAGGGTTTGGGCAGTTTAGTTTTTCATTGGTAGATTTTGTGCGTTGAGAACCCTGTTGAGGCCGTGTCAAGTTTCTCTAGCTCAACTCAGTTGCAGCATAGTCAAATGCCATCAGGACCAACCATTTTCTGCCAGGTAGGTAGTTGTCTAATGCTTGCTTTTAGTTTTTCTCTTTTAGTTGTTGGTTACTGAGCTAGTCTCAGCATTAATATCGCCACAACGGTTGCATTGGCCCATAGTCATTTTTTATTTTTGTTTTTTTGGCCATTCCCAAGCACTGGAGCTCGTAGTCGTTGGCCCATCCAACCCACTCCTAGTCCCTTAAACCCGCATTCTCAGCTTTCCCGGCAAGCGCTTACCTGTCACCTCACTCATTCTCTTTCGTTAAGGAAAAACCAAGCCCTGTCTCATTATGAACCCATTTAGCACCTGTCTCAACCCCGCTTATCATCCTAGGGAGAAGCATGGTGTTATGTTTCTAGTAAGAATTCTTAATTTTACAACACATTGTTATTTTGACTTTGTTCTATAGTTGGGCCATGTTGTTATGCTAGTCAAATGTTTAAGATCTTGCATTCTGGTCAATTTTATGTCTACTCATGCATGGTTGTTGGACAGTGTTGAGCCATGATGCCGAAGGGTAGAAAAAGGAAGGAAAAGATGACTAAGCCAGAATCAGCAAAGGCAAGAGTTGAAACTTTATTTGAGGACACCAATTCTATCACATGTGTTCCTCCTGAAGCCAAGTGGGGAAATATATACCGCATGTTAAGAGACCAAGATATCCCTGGGACACTCTTGGAAGAAGGATACTGATACCAAAATATCAAAAACTTTGGTATATCAAAAGATTCCACGCGCCCAGATCTCTTTCCCTATTCAAAGTTGATCGGATGGATCCTAGAATATGCAGACGTTGTGTCAAGAGTGTTATCTGATAGCAAGGGAGAGGCTTTTGCCTCATTTCATCCAGCCTATATTGCAAGAGCTTATAAGCTACCAAGTCCTCAGCAGTAGTTTACGATAAATGGTTAGGCCACCTCAAGATGGATAATTTTGAAATGGCTAAAAAATTGTTAATCTCAGGAAAGCAGCTGAGAAAAAAGGATAGTGATGAGTATGAAGTCCAAACTATGAGGGCCCCTTTCCAGATGATTTCCCTTATGTTGAGTAGAATTTTTGGCATGGCTAATGGCACTATTTATAGGATACAGTGGGTCCCCATAACTCACTACGTGGTATTCAGAGGAACAATTTTTAATTGGGAAAATATCCTCTCGGGTAGTCTTTCATCCACCATAGCCACTACAAAAGAAGGGCTGATCCTGAAGAAGTCAGAATTTTACATGTCATCCTATCTCATAGATTCTATTCTGGCAAAGCTTCCTTTCCCAAATTGGGTTGCATTTGGGACCAAGCCAATACCCCAGTGTACACTGCTTATAAAATACTTTGGGCCCAAAATTACAGGACACAGTACAAGCTCATTTGCGAAGAATTCATCATACCTTTGTATGAGCTAATGTTTAATGAAGAACCCAATTGCTTATCTGAGAATTCCATGGAGATCATGGAAAGCTACAATGATTTATATTTTTTAGAGAAGTGTACTTATATAATAATGTATGGAGACTCCAAACTGCCATATATCCTGCCTCAGTATGCTACCAATTACATAATCCTAAAGGAGGCAGTTAGGCAAGTTTTTTTTTATGGAGTTGGTGGATTTTTTAATAGATTGAAGAAGGATTCTTTTCCTCCTTTTCCTTTCTATGTGGGAGCCTATAAGTTCTCAAAGGTTTCATTGACCGAGGATTTTGCTCAAGAGTTAAAAGGTTTTCACTTTGGGGAAGTAGTCTTCAATAGAAATGATAGGCCGAACAAGGCTGCAGAACATTGCAAAGAGATCCATGCTCACTTTGATTATGCTCATTACTATGATGAAGATGAAGAGGTGTATAGAGGAATCAGTAACATGACTGAGTTCCAAATTTTCCGTAACGTCAAAGGTGGAGCCAGTTCTAGCTTGACCATTTCCCAAGACACCAAGGAGGCCAAACTACAGAGAGAAAAGGAAGCAGCCGAGGCTCTGGCCAATGAAGAGCAAAGGATTAAAGAGGAAGTTGAGAGAATCCAAAAGGAAGCTACTGACAAGATGCAAAAGGAGCAAGAGGAAAACCAGAGGCTCCGAGATGAAGAGCTAGAAAATGTGAGAATGGAGGAAACTTCTAAAGCACAAGAAGAAAGAGAAGCGGTTGAGAACCAGCTGAGGGCCAAAGAAGAAGAAAGATAGCTTAAGGCTGAAGAAGAAATAAAAGTGAATCAATATGCATAAGCTAGGGGCTCTAACACGCAAGACATGGATATAGACTCTTCCCATATGGTTCAGACCCCACCCACGCAAGAAAACATCCCTATAGAGAATATTCCACTGATCCCTTTCACTTCATCAAAAGATCATACTATGTCCCAGTGGGATAAATTCGTGTCTAATAAGAAAAGGAAGTCCACCGTTCTAAATTCAGAGACAAGGTTGAAGAAACCTTTTCACCTGGACATTGTTACCCGACGAGAAACCACTATTATGAAAAACACGTAGAAGGCTCCTATGGCCATGGCATATGCTAGTGTAGCGGCAACAAAAGCAAGTGAAGACAACATAGTCAAAATGGTAAAGGAGTTTGAGACAACCAAGAGAAGGGCTCATACGCTACATCACACTGTGGCTAATGAGTAGGCCTATAGGGACCTTGTGGTGAAGAAATATAATCGCCTTTTTTCAGATGAAAAGGAATTGTTAGATAAATATCAGCACCCAGAGGAAGAGAAAGAGCACCTAGCAGTCCAAATGATGATAGTTGAAGGGGAGAAGAATGATTTTGAAGCTCGAATCACTCAATTAGAGGAAGAGAAGGAGTTGATGGATGAGCAGCTGGAACAAGCAAATAGCAGAACCATGGACATGACTCCCTTTCATGAACAATCCTGTGACATACTAAAGCAAATGCATGAGTCACAGGAACGGCTTACTGAAGATATTTGCAGGCTAAAGGCCATGGTGGATAGAATAAAGGAGATTAACTCCGAAGCTATTAGGCTCAAGAAAAAGTACACATGGGTAAAGGAGGATATAATAAAATGGATGGAATGGATAGAAGGAAAGGCGAATTTCCCCAAACACCTCCCTTTCAAATCTATGGCCGATTTTAAAGAATACGTAAGCCTTCTAGATTTTTGTAAGAGATGCGGTGTAAAATTTATATATGTGATCTAGGTAACTATTGGAAAGTGCAACAGCCTCTATCAGAAGATTCAGGAAGTTCATGACAGGTGCAAAATAACAATTTCACAGACACTTGAATTTTTTCCGAGTAGGGAGCAATGCCTATCTGAGTTGAAAGATGAGTTGGGCATCCAAATGGAATATGTAAGGAGAATAGATGTGCTAACGACCGATGATCTTCATCAGTGTATCGTACTACCTTCCATACATGCCCACCTTCTCCATGAGGTTCTCCAGACTACAATGGCAGAAATGCAAGACATTGAAGCAAAACTAGATAAGCATGTGGTTTCCAAGAAAATCCTGCTCCCTGCCCCTACAGATGTTCTTATAAGAGACATAGGCATTTGGTTCAGCTACATAGCAGAAGCTAATAAACAAGAAGCAGAAAAGGCATTAGTTGAGGAAGGGACGCCATCTAAAACAAAGGCTTCAGCTAAAGTGGAGGCACCACCTAAAAGATGACTTAGCAGCCACAATATGCTGAAAGTATATTTTCCCTAATCAAGTCGTGAATTTAAAGGACAGTTGTCTCTCTTTTTCCTTTTATGTGAAAGGCTTCCATGAATTATTCCATTTTTTGTAAAAGGATTTTATAAGAAATTATAAGATTTAGGGAAAAGGGACATGTGGCAAATTTGGGAGAATTTTGTAAAGCTATATATAAATGATTAAAGAATAGTAGAAGGACATTTTGGCAGGTGAAAAGAGATTTTCTATCTTGTACATGAACTATTTTACTGCATGTATATGAAATTCTAATTTTCCTAAAGAAAGCCTGCGAGACTACATTTTTGCCTAAAGGATGTGGTAAATGTTTGTTGGATTACTCATGTATCATCTATACATTACTGTGAGATCTTTCCTTACTGTTATGAATTACTTCTATGTGATGAATGTTCTCTTATTTTCTGTGCAAAGATGTTTATCTCAAATGAGTAATGGAATGTGTTAACTGAATCAAAGCTATGTTTGATATCTTTTATATATCTGCTGGAAATGCATCTTTAGGGTTAAATAGCTATCTGTTTGATCTTTAGATGTTTCTTTCATTTTATTACTCATCTCTAAAGTTTGCTCCTTGCAAGGATAGATTAGATTTGCATATACATTTTTATATTAATTACCTGCATTTAGCTTAGGGCACTTGCATATCATCTTTAAAATAAAATACATAAATGGTGGATCGGGCCGCAACCGGTGCAAAGGATATAAATATTTAAAACTTATGGTAGCCAGAACCGTTAACTGGACGGATTCCCCACACCAAACGGTGAGTGATCTAATTGGGCTTGCTTACCGGGGAGAATCCCTTGCTAATTGATGCTACGATTTTCGAGGCATCAACAAAGCTATTGTCTGAGTTATTTGGTCTCCCATTGGATGCTACCTGTATATTCTATGACAACCGGAGTTTTGTGAAGTTGTCTAATAGCCCAATGTTCCATGATAGGTCTAAGCATATTGAGATCAAGTATCACTATATCAGGGATATGGTGCAGAGAGGAGTAGTGAAGCTCCTGTATGTTGCGACAGATGAGCAGATAGCTGATGTGTTGAACAGGCCACTGGCCAGAGTGAAGAGAGAGACTTGGTGTACTTCAAATCAAGATTCCCTCCAAAGGGAAGTGATGAGTCCAGAGACACAGATGCACAGGATCCATTCTGACATAGTGGTAGGTAGGTCCTCCTATGGTGAATATGTAAGGGCAGGGTCCATTCTCACATGGTGGTAGGTAGATCCTCCCATGGTGCATATGTAAGGGATGGGCCATTCTCACATGGTGGTAGGTATGTCCTCCCATGGTGAGATGTAAGGGTTGGGCAGGATTTTCTGACATGGTGGCAGGTAGGTCCTCCCATTGCCATTGATGTAATTATCAGGATTTTTCAACATGGTGGCTGGAAGGTCCTCCTATGGTCGTTGATGTAATTGTCGAGCCTTTCTGACATGGTGGTAGGTAGGTCCTCCCATGGTCATGATGTAAGTGTTGAGCCATTCTCGGATGGTGGTTGGTAGGTCCTCCCATGTTGGTGTATATAAGTACTGTGTGATGTGCATCTAGGTTGTGCTCTGTGGATGATGAGGTGATCTGAAGACGATGAGGTGATAGTATGGTACACAGATTTTGTAGAGTCATATAATCAGTCTTGAGATGCTATTGCAGATTTTGCAGAGGCACGTAGTGTAATCAGTCCTGGGAGATCTTGCAGGTTTTGCAGAGGTAGTGTAATCAGTCCTGGGGTGTAATTACTTGATGGCTTGCTCACAGAGATGATGAAGACCTACATGGAGGCTAGGCCTACAACCAACTTGAAAAAGGGATGGCCTTGTAGAACTTCCTATGACGAGTAGATTAAAGATTGATTGAGATAGAAGTATTGACAATGACGATGATCCGATGACAATGATCTAATGATCCAGAGAAGAAGACTTGTGCTAGAAGACCTATGTCGAGAAATACCTTCCTAGTTAAGAGGGAGTGTTGATGTATGTGTAACTTCGGAATGTATTTCATATATGTATATTGTATCCCTACATAGAGTTTATTATTCCTCTGTATGGAAGTGTCGTCATTTGTATTTACAAGTGTCGTAAGTGTCGTAACTTATACAAGAGGGGTTATTAGACCACCAAGTGTGGGGTCAGCCCTGAGTTGGGTTACCATGGGTTATTAGACTCTCCTAGAGAATTCGGACCTGTTAGGTTATTAGGCAAGTCAAGTTGGGTATAAGTAGAGTGAGGGTTTCACACTATTTGATCATTCACTTACTCATATATCTCTTACTTGAGTGATGCGCACTAGTGGAGAAGGAGAAGCTACTAAGGAGACTATCTCTTGTACTTGGGTTTTGTATCATTGCTCTTTCTATCTCTAAGGAAGGTGCGGGGTTTTCCACCTTCTTGGTTTTCCCCGAGGAAAATCTGTGTCTATTGTCTCTTATACTTGTCTCTTATAATTGATATGATGTGCTTGTTATTCTCTCAGATAAGATCCTAGATCATATTGAATTAATGCTCAAAATTTAACAAACTCATACAGACCAGCATATTTGCAAGCATTTACATAGTCCTTCAACCCACTTCTCGTAGTGAGTGGGAACATTTTATTCTTTGTAATTTAAACTCTAGCAACAATCTGTTTGATTGGATACTTGGCCAAGATTGTGCATACTTTGTTCTAAAAAATTACAAAGTATTCCTTCTCTATGAGTTGTCCAATTCTTAGGAGATTACACTTCAAACTAGCCACATAGTAGACATACTCAACTGATTTAGTATCACCATTTCTGGCATAAACAACAATCGTTCCTCTTCCTTCATTTTTGATCAATTCGTCATCACCCAATTTAACTTTAGAGTCAACACTGATGTCTAAAATGGTAAAAAGAGCCTTGTTTCCAATCATATGATTGTTGCAGCCACTGTCTAAAAACCAAATGTGTTTGGATTTCATCTAAGTAACATTGCAAGACAAAAACACAACCCCTACTACATATGGGGTCACAATATGATGAAATATGGACACAATATTTTTTTATCGTCGAAAAATACTTCAAAATTATGAAATGTTCTTGATTTTTTCCATTGTGCCTTGACATTCGTCTTAAATATGATGAAGCATACATACCATGAAACTTAAGACGATATTTAGTCACACTTCCAACACATTATTCTACATGTGTGAAAGGCTATATACCTATTTCGTAGGTAGCAACGATCTTTCTCTTTCAGTCAACGTTGACCATGTTTGAGGGGAATTCAAAGTCTAAAGATATAAAATTTATAAGTATTGTTATTCGGAACACAATTCGACAAATTTTCTATAATTCATAAAATTTCTCTTCATTATTGGATGCACGAAATAGTGAAATTTTCTATCATATACTTGTTTAACACAACCAATTTTTGATCTACATAGCTCGGTTTTTACAATTTGAAGGTTAGTATTTTTAATTTTTGGGTCTCCTTTAATATTTTATAGTCCTGTACTTATGGCATAGAAAATATCATTTGTACTTACAATGCTTCGATGGATTTTGTTGTAATATGTAATTACAATGCCAACTCCAAAAGAATCAGTAGCGCTTGGTAAGTTACAGAGGTGAGTGATGGCTATGGGTGATGGGAAATCATGTTATTTCCCTTACCATGAATGCATGGGATTTAAGGAAAAATACTTTTATTAAGAATAGTTGAAATTCATTGTATGGAGTATGGCCACATTGAAGGGGGGTATGAATATCATTCCATGGCAAGTTATTCATTATAGGTCTTTGTATATATTGATTGTTTTTATAAATTTTTCTTTCCTTTTAATATTTGTTATATACTCAAAATTTATTTGATTTCCTATATTATTTGTAAAGCGAAATCATCCTATGTATGTGACACTGCTTAGTATTTTTTCAAAGGGAATTGGAGACCTGTGTGTAGATTTTGCTCTTCCTGAAGATGGACTCAACTATAGAGTCCGAAACGCGTCGAGAGCAAAATCTACACACAGGTCTCCAATTCCCTTTGAAAATATCTGCAACCTGTGAAAGCTTAAACGAAACTGCTTAGTATGTTAATTCAAAATAATATTGTACAAGATCAGGAAGATGGTATGGATATTGAAGATCATATTAATCCTATAGAAGATGGTGCCACTAATAATACAATTGAAGAGGATGGGACAAATTGATTGATCCGAGACTTATTTAATGCTCCCATGGATGACGATGACAACTTGGATGAGGAGAGAAATGGTTCTTTTGACGTTCCTATGCTCGAGACTGCTAGAGAACCCCTTCATGAAGGAACCTCAAATAATGTTCTATATGTTGTATTGTTGTTGGCTAACTTGAAGGTATTGACTTTTTTTTCTAACACATGTATCACATAGATCTTAAAGTATGCAATATAATTTGTCACATATACATAGACGTCGACTTCTTTTCATATATGCTTTTTCAATTGATATGTCACTTAAGGATGCAATATTTATATTAATTACTATTATTTACATTAACCAATTTTTTTTTTTATTGTCATAGATTGATAGGTGAATTTTTATTACCATCACCAAATAAGTTACCTCACACCTACTGAGAATTATCTAGCATTATGAAATCTATTGGAATGGATTGTTAGGCCAATGATTCATGTTCCACTGATCACATTATATAATATGGACAATATGCATCGAAAACAAAATGCCCACAATGTCAAATCAATAAATAACAAATTAATCAGGTAACAAATACAGTCTCACAAAGTTCTTCGTTATATTCCCATAATTCCACATTTGAAGCAATTGTTCATGTGCAAAAGCATAACATAGTTTATGGATTACCATGCACAACACATAAGTGAAGATTGTATTATTCGAATCCATGTAGATGGTTTTGTATTTAGGAACATCAAAGAAAGATAGCTGGTTTTTAAATAAGAACCTCATAATGTTAATTTTTCATTAGCACCTGATGGTGTCAACACATTTGGTGAGCTTAGGTCTACTTAGTTAGTGTGGCCTATTTTTGTCATAAAATAACCTTCCTCCTTGGATGTCAATGAGGAGGGAGCACACATTGTTGGGAATGATTTTTCTAGGTATTTTTTTAGAATTATATTTGTGTTTGAATGTAGCATTTCATTTGTCTTGTTCATTGCTTATATATATATATAAATGCACAAACACACAAGGTACTAATGATGTGTACTTTCAATCAAGTAGGTAAGTACCAAGTGAAATATATTAATGTATATATTGACCCCCTTATGGCCAAGCTACTGAAGTTATGGATCGGAATCACTATGTACGACATCTATATACCAATAGGTCAAATAAGATTTCAATTCCATGCAATGCTTATATGTACAATTCATGATGCCCTAGGGATAACACATTTTTGTGGTATGTAACCACTATTGCACTTCAATAGTATAGAGATTTATGATAATATCATGCATTTTTTTCAAATAATTAATTTTTATATAACTAATATTGGCATTAATCCATATATTTCAGGTCTTCAAACAAAGGGTAAATCAGCATGTCCAGTTTGCGGTCCTAGGATGAAATCTTGTATTTCAAGAAGTTTAGGAAAGGAGTTGTTTGATGAATATAGGCACTTCCACCATAAGAAACATAGGTATTGAAAAACTGATAACAATTTCTTCAATGGGAAGGAAGAGACTGCAATAAAACCGCAAATAATGACACTTTACCTATAAAAGTTGGCATATAATAGAAATTGTCGATGTAAGCAAATAATTTATGTATAATATGCAATGTTTCACAATTGTGATTTGCATTTAATTCACATGTTTACAATATTTAACAATTACTATTTGTACTTTCATTTATGTATCATAAATCTCGTCGTTAAGACAATGATTATCTTTGATAAGGATTGAAAAGTTACCCCAAACAATTTAGTAGGTTTCCCTACTATGAGAACCTACAAATAGTTCATTTGTTTCATACAATGCATATCAAAAAGAACATAATAGAAATGTTGTGGAGAATATTAGATGAAAGAAGTGACAAATAAAAAAATTTCAAAATTTGCAGTGACATTCAAGAATACAGTAATGCAATGCAAAATATGATTGACTCAAATAGCAGTGGACTAGACTGGATTACTATTCCATGGTTATTTACAAAGCAGAAAAGCAATGTTGTAAAAGAGTTCATTTGAAAAATTCGATTTCCAACGGTATTTTCTTCAAACCTAAAGAATATATTAACAAAGAAAGGTGATTTTGGTGGGGTAAAAACTCATGAAAGTTATACCTTCAGTAAGGTAATTATTCTAGTAGATTTCTTTATATATTGGTAGCAATTATTTTAATCTATTTTAATTTGGAAATACTTCTTTTAATATATTTTAAATAAAATATTGATTATCTTTTTTAGTATAGTATGTTCTACCTCTATCTCTCCTTGACATCTTTGACAACAACATAAAACATATTATACATGATCTTGGCAAATACCTGAGGTAAATAACGATTTATATGTAAAATTTTGTTGCATAAGTTGTTGATCACATGTGTTTTTATTGCAATGTATATATTGTTTATGTTGAAACCCGTGTCTTGCTTGTATCATTTGTAGGTGGTTGTCATCTAAATAAATCCATAAAGAAGATATGAAATATTGGAGGATAGAAATTCCTTGACTAATATGTGAAATGAAAAAGTATCTACCTTTGGAATTTTTAAATGTTCAAGAGAACTACCTCATACACCAAGTTGAGGAGATTGAAATGTGTGGACCTATACACACAAGGTCAATGTTGATGGTGTAGAGGCACTTGAAATGATTGAAGGATTTGGTTAGAAAAAAGCATGTCTTGAGGGTTCTATGGTGGAGGGATATATGGTATATCAATCTATGGTGTATGTTAGTCACTATATTGCTAATCTATAATTAAAAATTAATATGCATATCATTTGGGATGATGACTCCCTAAATGGATTTGAAGGCCAGGAGGTCTTGCTCAGGAATGGTAGGTTGAGGAAAGTGAAAGGTACAAATTAAATGGTTGATATTTATAATACTTTACATTATTACTTTGTATCTATATTGAACTTATTTAATCTCTAGTATTCCATCAATTATCAATATTTCGTATTCTTATTAATTTATATTATTTTCTTATACAGTCAATAGAGACTGGGATGCACAACATTTATACATTACAAACAATCTTGATTTGATGAAGGTATAGATAGAACAATGTAAACAACATGATGGTAGGTTATCATGGGAAGGGATGGCTACATTAGTTAAAGGATATCATTACAATCATGATCCAAATATTACGCGTAGGAAAATTGATTTAGTAGTACACAGTTTAAAAGATAAAAAGGTAAGCATATTCACCAACAATTTTAGTTATTTTCCATTATATGGGTGTAATTAGTGGTGTTTTTTTAAATATTTTCTAAGTCAAAATATGTTTCTTAATTGAAAATTCATTTTTCACACATTGGACATAATGCAGTTGAAACACCACAACGCTATGTGTTGTAGTGGCCATAAATTTTGCATAAAAAATTTGGCTGACATGCAGAAAACTAAATATTCTGGGATAACTACAGTATTTTAGGTCATTAATGTTTCCTCTAGTAGTGACAGGAATCCAATTTAGTATCGGAAATAGATACTATGGGTATTTGGAAGATATAATTAACTGTGACTTTGGATCCTTCAAGTTAGTTATATTCAAGGTCAAATAGCATAGGTTACAAATGAATGATAGTGATCCCAAAAGAGCTATTATTGAGCATGATGATGGATTTACCATGGTTAATTCAAATAGAACCCTATGTCCTTCCAAGATAATGAGAAAAAGTATTCTATTCATAGGTTCCAGTAAAAGTGGGCTGGTCCTTTGTTGTTAGATATGATGCAAGAGGAAGGCATGTGAAGTATAATGTACTAGAAGAACATGATATCGAAGTAGAAGATGGTGTAGAAGAGCATCATGGGGTAGATGTATTGTCATATGAATAAGTTGAAGAAGATGGGAAGCCAAATTTAGATGACAATGTTCTCAATGATGATATACATGATGAGGATGATATTGTTCATGATGTTAATGTGGTCAATCCATTCAGCGTCAATTTTGAAATATCAGATGATACAAATGTGGAGTTCGATGAAGAATAATATCAATGATATTTCTGAAATGCATACGAAACGTATAGTCATCATCACAATCACTATAATCATCATCATTGTCATTATCATCATCAGCATCATTGTTATCATTGGCATCATCATCAACAACAACATCATTTTCATCATCATCATAATTTTAGTCGTCATAATCATTGTCATTGTTGGGCCTCAGAAATGTCCCATTTTAATCCAATTTACCTTTCACTATTCTTTACATTTCATCGTCCCATTAACCTTTCTTATACCATTTCCATACATATATTTGGGTTTCACCTTATTATTTCCACTTTATTCATTTTAGTATTAATAAGTGAATTTATGATTAAATATTAGAAATTAACATGCTTTTTCATTAATTTCTCAAGTATGGATGAGCTTTGTAATGTGTAGGAATATGTGAAGGATTAATTCAAAGGACTTCTCTAATATCTCCTCCACCATTTCAAGGAGATAATTATTCAAAGCATATTCTAAGGAGAAGATCGTGGAGATTTGGATGGCATATCTTATCCAAGATTTGTGAGAGATGTGTGGAGCATTTGAAGGGATCATATTTTGTAATAATGGGATATTGGTTGAGAGAATAATGGATCTGTAATTATGAGATGCTCATCTTATTTTCAAAGCTCTCATGTATAAAAGAGAGTGTTCTCTCTTCATAGTGGACTTAGTTTTTAGATTGTAAAAGTTAGTCTTGACTTTGTAGAATGGAGAAGGAGATTCTTACCTTTGGTTCATAGTCTTAGTTTTGATGCTTTCATTATTTGTAATTTGATGTTTGTGATCTAATTTAAGATTGATGTTAATGTGAGCTCACACGTATTGTCTTGTTGCTCTTCACATGTTGTCTTTTCAATTTCGTACTTTCTTAGTTAAGTTTATTTTCATGCAATTTACTTTCAGTCATAGTTAGTTTATTTCCATGCAATTTACTTTCAGTTGTGTGTTTCAGCTTAAGGGGGGATTAGATTATCAATTAGCAAGGGGGGTTAGATTAGTTTAATTCCACTTCAGTCTTGCATATACTTTGCATGTGCTTTGTAAGTATACGAACTCCTCGGATTGATAAATTAAATGGTTGGGAAAATACTACAACAGAATTAAACGACAATATTTTCGCCCAACATTTTGGCGCCGTTGCCGGGGAAGCACGATGGATTGAAGTTCAGTTTGATTTTTTTTCCTAGAAGCGTACATTAGAGTGTGAATTTCAATTTCTGCAAGAGTATTTCAATTTCTGAAAGTATGAATTTCAATTCCTGCAAGCGTACACTAGAGTGTGAATTTCAATTTTTGCAAGTGTGTTTGATTTCTACAACTGTGAAGAGTAATTGCTTTCTGTTTCAGCGAGAGTGTTTTTCATCTGTTTCAGCAAGAGTGTTTTTATTTAGAATTGGGTGCTGTAAGAATCCTTTTTTCAAGATGATTTAACAATGAGTGTAAGCTTGGAACAACTCGCTCAGATCCTTTTAAAAATCAGGATCCCCTCTTCTTAGGAAGATGAGATCCTGACAGTAGCGGAGAGCTTAATTACTCTTCCAGCAACAAATGAGGAATCAACATTTGAGGAATCCTGCACATTTGATGAAGAACAATTATGCAAGCACCAGATCGAGGACAACAAGGAGTTGCAGCATGATTTGAGTGAGAGAAATTGTGCCTACGAAAGCCTTATCGAAAAATGGTTTCAAGTAAGTATTAGGTTAGATCAGTCTTTTTGTTTTTATTTTGTTAAATCAGAGTTTCCGCAACTAATTTCACACATTTCTGATTATCTTCATCTTCCATTTGCAAAATTAACATTAAATATATTTCTATTAATGTTGTGTGAATGATTAAACTGGAAGTTTGCTTACACGTAATTAATTTTTAAATTCCAATTAGCATAGTGTAGGTAGGCAATTATTTTCAAGTTTTTTAGAATAAGTATGCTCTCCTCTGTGCTTCATGCAATCACGAGGATCAAAAAGTAGGATGAATAAAATTGATTTCACGAAGAATTTTAATTATGGATGATGACACAAAAACTGCCTAATCTATTTTTCGTCTACAATTTGTTTCCATTCTCTCATAAATTTTCAATACGTTTGTGAAATAAATTTTTAAGTTCTTCTATTTTTTATTTTCTGAAAATATAAAAATTAAAAAAGATTGCCCCTCCATCCTTGAATATGCAAATAAAATCAGTAAAACAACGGCTGCAACTTCGAGCTGAAACAGAAGCTGCAATAGTGTCATCCTTGTAAGCTTCTCATTGATTTGAGTTGCAGCGATACCATCTCTTTGCCTTCATCCTATAGCTGCCTGGAAATTTAACTCGGCCACAAAAAAAAGAACAAAATGCTTAGGCCAAAACCATTTCTGCAATTTGCTATATCAGCGCACTCCATCCACCTGCAATCCCATAAAAAAGAAAAAAAAAAACCGTTCAACCTGGAGTAAAACTTGCAAACAAAACGAGCTGCAACAAAAAATAAGTTTATAAGAAAAAAATTTCGAAGTTTTTCTTTTGGTTTTTCCCGAATCTATGGTAGCTTAAATGCCGACAATATCATAGCTGCAACACTGTCGACAGGTAAGGGATAGGATATGCTTCCAAATTCGCATGAATAATTGACCAAATCCCACTTGTTGTTTATGAATGATAAGGGACGTTATTCATTTTTGGATTCTTTTTTCTATAAAAAGGAAATTGAACGAGAATTTTCAGAAATGAATAATGAAACCCTATCCAAAGTATATTCCATAAAGAACTGCTCTGCCCTTTTCAATCCTTGTTTTGCTAGAAGATCTCATAAAATTTGGGAGCCAACATTCTTTTGAGGGCGATGAGACTCGATATCTTGGCATTCACATGTGTGCCGAATCTGCAAATTGCGCATCAATAAGTAGTTCCTACCTTCGATTTCTGGAACCAGAGTACCACCCAAGAACCTAACTATCATGGTTTCCATTTTAGCTTTCCTTGCTGCTGCAATTGAATCGTATTGTGTTTAGGACTACAATGGATCTAATCTCTGCTGGTTCAGTTTCGTATCCTTCCCCATAGGTCTGGTCCTCAACGATTTCCCCAAAAGCATGGAGTGCCTTTCTCAATGTGCGTTTCATGATGTTGTTCGATCACCCAGGGTTGAGAGGTCTCATTCCCATGCAGCTATCCACACACTCCAAATTGCCCGTGATCAGAGGTTTCATGCATTTTTTTTAACGTAGGGCGTCCTGTTATGATTGGTCAATGATGATTTTTCATTTAACTTCAGGATCCCTTTTCGCACGAGTTGTATTTAAGACATAAACTTTGGTTGAGCGGTTGCTCATGCCCATCTATGATTCATTGTCCCATACTTATTCTCTGATCTCCGTTGATGTATATCACATTTCGAATGGATGAGTAAGTTGTATTCAGCAACTTGCAAATCAATCGCCCAGGAGATAGTCCGAATATGGATGTCATCAAAAAAGCGTGATCCTTATGTCGTCTCGGAAGATTTGGATCCTTCCACCACTGAATTGCAGGAGAAAATCCTGTCTCTTTCAGTCAAAAATGTTAATACTATCAGGGAACACTTATTATTCACGAAGTGACCAATCGGATCTCACCCAACAGAATCTATTCAACTACTAAAAGTCAATCACATGAGGAAAGAAGGAGGTGGTGATTCTACTGGGTAAAACGAGACTGTTTGGTTTCATCTCCCATCTCAATATGCATGGTAGCTTGGCTTCGCTTCTTCATGATACCAAGACTCCGGTGCTGGAATGGTCAAATTGGTATAAGGTAGCAATTGCAACAGCACGTGGTTCGCATTATCTACACAAATGATATCAGTGACTAGATTTCAACTGTGTTATTGTGCTGGAGCAAGAAGAAGAACTGGATGTCGTACTCAATATGAGCTGGAAGTTATCTGTGAGGCCAGAAGAAGTCTTGTAGAAAGTTTTGGTCATAGTGCAGAATTCACCAAATACTTATGTATATAAATGTGACCAGTTGAAGTCAATTCGTCAAGATCTTACAGTGCAACGTATTAGAAATGAATTTACAGTAAAGGTCTATGAAACACATGCACGATTAGCTCTGGAGGCTAGAGACATACCAGAATACAACCAATGTCAGTCACAGCTTCAAGCACTATATGCTGAAGGCATTCCGGGCTATTGTCATGAATTTGCAACTTACAATTTATTATACAGTTGGCTGAACCCAGGCAATACTAGTCATCTTTTGTCTTCAATAGCAAGGTTGTAAAAAGATGCCAAAAAGGACGAGGTTGTAAAGCACGCATTAGTAGTTAGAGAAGCTGTTTCTTTGGGGAATTATAATGCATTTTTTGCTTATACAGAACGGCTTCAAACTTAAGTGCCTCTCTGATATTGGACCTTTATATGAAAAAAATGCGCTTTGAAGTTGTCAGATGCATAGCCCATTCTTACAGGCCAACAGTACCAATTGGTTTTATTGCTCAAACATTAGGGTTTATGGATAATTCTTCATTTAAAGCCTGTAATGAATTTGACGGGTTTACTGAATGTGAAGAGTGGCTAAAAGCACATGGTGCTATACTGATAATGGGAAGTGAAGGAATGCTAATGTCGATGGCTCCGTCATCCCACCCCAGTTGTGCCGTTGGTTCTTGTCCCCGTCCTTCAGAGGTGGATGATAATATGTAGTGTCCCAATTAGGAAATAAATGCCATCACATGATAAATAAAACACAACAGATATGGTAAGAGTTGCAATAACGATGTTATGAGTTCCAATACAATGGCACAGAGTGAAATAAGAATACGGCATAAGGTGATGCAACCCTAGTATGACAAGAAATGATGTGGTTGGCTCGGGAACTTTCTTATACCGAGCTATTACGAGCAAAAAGACACCGATGGGACCAGTGCAGCCAAACCAATCATCTCCAATCGAGACAGGCCTACCACTTTGACATACCACCCAAGTTCGAAGCCATATCCATGTAGTGAGCTACCCGCTTTTACTGACTGGGACCAAAGATCTCTGGAATGGGCCAAGAAATTGTTCCCCAACGTGTATTTGCTGGTGGATGCTATAGCAATGAGATCACGTACAGGTATGTCTTGTGCTCAAGAACTTAGAGCGAAAGGATACACTGATTCTTACAGGTAAAACCTTTCCATTGAAAACCTTCAAGCACAGGTTTGATTTTGCTTATCTGTCCTCTTTAAAGTGTCTTTGAATTAACAAAAAACATTGAATGAAGAAGATGAGGACAATTTCATTAAAAGAAAAATAACTGTCTATAAGCTTGCAGTGTTTCGTGCAGAACACTTCTATCATGCAGTTACTACGGGCCATAGTTCCAAGTACAACCGTGGGGAGTCTGAAAGTTGTGGATGAAATCCCAATACCGCCGCCGTTCTGGAATAGAAGCAGTCACAAGTCAAGATTTAAATGCCTTCTACTCAGCTACTCAGGGGAATAATACATGAGAATTACACAATGTTTTTTCGGCGCGATGATACAATCACACAATGAAAGTTTCAAGCAAGGAGCTCCGAATACGCAATAGCCAAAGGAATGCCACACTGATATATGCATCCATTGGGATAAGAGGTGTACTCTTCCATGTCTGCAGCAACACAAAACACCCATTAAATGAGGGAGACGAGTATTAATGAACTATTTTTATCATTCTGCATTTTCGTTTTGTGTGTTATTTTTTATGATCAGAAATAGTATTTAGTTTATCGTGTTGTTCTTACAATGGTATGTGGCCACAGGTTGAAATAAGGAAGCATGCCTGATCTCAAAATATTTGTTGACTGATCCAATCTCCCACGATCCTGGCGATTACTCACATGCACAAAACTGATAGGCTTAAGGATGAGACAATTGCTAGAAGAATCAACAATGTGTTACTTATGCCCATGGGAAGATTTGATGAAGCTGAGACAAGCAGTGTTGTTGGAAGCTTTAAGGATATGAGGGAAAGCATATATGCAGATCAATTCTTTGATTTTGAGTATTTTTGACATCTTGCATAAATTTTTTAATTTCTTTTTGTGTGAAGAACAAAGACAATAGAAATCATAAAACTATCAAAAAGGAAAAAGTGCATTGTTTGTTATGATTTGCATGATTTCGATATTTCATTTTACTATTTCACTTTGCATATACACTTTGACAATAGCGACCTGTCTTTTTCTGTTGATAATGTTAAACATTTCTAGGAAAGAAGTCTACCGAGATACAGGCAGACCGATCTCCCATTTGAAGTCATCTCAAAAACAACCAGAGACACCTTTTTGCTTGTCTTTACAGGTTTGAAAAATTTAAATTCACTGCAAGGGTATAAGTATCAGTTTGATTGACCACAATAATACGATGTAGGACATTGTTTTGAATTGGTACAATTGGACTCCCAATTACAATATTGCACATAATAATTTCTTATATGAGAACCAATAAGTCACAACATTGTCTTTGCAGTTTTGGTCTATGATCTTTCCCTTCGACCGTGCCATTGCTTAAGAATGCATAAAGATGTCAATAACAATTGAGGATTATTACTAAGCAAATAGAAAAACAATTGAAGTTAATGCAACAAATTGGTACATTTTCTAAATTGCTTGAATAAATTAAAAGCTTTGAAACAAAGGAATGCACATTTGTCGATTTTAATTTTGAGTGTTTTGTTTTCCATTTCCCTTTAACATCATTTTTATTTTCTTGTTCAATAATAAAAACAAACAAAAATATTTTCTTTTCGCATTTTCTTTTGGTGTGTATTAAAAAATAAAAAGAACATAAAAATTATAAAACCATGAAAAGAAGAAAAACATTATAAAAATTCAAATTCTAAAACTCAAAACATTGCAAATGGCCATTTCACTAAATTCTTGGAAACAATAATCAATACATGCTTTTATGCTTAACGCTCATTTGTTTTTCTCAAGTCACTTTTACAATAATTAACCACAAAACCAGCACGAGAAACAGGTACAACTGAATTTTATTTTCTTTCTAATTTGCTGGAATTCATACTTATTCTTGCATTTCATATTTTATGATGCTCTCACAAAGTTTTAATTGCAGGAATAGTACTCATATTTTTCAGGTTTCGAAGACGATTACATTTCTTGCTAAGGTGATTTCCAAGAATCACAAAAAAAAAATTAGAGAAAAACATGATTTTTTTTACAGCTTGAAGGAAATGCTTCTCGTCGCACATATCATGATGTTTGTTGTTACACAACAATCTTTCATGAAATCATTTGCGTCATGATCTTTTTACCCACATTTCTCCTTCAAAGAACATTAGTCATCCATGCTGGAGTCCACTATTCCATTGCCTTATCCGTCATGACTTCACATATACCTATTCTTCTGAGTCGCATACAGTTTACCCCATTTTTCAGTTCATCTTTTGCCTCACGAATAAGACCATTCACGAATAATACCATTACACACCCTTTACATGATTACATTGCCTTGATTTCCTTGCCATAAACACTGCTTGACCATGAGATATTTTTACTTATAGTCTTACCAATCTTTTTACCAACTCGCGTTGACTGATGTGGGATTCCTTAAGGCCCACCTTTCAACAAGTCTTGCCCCATTGACCCTAGCACCTTATCTGGGATATAGACTAGAGTTCCTTTTTGAGTACTTGGAGGCTTGCATGCCTTAATGGCAAGTTCTCTCGATGACAATCATGGGAATACATCAATGTCCCTTGATCATCATATCTTGCAAGTGGCTCGACACTAGCACACCTATTCACACTTTGCAAGATGTACTCAGGTATCTTGGAACTCATTGACATCAATGGTGATTTTGCCTCACATTGGTTAATGACATTCATCACTGGCTAGTAATCCAATGACTTCTTTTCATGCTCGACATCGACACATTTATTTGCATGACTAGAATTGTAGCATCAGATTTTGTAGTGGGTGAAGACTATACACTTTTTCATGACTCCCTCAGAAGTTACAGCAGCATGACTTCAGCTATATGAGAGTATCATTGTTCCACTTTCTTTCCTTCAACATTTCCCATGATCTAGCTACAGCTGCAGTAGCATTGACAGTTACATTTTCATGATCCTATAGCAGTGACATCTTCCATGATCCATTCAAAGCAGTGACATGCTCCATGATTCAGCAGCAGCAATTTTAGTTACATTTTTATGATCCTGCAGCAATGACATCTTCTCTGATTTAGCAGTTACAGCAGTTGCACTAGCAACATCACCAACCACATTCCTATTGCATAGTTCATCATCATTCTTGGGTAAGTGGAGGTATGTTGTTTTCTGAATTTTAATCATGCAATTCCTTACATGCTAGCAATGAATAATTTGGAAAACACCCTCACCACACTCCATTTCATTTTTCACTTTCATAACCCATGCCGAGTTGCACGTGGACATGCAACGAGTTCAGTTGGGGAGGATGAGATAGAGGTTGCTGAACACTCTATGGGATCTCAAATGCAATCTTTTCAGAGGATAGGAAATCTTTTGTGGCAGCTTATTCATTTTCTCATGCATATTGTTCCTTATATAAAATGCAAAATTTGAATTGAGTATATATCACAAACCATACATTGGATTTTCATGATTTTTGGATAGGGAATGTATATTATGATGAAAAAAATTGGCAAGTTTCAGCTCAATCCAATGCATGGATTTCAAAAAAATAGCCACCATCACCTTCAGCCAATTTGCATTTTGATCGAAATCGGTGATGTGGGTTTTTCTGATTTTTGATATGGAGATGCATTCGACTTATAGAAACTTGCTTGAAAAATTTCAACCAAAACCAGATCGTAGTTTGTGAGATATTTTCTTAGGAAGTTTGTTGCAACACTAGTTGTTACTCCACCAGATTGTCCCACTTTCACAGCTGTTACTCCAGCAGCTGTTACTCTGTAACTGTTACTCCGTAGCTATTACTCCAGCAACTGTTACTCCACTAGCTGTTACTCCACCAGCTGTTACTCCAGTGGCTGTTACTCCATCAGTTGTTACTGCACCAGTTGTTACTCCTCCAATCCTTCCATTTCGCAACTGATACTCCTCCAAGCCCTCCATTTCGCAGCTGATACTCTTCCAAACCTTCCATTTCAAAGCTGCAATTCCAAACTATGTTCATTATCATCATTTCGCTACCATCATTCCACTCATTTACCATTCACCAACATTTATTTTCCGACAACTCCTCTGTTGCACTTTCCTTCATACACATTGATACACATATTGGCATGGTTCATAAAGAAAAGGGTTTCTTATGCACAATGACACTTGCTTATACATAGTTGATGATTTATTATTTCCCATGAGTGTATGGTTTAATTATTGCAGCAAGGAAACAGATGACGGAATGAATGTTGTTTACACAAGAACCAACATTCCTTGCATTCAAAAGATATCAGTTGTTACTCCATTCCTTGCATTCATAATAAAATATCATTTGTTACTCATACATTTCGCATCATGAAATAAATGTTGTTAACACAAGAACCAACATTATTTATGGTTGTTACACAAGAACCAACCATAAGAAAATTGCAGTTGTTACTCATGTGATGCGCATCCTGGAAACATTTAAAAGACATCATCAAGCAAAGCCAAAGTTTAGATGCCAAAACTTCTTAAACAGATCCATCCAAGATTGCATGAGGACATGCAATAGGTTAAGTTGGGGAGTATGTTGGGCCTCAGAAATGTCCCATTTTAGTCCACTTTACCTTTCACTATTCTTCACATTTCATCATCTCATTAACCTTTCTTATACCATTTCCATACATATATTTGGGTTTCACCTTATTATTTCCACTTTATTCATTTTAGTATTAATAAGTGAATTTATGATTAAATATTAGAAATTAACATGCTTTTTAATTAATTTCTCAACTATGGATGAGATTTGTAATGTGTAGGAATATGTGAAGGATTAATTCAAAGGACTTCTCTAATATCTCCTCCACCATTTCAAGGAGATAATTATTCAAAGCGTATTCTAGGGAGAAGATCATGGAGATTTGGATGGCATATCTTATCCAAGATTTGTGAAAGATGTGTGGAGGTTTTGAAGGGATCAGATTTTGTAATGATGGGATATTGGTTGAGAGAATAGTGGATCTGTAATTATGAGATGCTCATCTTATTTTCAAAGCTCTCATGTATAAAAGAGAGTGTTCTCTCTTCACAGTGGAGTTAGTTTTTAGATTGTAGAAGTTAGTCTTGACTTTGTAGATTGGAGAAGGGGATTCTTACCTTTGATTCATAGTCTTAGTTTTGATGCTTTCATTATTTGTAATTTGATGTTTATGATGTAATTTAAGATTGATGTTAATGTGAGCTCACGCGTATTGTCTTGTTGCTCTTCACATGTTGTTTTTTCAATTTCCTGCTGTCTTAGTTAAGTTTATTTTCATGCAATTTACTTTCAGTGGTAGTTAGTTTATTTCCATGCAATTTACTTTCAGTTGTGTGTTTCAGCTTAAGGGGGGATTATATTATCAATTAGCAAGGGGGGTTAGATTAGTTTAATTCCACTTCAGTCTTGCATATATTTTCAATCTGCTTCGTAAGTCTATGAACTCCTCAGATTGATAAATTAAATGGTTGGGAAAATACTACAACAGAATTAAACGACAATATTTATGCCCAACATTTTGGCGGTGTTGTCGGGGAGGCACGATGGATTGAAGTTCAGTTTGATTTTTTTTCCTAGAAGCGTACATTAGAGTGTGAATTTCAATTTCTACAAGAGTATTTCAATTTCTGAAAGTATGAATTTATTTTCCTGCAACGTACACTAGAGTGTGAATTTCAATTTCTGCAAGTGTGTTTGATTTCTGCAACTATGAAGAGTAATTGTTTTTTGTTTCAGCGAGATTGTTTTTCATCTGTTTCAGCAAGAGTGTTTTTATTTAGATTTGGGTGTTGTAAGAATCCTTTTTTCAAGATGATTTAACAATGAGTGTAAGCTTGGAACAACTCACTCAGATCGTTGCAAAAATCAGGTTACCTTCTTCTTGGGAAGATGAGATCCTCACAAGAGTGGAGAGCTTAATTACTCGTCCAACAACAAACGAGGAATCCTGCACATTTGATGAAGAACAATTATGCAAGCAGGAGGTCGAGGACAACAAGAAAAATCAGGATACCCTCTTCTTGGGAAGATGAGATCCTCACAAGAGTGGAGAGCTTAATTACTCCTCCAACAACAAACGAGGAATCAACATTTGGGGAATCCTGCACATTTGATGAAGAACAATTATGCAAGCAGGAGGTCGAGGACAACAAGGAGTTGCAACATGATCCGAGCGAGAGAAATTGTGCCTACGAAAGCCTTATCGAAAAATGGTTTCAAGTAAGTATTAGGTTAGATCATTCTTTTTGTTATTATTTTGTTAAATCAGAGTTTCCGCAACTAATTTCACACATTTCTGATTATCTTCATCTTCCATTTGCAAAATTAACATTGAACATATTTCTATTGTTGTTGCGTGAATGGTTAAACTGGAAGTTTGCTTACACGTAATTAATTTTTAAATTCCAATTAGCATAGTGTAGGTAGGGCATTGCTTTCAAGTTTTTTAGAATAAGTATGCTCTCCTCGGCGGTTCGTGCGATGGCGAGGATCAGAAAGTAGGATGAATAAATTTATCTCAGGAAGAATTTTAATTATCGATGATGACACAAAAACTGTCTAATCTATTTTTCGTCCACAATTTGTTTCCATTTGCTCATAAATTTTCAATACGTTTGTGAAATAAATTTTTAAGTTCTTCTATTTTTTATTTTATGAAAACATAAAAAATAAAAAAAATTGCACCTCCATCCTTGGATCTGCAAATAAAATCAGTAAAACAGCGGCTGCAACTCCGAGCTGAAACAGAAGCTGCAACAGTGTCATCCTTGTAAGCGTCTCATTGATTTGAGTCGCAACGATACCATCTCTTTGCCTTCATCCTATAGCTGCCTGGAAATTTAACTCAGCCACAAAAACAAGAACAAAATGCTTAGGCCAAAACCATTTCTGCAATTTGTTGTATCCGTGCACTCCATCCACCTACAATCTTAAAAAAAAAAAAAAAAAAACCGTTCAACCTGGAGTAAAACTTGCAAACAAAACCAGCTGCAACAAAAAATAAGTTTATAAGAAAAAAATTTCGACGTTTTTCTTTTGGTTTCTCCCGAATCTATGGTAGCTTAAATGACGGCAATATCACAGCTGCAACACCATCACAGGTAAGGGATAGGATATGCTTTCAAATTCGCATGAATAATTGACCAAATCCCACTTGTTCTTTATGAATGATAAAGGACGTTATTCATTTTTGGATTCTTTTTGTTATAAAAAGGAAATTGAACGAGAATTTTCATAAATGAATAATGAAACCCTATCCAAAATATATTCCATTAAGAACTGTTCTATGCTTTTCAATCCTTGTTTTGCTAGAAGACCTCATAAAATTCGGGAGCCAACATTCTTGTGAGGGCCATGAGACTCGATATCTTGGCATTCACATGTGTTCCGTATCTGCAAATTTCCCATCAATAAGTAGTTCCTACCTTCGATTTCTTGAGCCGGAGTACCACCCAAGAACCTAACTATCATGGTTTCCATTTTAGCTTTCCTTGATGCTGCAATTGAATCGTATTGTGCTTAAGACTACAATGGATCTAATCTCTGTTGGTTCAGTTTCTTATCCTTCCCCATAAGTTTGGTCCTCAACGATTTCCCCAAAAGCAGGGAGTGCCTTTTTCAATGTGTGTTTCATGATGTTGTTCGATCACCCAGGGTTGAGAGGTCTCATTCCCATGCAGCTATCCACACACTCCAAATTGCCCATTATCAGAGGTTTCATGCAGTTTTTTTAACGTAGGGCATCATGTAAGAGTTGTATTTAAGACAGAAACTTTGGTTGAGCGGTTTCTCATGCCCATCTATGATTCGTTGTCCCATACTTATTCTCTGATCTCCGTTGATGTATATCACATTTTGAAGGGATGAGTAAGTTGTATTCAACAACTTGCAAATCAATCGCCTAGGAAATAGTCCGAATATGGATGGCATCAACAAAGCGTGATCCTTATGCTGTCTCGGAAGATTTGGATCCTTCCACTGAATTGCAGGAGAAAATCTTGTCTCTTTTAGTAAAAAATGTTAATACTCTCGGGGAACACTTATTATTCACGAAGTGAGTAATCGGATCTCACCCAGTAGAATCTATTCAACTACTAAAAGTCAATCACATGAGGAAAGAAGGAGGTGGCAATTCTACTGGGTAAAATGAGACTGTTTCGTTTCATCTCCCATCTCTATATGCATGGTAGCTTGGCTTCGATTATTCATGATACCAAGACTTCGGTGCTAGAATGGTCAAATTCGTATAAGGTAGCAATTGGAACAACACGTGGTTCGCATTATCTACACAAATGATATCAGTGATTGGATTTGAACTATGTTATTGTGCTGGAACAAGAAGAAGAACTGGATGTCCTACTCAGTATGAACTGGAAATTATCTGTGAGGCCAGAAGAAGTCTTGCAGAAAGTTTTGGTCATAGTACAGAATTCACCAAAGACTTATGTATATAAATGTGACCAGTTGAAGTCAATTCGTCAAGATCTTACAGTGCAACGTATTAGAAATGAATTTACAGTAAAGGTCTATGAAACACATGCACGATTAGCTCTGGAGGCTAGAGACATACCAGAATAAAACCAATGTCAGTCACATCTTCAAGCGTTATATGCTGAAGGCATTGAGGGCTGTCATCATGAATTTGCAGCTTACAATTTATTATACAGTTGGTTGAACCCAGGCAACACTAGTCATATTTTGTCTTCAATGGCAAGGTTGTAAAAAGATGCCAAAAAGGATGACGTTGTAAACCACACATTAGTAGTTAGAGAAGATGTTTCTTTGGGGAATTATAATGCATTTTTCGCTTATACAGAAGGGCTTCAAACTTAAGTTCCTGTCTGATATTGGACATTTATATGAAAAAATGCGTTTTGAAGTTGTCAGATGCATAGCCCATTCTTACAGGCCAGCAATACCAATTGGTTTTATTGCTCAAACATTAGGGTTTATGGATAATTATTCATTTAAATCCTGTAATGAATTTGATAGGTTTGCCCAATGTGAAGAGTGGATAAAAACACATGGTGCTATACTGATCATGGGAAGTTAAGGAATGCTAATGTCGACGGCTCCGTCGTCCCACCCCAATTGTGTTGTTGGTTCTTCTCCCCGTCCTTCAGAGGTGGATGATAATAAGTAGTGTCCCAATTAGGAAATAAATGCCATCACATGATAAATAAAACACAACGGATATAGTAAGACTTGCAATAATGATGTTATGAGTTCCAATACAATGGCGTAGAGTGAAATAAGAATATGGCATAAGGTGACGCGACCCTAGTATGACAAGAAATGACGTGGTTGGCTCAGGAAATTTCTTATACCGAGCTATTACCGGCAAAAAGACATCGATGGGACCAGTGCAGCCAAACCAATCAATCTCCAGTCGAGACAAGCCCACCACTTTAACATACCACCCAAGTTCGTAGCCATATCCATGTACTGAGCTACCCGCTTTTACTGATTGGGAGCAAAGATCTCTGGAATGGGAAAATAAATTGTTCCCCGACGTGTATTTGCTGGTGGATGCTATCGCAATGAGATCACGCACAGGTATGTCTTGTGCTCAAGAACTTAGACCGAAAGGATACAATGATTCTTACAGGTAAAAGCTTTCCATTGAAAACCTTCAAGCACAGGTTTGATTTTGCTTATCTGTCCTCTTTAAAGTGTCTTTGAATTAACAGAAAACATTGAATGAAGAAGATGAGGACAATTTCATGAAAAGAAAAATAACTGCCTATAAGCTTGCAGTGTTTCGTGCAGAACACTTCTATGAAGCAGTTACTACGGGTCGCAGTTCCAAGTACAACCGCGGGGAGTCTGAAAGTTGTGGATGAAATCCCAATACCACCACCGTTCTGGAATAGAAGCAGTCACAAGTCAAGATTTAAATGCCTTCTACTCAGCTACCCAGGGGAATAATACATGCTGATACACGTTGACCGATACACATGGAGAATTACACAATGTTTTTTTGGCGCAATGATACAATCACACAATGAAAGTTTCAAGGAAGGAGCTTCGAATACTCAATAGCCAAAGGAATGCCACATTGATATATGCATCCATTGGGATAAGAGGTGTACTCTTCCATGTATGCAGCAACACAAAACACCCATTAAATGAGGGAGAGGAGTATTAATGAACTATTTTTATCATTCTGCATTTTGGTTTTGTGTTTTTTTTATGATCGGAAATAGTATTTCATTTATCGTGTTGTTCTTACAATGGTATGTGGCCACAGGTTGAAATAAGGAAGCATGCTTGATCTCGAAATATTTGTTGACTGATCCAATCTCCCATGATCCTGGCGATTACTCACATGCACAAAATTAATAGGCTTAAGGATGAGACAATTGCTAGAAGAATCAACAATGTGTTACTTATGCCCATGGGAAGACTTGATGAAGCTGAGACAAGCAATGTTGTTGGAAGCTTTAAGGATATGAGGGCATGCAGATCTGCAGATCAGTTCTTTGATTTTGAGAATTTTTGACATCTTGCATCATTTTTTTAATTTCTTTTTGTGTGAAGAACAAAGACAATAGAAATCATAAAACTATCCAAAAGGAAAAGGTGCATTGTTTGCTATGATTTGCATGATTTCGATATTTCATTTAAATATTTCACTTTGCATATGCACTTTGACAATAGCGCCTGTCTTTTTCTGTCGAAAATGTTAAAAATTGCAAGGAAAGAAGTCTACCGAGAAACAGGCAAACCGAGTTCCCATTTGAAGTCATCTCAAAAACAACGAGAGACACCTTTTTGCTTGTTTTTACAGGTTTGAAAAATTTAAATTCACTGCAATGGTATAAGTATCAGTTTGATTGACCACAATAATACGATGTAGGACATTGTTTTGAATTGGTACAATTGGACTCCCAATTACTATATTGCACATAATAATTTCCTATATGAGAACCAATAAGTCACAACATTGTCTTTGCAGTTTTGGTCTATGATATTTCCCTTCGACCATGCCATTGCTTAAGAATGCATAAAGATGTCAATAACAATTGAGGATTATTACTCAACAAACAGAAAAACAATTGAAGTTAATGCAACAAATTGATGAGGATCATACTCTGGTACAATTTCTAAATTGCTTGAATAAATTAAAAGCTTTGAAACAAAGGAATGCACATATGTCGGTTTTAATTTTGAGTGTTTTGTTTTCCATTTTCCTATAACATCATTTTTATTTTCCTGTTCAATAATAAAAACAAACAAAAATATTTTCTTTTCGCATTTTCTTTTGGTGTGTATTAAAAAATAAATAAATAAACATAAAAAGTATAAAACCATGAAAAGAAGAAGAAAAATTATAAAAATTCAAATTCTAAAACTCAAAACATAAAAATTGTAAATGGCCATTTCACTAAATTATTGGAAACAATAATCAATACATGCTTTTATGCTTAATGCTCGTTTGTTTTTCTCAAGTCACTTTTACAATAAATAACGAAAAAACCAGCACGAGAAACAGGTACAACTGAATTTTATTTTCTTTCTAATTTGCTCGAATTCATACTTATTCTTGCATTTCATATTTTATGATGCTCTCACAAAGTTTTGATTGCATGATTAGTACTCATATTTTTCAGGTTTCGAAGACGATTACATTTCATGCTAAGGTGATTTCCAACAATCACAAAAAAAATAAAAAAATTCAAAGAAAAACATGATTTTTTTTACAGCTTGAAGGAAATGCTTCTCATCGCACATATCATGATGTTTGTTGTTACACAACAATCTTTCATGAAATCATTTGCGTCATGATATTTTTACCCACATTTCTCCTTCAAAGAACATTAGTCATCCATGCTGGATTTCACTATTCCATTGCCTTATCCGTCATGACGTCACATATACCTATTCTTCTCAGTCGCATACAGTTTACCCCATTTTTCAGTTCATCTTTTGCCTTGCGAATAAGACCATTCACGAATAATACCATTACACACCCTTTCCATGATTACATTGCCTTGATTTCCTTGCCATAAACACTGCTTGACCATGACATATTTTCACTTATAGTCTTACCAATCTTTTTACCATCTCGCGTTGACTGATGTGGGATTCCTTAAGGCCCACCTTTCAACAAGTCTTGCCCCATTGACCTCAGCACCTTATCTGGGATATAGACTAGAGTTCCTTTTTGAGTACTTGGAGGCTTGCATGCCTTAATGGCAAATTCTCACGATGACAATCATGGGAATACATCAATGTCCGTTGATCATCATATCTTGCAAGCGGCTCAACATCAGCACACTTATTCGCACTTTGCAAGATGTACTCAGGTATCCTGGCACTCATTGACATCAATGGTGAGTTTGCCTCGCATTGGTTAATGAAATTCATGAATGGCTGGTAATCCAATGAATTCTTTTCATGCTCGACATCGACACATTTATTCGCATGACTAGAATTGTACCATCAGGTTTTGTAGCGGGTGAAGACTATACACTTTTTCATGACTCCCTCAGCAGTTACAACATCATGACTTCAGCTATATGAGAGTATCACTGTTCCACTTTCTTCCTTCGACATTTCCCATGATCTAGCTACAACTGTAGTAGCATTCACAGTTACATTTTCATGATCTTGCAGCAATGACATCTTCCATGATCCAGTCACAGCAGTGACATGCTCCATGATTCAGCAGCAGCAATTTCAGTTACATTTTTATGATCCTGCAGCAATGACATCTTCTCTGATCCAACATTTACAGCAGTTGCACTAGCAACATCACCAACCACATTCCTATTGCATAGTTCATCATCATTCTTGGGTAAGTGGAGGTTTGTTGTTTTCTCAATTTTAATCATGCAATTCCTTACATGCTAGCAATGAATAATTTGGAAAACACCCTCACCACGCTCCATTTCATTTTTCACTTTCATAACCCATGCCGAGTTGCACGTGGACATGCAACAAGTTCAGTTGGGGAGGATGAGATAGAGGTTGCTGAACACTCTATGGGATCTCAAATGCGATCTTTTCAGAGGACAGAAAATCTTTTGTGGCAGCTTATTCATTTTCTCATGCATATTGTTCCTTATATAAAATGCAGAATTTGAATTAAGTATATATCAAAAACCATACATTGAATCCTCATGATTTTTTGATAGGGAATGGATAATATTATGATGAACAAAATTGGCAAGTTTCAGCTCAATCCAGTGCACGGATTTCAAAAAAACAGCCATCATCACCTTCAGCCAATTTGCATTTTGCTTGAAATCCGTGATGTGGGTTTTTCGGATTTTTGATATGGAGATGCATTCGACTCATAGAAACTTGCTTGAAAAATTTCAGCCAAACCCAGATTGTAGTTTGTGAGATATTGTCTCAGGAAGTTTGCTGCAACACTAGTTGTTACTCCACCAGATTTGCCCACTTTCGCAGATGTTACTCCAGCAGTTGTTACTCCAGCAACTGTTACTCCATAGCTGTTACCCCACCAGCTATTACTCCAGTAGCTATTACTCCATCAACTTTTACTCCACCAGCTGTTACTCCTCCAATCCTTCTATTTCGCAGATGATACTCCTCCAAGCCTTCCATTTCGCAGCTGATACTCCTCCAAGCCTTCCATTTCGCAGTTGATACTCTTCCAAACCTTCCATTTCACAGCTGCAATTCCAAACTATGTTCATTATTATCATTTCGCTACCATCATTCTACTCATTTACCATTCACCAACATTTATTTTCCGACAACTCCTCTGTTACACTTTCCTTCATACACATTGATACACATATTGGCATGATTCATAAAGAAAAGGGTTTCTTATGCACAGTGACACTTGCTTATACATAGTTGATGATTTATTATTTCCCATGAGTGTATGGTTTAATTATTGCAGCAAGGAAACAGATGACGGAATGAATGTTGTTTACACAAGAACCAACATTCCTTGCATTCAAAAGATATCAGTTTTACTCCATTCCTTGCATTCATAAGAAAATACCAGTTGTTACTCATACAATTCGCATCATGAAATAAATGTTGTTAACACAAGAACAAACATTCTTTATGGCTGTTACACAAGAACCAACATTCCTTATGGTTGTTACACAAGAACCAACCATAAGAAAATTCCAGCTGTTACTCATGTGATGCACATCCTGGAAACATTTAAAAGACATCATCAAGCAAATCCAAAGTTTAGATGCAAAAAGTTCTTAAGCAGATCCATGCAAGGTTGCATGAGGACATGCAATAGGTTCAGTTGGGGAGTATGTTGGGCCTCAGAAATGTCCCATTTTAATCCACTTTACCTTTCACTATTCTTCACATTTCATCGTCCCATTAACCTTTCTTATACCATTTTCATACATATATTTGGGTCTCACCTTATTATTTCCACTTTATTCATTTTAGTATTAATAAGTGAATTTATGATTAAATATTAGAAATTAACATGCTTTTTCATTAATTCCTCATGTATGGATGAGCTTTGTAATGTGTAGGAATATGTGAAGGATTAATTCAAAGGACTTCTCTAATATCTCCTCCCCCATTTCAAGGAGATAATTATTCAAAGCATATTCTAGGGAGAAGATTGTGGAGATTTGGATGGCATATCGTATCCAAGATTTGTGAGAGATGTGTGGAGGATTTGAAAGGATCATATTTCGTAATAATGGGATATTGGTTGAGAGAATAGTGGATCTGTAATAATGAGATGCTCATCTTATTTGCAAAGCTATCATGTATAAAAGAGAGTGTTCTCTCTTCATATGGGAGGTAGTTTTTAGATTGTAGAATTTAGTCCTCACTTTGTAGATTCGACAAGGGGACTCTTACCTTTGATTCATAGTCTTAGTTTTGATGCTTTCATTATTTGTAATTTGATGTTTGTGATGTAATTTAAGATTGATGTTAATGTGAGCTCACACGTATTGTCTTGTTGCTCTTCACATGTTGTCTTTTCAATTTCCTGCTTTCTTAGTTAAGTTTATTTTCATGCAATTTACTTTCAGTTGTAGTTAGTTTATTTCATGCAATTTACTTTCAGTTGTGTGTTTCAGCTTAAGGGGGGATTAGATTATCAATTAGCAAGGGGGGTTAGATTATTTTAATTCCACTTCAGTCTTGCATATACTTTGCATGTGCTTCGTAAGTCTACGAACTCCTTGGATTGATAAATTAAATGGTTGGGAAAATACTACAGCAGAATTAAACGACAATATTTCCGCCCAATAGTCATCATCATAATCGTCATCACTGCCATCATCATCATCATCATTGTTATTGTAATCATCATCATAATTTCCATCGTCATCATCATCATCATTTCTTTCATTTACATTTAGTGTTTTTTTTGCTACTTGTTATATATGAATGATAATTAGGTTATATGGGCAATTGAGAGTGATGTGGGGGAGGGGGGGCATACAACCTCCCACCTTCACATGGTTGGTCCTATTTAGTAGAGAATAAATTATTCTAGAAACCATGAGAAGCCGATCTTCATCATTACCATCATTGTTTGATTCCATAACCAATGGATAAAGGTGTGTCAAAACAAACTAATATATATAAATCTATTTCGAACTAACTAATAAAATACACATTGCAAGGAGTTGTGTATTGAAAATTTTGGGTTGCATAGAATTGGCATTTAAAAACTCCGCTTTCTAGTGAAATTCCAAAGATGAGCTTGCGAGTGATTTTGATTTGTGATCATAGCTCCAAAAATACAAATTTTCATTTATTTTAAAATTATAAACCATTAAGGATATTGGTAATTTTTATGTTAATTACCTAAAACCTGAAAAATTAAAAACCCTATTCACTTATCATAACATTGAATCCTAGTGATCAAAAGTTGTCCTCTAGTCCAAGTAGCATAAGGGGCACTCAAAACGCCTCAGCCCTGATAATAGTTCCAAATAAATCAAAGATTTTCCCATGGTATAATTATAACCCCCTAACCCCCTAGACATCTAGCCTCCTAATCCCCAAACAATCATATCCCCCTAACCCCCTACCCCCTACCCCCTATACTATAATACATAAAACAAATTATATTGAAATAAAAAAGTTTAACAATATTTGATATATTATATAACATATAACTTCATATGTAACTCTAGAACCAATTCCTCCAAACACATATAGCCTAAACAAATTCACATCCACCTTCCTCTAAACTAGCTTGCAACCCGTATTTAATTGGCACCCAAATTGAAATAGCAATAAACTAGTGGTAAATTACCAATTCAAAATCAACACTCAAATTGAAATAACACTAAAGCAGTGTGAAATTGCACCCAAGGAGACTGTTAGATGCTTGTGGAGGTAGGTGATCAGTAGACCAAGTTGAATACATGGTTTTCTCAACAACTATAATGATAAGATTTATCTCAGTAACTCCTCCCACATTATTTTCTCAGTAATTCATCCCACATTGTTTTTTGATTAAGTGTTTTCTTAGTAACTTGCCCCTCATTGTCTTCTCAGTAAGGGAAGTCTAAGTAACTCACCCCACATTGTCTTCTCAGTAAGGGTTTTCTCGATATATCACCCCACTTGTGCTACATTGTTTTCTTAGTAAGGGGTTTTTGAATAACTCATCCCACATTGTTTTCTTAGTAGGAGTTTTCTCAATAACTCATCCCACATTTTTTCTCAGTAAGGGTTTTCTCCATAGCTCATCCCACATTGTGTCCAATCCATTGGATGAGAACTACATTCTTACGTGAAAAACCTAAATGATCAGCATATACAAATTGGGCATAAAGTTTGTGGGAAGGTAGATACCTACCCCATTGTGCAACCATTGTGTCGTTCCCATGGAGAGACATATCCCAAAGTGAAATACTAGTTTATACTTTGATTTCTATAATAAATATGTAGATCGTGGTCCAAGGAAAAATGAAATAGTATCTCAATTTAGAAACCATATGTATGAAACATAGTAGCTAAAGTCTGATTTTGTGTTGTAAATTCACCTGTAACTGAAGCAAATAAGTCTTGATTCATATCTACCCAGCTCTGTCAGGATACCCAAAGGCAGTAATTCATGCATCAACTTGTAAATTGAAATAAGGATAAAATCAGATCTGAAATAACTAAAGAAAACAATTTTCTTTAATAGATAGAAATACACAACACTATGAGAACAAACGTATACGTACACACACACCGAACATGGAAAAACTCTAGATTTTACTTCCTTCACTTTAGCAATTCTAAAAAGGAATACAAGCATGCCACACAACTATTTTACAACCATATTTTACAATCAAGCTTTCCACCATCATACAAGGCGTCTAGAGCCTTCGATTACGGTTGGTGTGGAGATGGATTCATCCAGAATCCTCTACTCATTTAATTCAAAAATTACATTTATAACTATCATCCATAATTGTTGAATGACCTGGACCTACTGGGTGAGATGGATTTCAACAGTTCATAAATGGCACAATTTGGTTTCAACAACCAACACTATAGATTTCCTAAAGATAACAGAGTTGAGAGTTAGTGGCTAAAATAAAAACCATATCTTGACACCAACAAAACCAACTATGCTTGATCAAAAAGTGAAAGCTGATATTAGATTTGTATAATCTGAAGGTTGATATTAGTAACCTATAGATCATGGTCCTCTATAAATTGTATCTCAATAATATATAGTTCCTATATACCATTGATCCGAGTGGTCCTACAACCAATAAAAACCCATAGCTATTTCTCAACTATGAGCTAACTTGGTCATCAATTCTTTGTTTGGTTCTAGCTTCCCAATTCTCGATAATATTATGGAAATATTCTATAGCATTGCATGTGGCTCTGCAATGTCCACATCTCGGTATTCTTGGTAGAGGATGTGGATCTATAATGTCCCCTTTTTCCTAAATCAACCCCTATTTCATCTAACAGTTATAAAAATTTGAAGGTATCTTCTGAAGAGTTCCCAATTGTTATACCCCTATTTACGACCCCCTTGGTATCACCAGGAACCTTTACCAACTTTAAGCTATTGAGACACTTTTATTTTCTCATAACTTATTATTATTCAATAATAATAATAATTTATTAATTTATTGAGAAACTTCATTATTTTCTCCATTGGAAAAATACACTTTCTAGAACCATTAGTGAGTTGTCAGGAGATTAGATTCATGATTTGGATCCTACGTGTTATGAGGTAACATTGCTAAGCTCTAGGTGTCCACATTCATCCCCTCTACCTTCACCATCCATCTATATAATGAAGGTATTCCTAGGGAGAAAGAGGAGGAAAAATTGAGAGCGCCCTTTTACTCTGAAAAATTATAGAGAGAAAGAAAAGGAGGAGCTTGGATCAAGGATCCAAGGGGATCTCTCATCATGAATGAAGGTATAACTTTGTGATGTATTGATTTTCATTTCAATAAGACATATTGATGGTTTCCCACCATATTCATTTTTCTATTTTAATGGTATACGCTTGTATATGGAATCTTTTTGTTGATGTAATTGTAACTTCGAAATGTATTTCATATATGTATATTCCTATAGAGATGTTATTTATCCTCTATACGGAAGTGTCGTCATTTAAATTGTAAGTGTCATAACTTATACTTGATGGGTTATTAGACCACCTTGATGGGGTCGACCCTATATAAGTCATGTGGGTCAAAGGGTTATTAGAACACCCTATTAGGGGTTGGCCCAGTCAACATTATGTTATGTGGTTAAGTTAAGGCAGACCTAGGAGAGGTTATTAGGCAAGTCAAGTCAAGTATAAATAGAGTGCGGGAGGAACTCTATTTGATCATTAAATTTCTCACTCTTACACTCATTGGAGAGTAGCACGCTAGTGGAGGAGGAGAAGCTGCTGCTAGGAGTATATATCTTATGCTTGCGTTGTATCATTGCTCTATCTATCTCTGAGGAAGTTGTGGGGTTTTTCACCTTTTTGGTTTTCCCCGGTGAAACTTTGTGTCTCTTGTGTGCTTGCATTATTGTGTCCATGATTGATATGTTGTAGATATGCTGTAGATATGTTGTACATGTTATTCTCTCAATTAAGATCCTATATCAGATTGAAAATTCTGAAAAGCTAACATGGTATTAGAGCTAGCCTGAAAGAAGGCATGGTATGGCATTTATGGCACTTGTTGCACTTGCGAAGCTAGGGCTTGATATAGAAAAAATCAATCATCATAGAACTTTCTCTATAAATCCATTTTGCAGAAGTTTCAAGATCTTAAACTTTTACAGGTCGAAGACGATATCCCAATGTACCTTGTGTCGGAAGCACAACTTCTAGTTCATTGTATTTTGTGCTTTATGATATGTACAATATTAAACAAGTGACCTAGGAAAAAAGCTCACAAATTGGGATAGGAAGCTCCAAATGAAATTTTGTCTAATGTGACGGGTAGGGAACAGACTTTACTTTCACATGTCGAAGGTTCAGAGGCCGAAAGTGAACCAGTGACACGTGGCACACCGTACAAGTTCGCTCTTCTGTTTTATCCCATAAACAGGTCATGTTGTGACACTTGGAATAACTCTCTCTCGGAGAATCCATTTGAGGTCAAACATGTGGGGTTGGAAAGATAACAGGTTAGGATACGACAGGAAAAAATTTCAGACCCTGTAGATCTAAAATTTTGGAGTTACACCAGAAACAATTAGGTGCATATTTATGTCAAAACAAAATTGGATTTTGAGCACCTTCATTCATGGCTACAAGAATTCAGGGCTTCGGAGAAAGTTGGAATTTTTGTAATCAGAGACCACGGCTGGATTCGCCTCATCAAAATAGAAATTTAGAGACCAAGATCGAATTTTTTGGTTGGGTAGAAGGTCGGGCTTGATCAAACCCTAGTTCGAAACTTTGATCAGAAAGGTGAAAAATTAGGGCTTCTGCAAAAATGGGAATTTTTTAAATCTGTGACCATAACTGGAAGCTCCTTGAAAAATAAAAGTTCAGAGCTTTGGATCAAACGATTTGGTTGGGTGAATCTCCAAGAAACTCAAACTCTAGTTCAGGGTCCTCCCTAGTGAATCCATAAGATTGAAAAGGAAATTTGAGGGGTGAAACTTTGCAGTTTTCAAATTCTGAGTATAGCAGGTTGATCAGCTCATCAAGGTGCATCTTTCTATCCTTTCAGAAGTTTGAAATTCAAAGTTTGAATTTTTAGGGTTTCCTAATCGAACTCCAGATCCAGTTTCTACAAATCAAGTGGATTGGGTTAATCCCATAAGAGAATGGATTGGTCACCTGCATAAGTGAAGAAGTTCCTGTTTCAGAGGGAGATGAGGCTAAGACCTTACATAAGAAGATTACAAGCAATCTCTACATGTATGACTTATCCAGGTATGTTTCGAGATCTATTCATGATTAAGTTTATGGTATGTTTGTCTTCATTAAGGTTAGTACAATTTTGATTAACTTTAGACTTGTCGTATCACATTAATAAAATTATGAATGAAGATATTCATTGATTAGGGTTTTGATACTTATGATTGTACTAATGCATTGTTGTATTGTATGAGGTTGATGTTGTCTGCTAACATGAAAGGTACATCAAGAAAGACAAATCATGTTCTAGTTCAAGAACATATGACCATGGTGACATGAAGACAAAGATTCATCCATTGTCATGGATCACATAGAAGCTCTACTTACGAGGTATGTATAATTTAGTTCTACAATGCTTAACCTATGATATATTTAGGTTACTAGCACAATTCATTGAAGAGAACAAGAAGACATTGCTAGACATAACTAGCAAATATGATAACCAGGTATGTTTTTCCTATATCAAGTTAGAATCCTACCTTGTGTTAGGATCTTATACTGTTGTATTGTTGATAATGATTATTCATGAAGTTAGAAATGTAAGTAATCAAGGGTTTATGCATATTATGTCTCTTACCTTGATTGATGATATGACTAACCAAAAAAGTTGTTTGGTCAAATAAGAATATGCATGGGTGAAAGAAGTATTCCCTGAAACCTTGAATACTAATGTTTATTATCTGTGTTTGAAATGATCATGACTATACATGTTTAAGATTATTTTGTTTTGAAAGTATTGAGATTATACTAATGAATGTATGTATGATACCTCGAGGATAACACAATGATGATACTAGTAAGTATGCATAAGTGATAGAGGATGGATAGAAGTTCAAGGACAGGTAATCCAAGAAGCAAAGATCAAGAGGGAGCACACTTCAGTAGTTCCTACAAGGAAGCAAATATTGAGAGGGAGTCCACCCTACAAACCAAACAAAGATAAGTATTTAAATTGTCATCTCTTGCATATTTGTTTGTTTAAATAATATTGTTCAACGATGTATGCATATGTTCCTAGACTTAGGGTGTGTATTATGCATATTAGAATAATTGCATTAATGAACAGTATACTACTAATATGCATGTGATGGGTAAGTGTCCTATGGAACTGTACAACATTCCATTGCTATTTATCTCGAATGAAACCTCCTTGCTGACATGTTGAGAGTTGTGAACACTCTTAACAATGTTCTGGTAGAGATTGGATGCCATCTAGAAAGTTACGGGATATGGATAAATGTTGTATTGAAGAATTGTCTAAGATAATTGCATGATTGTATGACATATTTATTTATGTGTAAGAATTTGTTATGAAAACTATGAGATGTTTTCTAATCTTGCAATTTAACTTGTTTTGTAGGAAAGATCGTATACCATCACCTACAAAAGAAGGACTACAACATTTGTTCAACAACAAAGTTATCTATTGAAGATATTGAAAATATTGAAGTTCCTAGGATTTGGGAAGAATGCCATGATCGAGGAGTACCAATCGATCATGAAGAATGATGTTTGGGATGCAGTCCTAAGACCTGAAGGGAAGTCCATTGTGACTTCCAAGTGGATCTATAAGATCAAGCATACTGCAGATGGAAGCATAGAAAAATACAAAGGGAGGTTTGTAGCTCGTGGCTTCTCTCGGAAAGAGGGAATAGACTATGAAGATACTTTTGCTCCTATAGCCAAATACACTTCCATTAGATCATTACTTAATCTGGCTACAGTGATGAAATGGAAGATACACTAGATGGATGTAAAGATAGCTTTCTTGAATGGTGTAGTCGAAGAGGAAGTGTATGTCGAGAAGCCACTCAGTTTTGAGACACATGACAGGGAGTCATATGTGTGCAGGTTGAAGAAAGCCTTGTATGGCTTGAAGCAAGCTCCTAGGACTTGGTATGGTAGGATAGACAGATTTCTATCTATTTTGTGATTTACCAAGAGTAAAGAGGATTCCAACCTTTACTACAAGGTTGAGGAAAGAAATCCACTGATACTACTTTTATATGCGGATGACCTATTTGTAACAAGTGAGTATGGGTCGATTGCTAATACCAAGAGGAAGCTTGCTGCCAAATTCAAGATGAAGGACCTAGGGATGATGCACTATTTCCTAGGCATGGAGGTGTGGCAGAGTGCATATGGAATCTTCCTTGGACAAGGGAAGTACGCAGTAGAGATCCCGAAGAGGTTCGGGATGATGGACTGCAAGTCCATGGCCACACCTATGGAATTGAACCTGAAGCTTCTGTGTGATGCTTCAACTGATTTGGTTGTTGTCAATGTGTATCGTCAGATGATTGGGTCCTTGATGTACCTGACGAACACTAGACCAAATATTTGCTTTGCGGTGAACACATTGAGCCAGTTCCTAATGGATCCCAGAGGTGTTCACCTAGTTTCTGTAAAGCATATTCTGAGGTACTTGAATGGTACAATTCATTATGGGCTCAAGTATGACGCGAATAAAAAGTTTAACCTGCAATGTTATGTTGATTCGGACTGGGCAGGCAGTGCTGCAGATAGGAAGAGCACCTCTGGGTGCTACTTCAGTATGGGATCATGTGTGATCTCTTGGTTTAGAAGGAAGCAGTCCTACATAGCACTAAGTACAGCTGAAGTAGAGTATGTTTCAGCTTGTTTGGCTAGTTGTGAGGCAGTATGGCTGAGGAAGCTACTGTCTGAGTTATTTGATCTCCCGTTGGATGCTACTGGTATCTTTTGTGACAGCCATAGTTTTGTGAATTTGTCTGAGAACCCAATGTTTCATTGATCCAGATTTACGTGGGAACGAAACAAAAGATAGCATATACAGAATCATACACAGAGATATATTGCAAATAACACAGTGATACAGTAAACACATATTCTATTAAATAGCGGAAATAGAACAGACTGTAAATACAATAGCTGGAATGGTGGTAGCTATCTCTGAGAGGAGATGTGGCCGCTATGCTCATTCATGCCAAGATGATTACAAAGAGAGACCGAAAGGGCCTATTTATCATAAGCATGAGGGAAAGAAACCCAAACATCCAAAAACCTAACCCTAGAAGATGAACCGTCATAAAGTCATGTGGGCCCCGTTTGGGTAAGTTAGTACATCAACTTCCCGGGGTCGTAACTTTTGCATACGATCTCCGTTTGGGGCGCTCGGTAGCCCGTTGGAAAGGTCTATCCGATATTTACAACTTTCGACTGGGACCAAATAAATGCCGGGTGGCAGCCATTTGGCCCCCAAAATTGCCAAAAAAGGTCGTTTAGGGCCTCAAAATGGCTCCGGAAGTTCAGCACCCGAAAAACTGCTAAAAATAGTAATTTACCAACATTGCCAGAAGACTGTTTTGAGCCAGTTGGAAGAGGTGGGCCGCCACCGATATCCACCTGGATCAATCCTCCCTCCTTAGGAAGCAATGGTCTCCATTGCGTTAAATCCATTATCATATGTCGAGCTGTGTGTCGAGTTGAGCTCTTGGTGCGACATTTGCTGAAGTGGAAAGGTTGCCTTACTTTGACATCTTCAGAGGGTTGTAATTGTTGTTGATGGATGCGCTGGAGCTGTTCAACAGTTTTGATTATTGTGGTATCCTTGGTATGCACCAATGTGGATGGTTTCTTTTTGGAGGGGCCCCTTGAATGCGTGGCCTTGCACTGTGGAGGTACCCGAATAGGCGATGCTGCACTAACTTTGTGTTTTTCTTGTTTCTGCTGAGTAGAAGGATAGTCTGCAGAGGCTGTGGATGTCTCCGCGATCTGATGTTCACCTTTAGTGGCAATTGCGAATAGGGAAAATTTCCCAGTGTGGGAGATTATCTTCCTTCCCTGCTTGTTTGGGGTAGGTGCAACTATCTCTGGTATCCGATAGAGTTGTCCTCCCAAAGTGACAATGACACTGCGAGGTCGTGATTCATACACAGCATGACGCCTCCACATATATGGTTGTCCTAAAAGAACATCACATACTTCAAGTGGGGCCACATCACACAAAACCTCATCTTTGAAGGGCTTGATGCCATATGGTAGGCGACATTGGTGACTAACACAGATCCTCTGTCCTTGGCTTAGCCATCCAATGGTGTATGGTTGTGGGTGCGGCGTCATTGGTAGCTCCAATCTCTTGATGACTTCTTCTGAGATCAGGTTCTTCTGGCTGCCGCTGTCCACAACAAAGTGTAGGGGAATTCCCTTCACCCACATCTGTGAGTGGAAAAGGCGCTCCTCTGCCTCCGACTCTTCAGGCTCCTCTGGCTGAATCTGTGTGGTGGCAACAACGGCACTGGGTTCTGCATCAATGATCTGCTTCCCTTTTCGCGCGGCTGTGAAATTAGGTTCCGAGTCAGAATCGGAACTGGGATATGATTCTGAAGCTTTCATCTCAGCCACCAATGACTGTTTTGAGCGACAATCATCAGTGTTGTGCCAGGTGCTTTTGTGGAACTCGCACCACTTCCCGGTGTCCTTCTTTGTCTTTTCTTTACCCTTCTTCGCCTGTGGTTGGGACTGGTTGTCCTTTTCCTGCCCCGTGTTCTGCGAGCCAGAGTTTCCCTTGCCCTGCTTCTGCGTAGGTCCGAACTCACGCTTGTTCTTTTGCTGAAATTTCTGCTCAATTTTGACAGCATATCGATAGGCGGATCCGAGTGAAGCGATTTCAAGGAAATCCATCTCTGTCCGGATGTACCGGTGTAGGCCACTGCGATATTTCAGTATAGGTGCCGCTCGGAGTCCTTGATACCTAGCTTTGTCCGTAAGGTATGAAATTTGTTGGTGTACTCCGACACCGTTTGGTCCCTCTCTTGATGCAAAATGGTCCATTTTGTGTACTGGTCATCATAGTTTCCAACAGGGTAATATTGTTCCTTGACGGCATCTATAAAAGAGGCCCAAGTGGGATTGGAATATTCAAACAATCCAGACTCGTCTGATGAGTTTTGCTCACAATAAGTTTCCCACCAATTTTTGACATGGGGGACGGCCTTAAGGAGTGCAAAGATGATCTTTTCCCTCTCAGAAAATTGGTGGACAGAGAAATACCCTTCTAGTAGATTCAACCATTTATCTAGGGCACCGGCATCGATTTGGCCTTCAAATAAAGGGATATCAAAATTAACTTGTATCTTGAAGGGAGTCGTATCTCCGAAATGGCTGCTCGTTGAGGGTGCACTTGCCGCTGTTGGCATGCGTTGAAGGACCTGGGTGAAATTATCCATCATCTTGTTCCTCTGTCGCGCGAGGGCTTCATCAAGCAACAACTTGATAGGATCTACTGCTCCGTCGTCTCTCTTTTCTTCTGCAATGGGAGGCCGTTTGGGGCGGCGAGAGTGGTCTTCCCCAAGTGAAACTAGTTCGAGACCCAACTCTCTATATCTTGACCTCGTCGGGGACATGCACCGAGAAACAATCAAAGAGCAGACCGCTCTGATACCACTGATCCGGATTTACGTGGGAACGAAACAAAAGATAGCATATACAGAATCATACACAGAGATATATTGCACAATAGTGATACAGTAAACACATATTCTATTAAATAGCGGAAATAGAACAGACTGTAAAATACAATAGCTGGAATGGTGGTAGCTATCTCTGAGAAGAGATGTGGCCGCTATGCTCATTCGTGCCAAGATGATTACAAAGACAGGCCGAAAGGGCCTATTTATCATAAGCATGAGGGAAAGAATCCCAAACAAACAAAAACCTAACCCTAGAAGATGAACCGTCATAAAGTCATGTGGGCCCCGTTTGGGTAAGTTAGTACATCAACTTCCCGGGGTCGTAACTTTTGCATACGATCTCCGTTTGGGGTGCTCGGTAGCCCGTTGGAAAGGTCTATCCGAGATTTACAACTTTCGACTGGTGCCAAAGGTATGCCAGGGGCAGCCATTTGGCCCCCCAAATTGCCAAAAAAGGTCGTTTAGGGCCTCAAAATGGCTCCGGAAGTTTAGCACCCGAAAAACTACTAAAAATAGTAATTTACCAACATTGCCAGAAGACTGTTTTGAGCCAGTTGGAAGAGGTGGGCCGCCACCGATATCCACCTGGATCAATCCTCCCTCCTCAGGAAGCAATGGTCTCCATTGCGTTAAATCCCTTATCATATGTCGAGCTGTGTGTCGAGTTGAGCTCTTGGTGCGACATTTGCTAAAGTGGAAAGGTTGCCTTACTTTGACATCTTCAGAGGGTTGTAATTGTTGTTGATGGATGCGCTGGAGCTATTCAACAGTTTTGGTTATTGTGGTATCCTTTGTATGCACCGATGTGGATGGTTTCTTTTTGGAGGGGCCCCTTGAATGCGTGGCCTTGCACTATGGAGGTACCCGAATAGGCGATGCTGCACTAACTTTGTGTTTTTCTTGTTTCTGCTGAGTAGAAGGATAGTCTGCAGAGGCTGTGGATGTCTCCGCGATCTGATGTTCACCTTTAGTGGCAATTGCGAATAGGGAAAATTTCCCAGTGTGGGAGATTATCTTCCTTCCTTGCTCGTTTGGGGTAGGTGCAACTATCTCTGGTATCCGATAGAGCTGTCCTCCCATAGTGACAATGACACTGCGAGGTCGTGCTTCATATACAGCATGACGCCTCCACATATATGGTTGTCCTGAAAGAACATCACATACTTCAAGTGGGGCCACATCACACAATACCTCATCTTTGAAGGGCTTGATGCCATATGGTAGGCGACATTGGTGACTAACACGGATCCTTCGTCCTTGGCTTAGCCATCCAATGGTGTATGGTTGTGGGTGCGGCGTCATTGGTAGCTCCAATCTCTTGATGACTTCTTCTGAGATCAGGTTCTTCTGGCTGCCGCTGTCCACAACAAATTGTAGGGGAATTCCCTTCACCCACATCTGTGAGTGGAAAAGGCGCTCCTTTGCCTCCGACTCTTCAGGCTCCTCTGGCTGAATCTGTGTGATGGCAACAACGTCACTGGGTTCTGCATCAATGATCTGCTTCCCTTTTCGCACGGCTGTGAAATTAGGTTTCGAGTCAGAATCGGAACTGGGATCTGATTATGAAGCTTTGATCTCAGCCACCAATGATTGTTTTGAGCGACAATCATCAGTGTTGTGCCAGGGGATTTTGTGGAACTCGCACCACTTCTCGGTGTCGTTCTTTGTCTTTTCTTTACCCTTCTTCGCCTGTGGTTGGGACTGGTTGTCCTTTTCCTGCCTCGTGTTCTGCGAGCCAGAGTTTCCCTTGCCCTGCTTCTGCGCAGGTCCGAACTCACGCTTGTTCTTTTGCTGAAATTTCTGCTCAATTTTGACAGCATATCGATAGGCGGATCCGAGTGAAGCGATTTCCAGGAAATCCATCTCTGTCTGGATGTACCGGTGTAGGCCACTGCGATATTTCAGTACTAGGTGCCGATCGGAGTCCTTGATAAAAAGATTTGTGCGCAATGTATGAAATTTGTTGGTGTACTCCGACACCGTTTGGTCCCTCTCTTGATGCAAAATGGTCCATTTTGTATACTGGTCATCATAGTTTCCAACAGGGTAATATTGTTCCTTGACGGCATCTATAAAAGAGGCCCAAGTGGGATTGGAATATTCAAACAATCCAGACTCGTCTGATGAGTTTTGCTCACAATAAGTTTCCCACCAATTTTTGACATGGGAGACGGCCTTAAGGAGTGCAAAGATGATCTTTTCCCTGTCAGAAAATTGGTGGACAGAGAAATACCCTTCTAGTAGATTCAACCATTTATCTAGGGCACCGGCATCGATTTGGCCTTCAAATAAAGGGATATCAAAATTAACTTGTACCTTGAAGGGAGTCGTATCTACGAAATGGCTGCTCGTTGAGGGTGCACTTGCCGCTGTTGGCATGCGTTGAAGGATCTGGGTGAAATTATCCATCATCTCGTTCCTCTGTCGTGCGAGGGCTTCCTCGAGCAACAACTTGATAGGATCTACTGCTCCGTCCTCTCTCTGTTGTTCTGCCATGGGAGGCCGTTTGAGGCCGCGAGAGTGGTCTTCCCCAAGTGAAACTAGTTCGAGACCCAACTCTCTATATCCTGACCTCGTCGGGGACATGCACCGAGAAACAATCAAAGAGCAGACCGCTCTGATACCACTGATCCGGATTTACGTGGGAACGAAACAAAAGATAGCATATACAGAATCATACACAGAGATATATTGCAAATAACACAGTGATACAGTAAACACATATTCTATTAAATAGCGGAAATAGAACAGGCTGTAAAATACAATAGCTGGAATGGTGGTAGCTATCTCTGAGAAGAGATGTGGCTGCTATGCTCATTCGTGCCAAGATGATTACAAAGAGAGGCCGAAAGGGCCTATTTATCATAAGCATGAGGGAAAGAATCCCAAACATCCAAAAACCTAACCCTAGAAGATGAACCGTCATAAAGTCATGTGGGCCCCGTTTGGGTAAGTTAGTACATCAACTTCCCGGGGTCGTAACTTTTGCATACGATCTCCGTTTGTGGCGCTCAGTAGCCCGTTGGAAAGGTCTATCTGAGATTTACAACTTTCGATTGGGGTCAAATGTATGCCGGAGGCAGCCATTTGGCACCCCAAATTCCCAAAAAAGGTCGTTTAGGGCCTTAAAATGGCTCCGGAAGTTCAGCACCCGAAAAACTCCTAAAAATAGTAATTTACCAACATTGCCAGAAGACTGTTTTGAGCCAGTTGGAAAAGGTGGGCCGCCACCGATATCCACCTGGATCAATCCTCCCTCCTTAGGAAGCAATGTTCTCCATTGCGTTAAATCCCTTATCATATGTCGAGCTGTGTGTCGAGTTGACCTCTTGGTGCGACATTTGCTGAAGTGGAAAGGTTGCCTTACTTTGACATCTTCAGAGGGTTGTAATTGTTGTTGATGGATGCGCTGGAGCTGTTCAACAGTTTTGGTTATTGTGGTATCCTTGGTATGCACCGATGTGGATGGTTTCTTTTTGGAGGGGCCCCTTGAGTGCGTGGCCTTGCACTGTGGAGGTACCCGAATAGGCGATGCTGCACTAACTTTGTGTTTTTCTTGTTTCTGCTGAGTAGAAGGATAGTCTGCAGAGGCTGTGGATATCTCCGCGATCTGATGTTCACCTTTAGTGGCAATTACGAATAGGGAAAATTTCCCAGTGTGGGAGATTATCTTCCTTCCCTGCTCGTTTGCGATAGGTGCAACTATCTCTGGTATCCGATAGAGTTGCCCTCCCAAAGTGACAATGACACTGCGAGGTCGTGATTCATATACAGCATGACGCCTCCACATATATGGTTGTCCTGAAAGAACATCACATACTTCAAGTGGGGCCACATCACACAATACCTCATCTTTGAAGGGCTTCATTCCATATGGTAGGCGACATTGGTGACTAACACGAATCTTTCGTCCTTGGCTTAGCCATCCAATGGAATATGGTTGTGGGTGCGGCGTCATTGGTAGCTCCAATCTCTTGATGACTTCTTCTGAGATCAGGTTCTTCTGGCTGCCGCTGTCCACAACAAAGTGTAGTGGAATTCCCTTCACCCACATCTGTGAGTGGAAAAGGCGCTCCTCTGCCTCCGACTCTTCAGACTCCTCTGGCTGAATCTGTGTGGTGGCAACAACGGCACTGGGTTCCGCATCAATGATCTGCTTCCCTTTTCGCGCGGCTGTGAAATTAGGTTCCGAGTCAGAATCGAAAGTGGGATGTGATTCTGAAGCTTTGATCTCAGCCACCAATGACTGTTTTGAGCAACAATCATCAGTGTTGTGCCAGGGGCTTTTGTGGAACTCGCACCACTTCCCGGTGTCCTTCTTTGTCTTTTCTTTACCCTTCTTCGCCTGTGGTTGGGACTGGTTGTCCTTTTCCTGCCCCGTGTTCTGCGAGCCAGAGTTTCCCTTGCCCTGCTTCTGCGCAGGTCCGAACTCACGCTTGTTCTTTTGCTGAAATTTCTGCTCAATTTTGACATCATATCGATAGGCGGATCCGAGTGAAGAGATTTCCAGGAAATCCATCTCTGTCCGGATGTACCGATGTAGGCCACTGCGATATTTCAGTACTAGGTGCCGCTCGGAGTCCTTGATACCTAGCTTTGTGTGCAAGGTATGAAATTTGTTGGTGTACTTCGACACCGTTTGGTCCCTCTCTTGATGCAAAATGGTCGATTTTGTGTACTGGTCATCATAGTTTCCAACAGGGTAATATTGTTCCTTGACGGCATCTATAAAGGAGGCCCAAGTGGGATTGGAATATTCAAACAATCCAGACTCGTCTGATGAGTTTTGCTCACAATAAGTTTCCCACCAATTTTTGACATGGGGGACGGCGTTAAGGAGTGCAAAGATGATCTTTTCCCTGTCAGAAAATTGGTGGACAGTGAAATACCCTTCTAGTAGATTCAACCATTTATCTAGGGCACCGGCATCGATTTGGCCTTCAAATAAAGGGATATCAAAATTAACTTGTACCTTGAAGGGAGTCGTATCTTCGAAATGGCTGCTCGTTGAGGGTGCACTTGCCGCTATTGGCATGCGTTGAAGGATCTGGGTGAAATTATCCATCATCTCGTTCCTCTGTCGCGCGAGGGCTTCCTCGAGCAACAACTTGATAGGATCTACTGCTCCGTCGTCTCTCTTTTCTTCCGCCATGGGAGGCCGTTTGGGGCGGCGAGAGTGGTCTTCCCCAAGTGAAACTAGTTCGAGACCCAACTCTCTGTATCCTGACCTCGTCGGGGACATGCACCGAGAAACAATCAAAGAGAAGACCGCTCTGATACCACTGATCCGGATTTACGTGGGAACGAAACAAAAGATAGCATATACAGAATGATACACAGAGATATATTGCAAATAACACAGTGATACAGTAAACACATATTCTATTAAATAGCGGAAATAGAACAGGCTGTAAAATACAATAGCTGGAATGGTGGTAGCTATCTCTGAGAAGAGATGTGGCCGCTATGCTCATTCGTGCCAAGATGATTACAAAGAGAGGCCGAAAGGGCCTATTTATCATAAGCATGAGGGAAAGAATCCCAAACATCCAAAAACCTAACCCTAGAAGATGAACCGTCATAAAGTCATGTGGGCCCCGTTTGGGTAAGTTAGTACATCAACTTCCCGGGGTCGTAACTTTGGCATACGATCTCCGTTTGGGGCGCTCGGTAGCCCGTTGGAAAGGTCTATCCGAGATTTACAACTTTCGACAGGGGCCAAATGCATGCTAGAGGCAGCCATTTGGCCCCCCAAATTGCCAAAAAAGGTCGTTTAGGGCCTCAAAATGGCTCTGGAAGTTCAGCACCCGAAAAACTGCTAAAAATAGTAATTTACCAACATTGCCAGAAGACTGTTCTGTGCCAGTTGGAAGAGGTGGGCCGCCACCGATATCCACCTGGATCAAGCCTCCCTCCTTAGGAAGCAATGGTCTCCATTGCGTTAAATCCCTTATCATATGTCGAGCTGTGTGTCGAGTTGAGCTCTTGGTGCGACATTTGCTGAAGTGGAAAGGTTGCCTTACTTTGACATCTTCAGAGGGTTGTAATTGTTGTTGATGGATGCGCTGGAGCTCTTCAACAGTTTTCGTTATTGTGGTATCCTTGGTATGCACCGATGTGGATGGTTTCTTTTTGGAGGGGCCCCTTGAATGCGTGGCCTTGCACTGTGGAGGTACCCGAATATGCGATGCTGCACTAACTTTGTGTTTTTCTTGTTTCTGCTGAGTAGAAGGATAGTCTGCAGAGGCTGTGGATGTCTCCGCGATCTGATGTTCACCTTTAGTGGAAATTGCGAATAGGGAAAATTTCCCAGTGTGGGAAATTATCTTCCTTCCCTGCTCCTTTTGGGTAGGTGCAACTATCTCTGGTATCCGATAGAGCTGTCCTCCCAAAGTGACAATGACACTGCGAGGTCGTGATTCATATACAGCATGATGCCTTCACATATATGGTTGTCGTGAAAGAACATCACATACTTCAAGTGGGGCCACATCACACAATACCTCATCTTTGAAGGGCTTGATGCCATATGGTAGGCGACATTGGTGACTAACACGGATCCTTCGTCCTTGGCTTAGCCATCCAATGGTGTATGGTTGTGGGTGCGGCGTCAATGGTAGCTCCAATCTCTTGATGACTTCTTCTGAGATCAGGTTCTTCTGGATGCCGCTGTCCACAACAAAGTGTAGGGGAATTCCCTTCACCCACATCTGTGAGTGGAAAAGGCGCTCCTCTGCCTCCGACTCTTCAGGCTCCTCTGGCTAAATCTGTGTGGTGGCAACAACGGCACTGGGTTCTGCATCAATGATCTGCTTCCCTTTTCGCGCGGCTGTGAAATTAGGTTCCGAGTCAGAATCGGAACTGGGATCTGATTCTGAAGCTTTGATCTCAGCCACCAATGACTGTTTTGAGCGACAATCATCAGTGTTGTGCTAGGGGCTTTTGTGGAACTCGCACCACTTCCCAGTGTCCTTCTTTGTCTTTTCTTTACCCTTCTTCGCCTGTGATTGGGACTGGTTGTCCTTTTCCTGCCCCGTGTTCTGCGAGCCAGAGTTTCCCTTGCCCTGCTTCTGCACAGGTCCGAACTCACGCTGGTTCTTTTGCTGAAATTTCTGCTCAATTTTGACAGCATATCGATAGGCGGATCCGAGTGAAGAGATTTCCAGGAAATCCATCTCTGTCCAGATGTACCGGTGTAGGCCACTGCGATATTTCAGTACTAGGTGCCGCTCGGAGTCCTTGATACCTAGCTTTGTGCGCAAGGTATGAAATTTGTTGGTGTACTTCGACACCGTTTGGTCCCTCTCTTGATGCAAAATGGTCCATTTTGAGTACTGGTCATCATAGTTTCCAACAGGGTAATATTGTTCCTTGACGACATCTATAAAAGAGGCCCAAGTGGGATTGGAATATTCAAACAATCCAGACTCGTCTGATGAGTTTTGCTCACAGTAAGTTTCCCACCAATTTTTGACATGGGGGACGGCCTTAAGGAGTGCAAAGATGATCTTTTCCCTGTCAGAAAATTGGTGGACAGAGAAATACCCTTCTAGTAGATTCAACCATTTATCTAGGGAACCGGCATCGATTTGGCCTTCAAATAAAGGGATATCAAAATTAACTTGTACCTTGAAGGGAGTCGTATCTCCGAAATGGCTGCTCGTTGAGGGTGCACTTGCCGCTGTTGGCATGCGTTGAAGGATCTGGGTGAAATTATCCATCATCTCGTTCCTCTGTCGCGCGAGGGCTTCCTTGAGCAACAACTTGATAGGATCTACTGCTCCGTCGTCTCTCTTTTCTTCCGCCATGGGAGGCCGTTTGGGGCGGCGAGAGTGGTCTTCCCCAAGTGAAACTAGTTCGAGACCGAACTCTCTGTATCCTGACCTCGTCGGGGACATGCACCAAGAAACAATTAAAGAGCAGACCGCTCTGATACCACTGATCCGGATTTACGTGGGAACGAAACAAAAGATAACATATACAGAATCATACACAGAGATATATTGCAAATAACACAGTGATACAGTAAACACATATTCTATTAAATAGCGGAAATAGAACAGGCTGTAAAATACAATAGCTGGAATGGTGGTAGCTATCTCTCAGAAGAGATGTGGCCGCTATGCTCATTCGTGCCAAGATGATTACAAAGAGAGGCGAAAAGGGCCTATTTATCATAAGCATGAGGGAAAGAATCCCAAACATCCAAAAACCTAACCCTAGAAGATGAACCGTCATAAAGTCATGTGGGCCCCGTTTGGGTAAGTTAGTACATCAACTTCCCGGGGTCGTAACTTTTGCATACGATCTCCGTTTGGGGCACTCGGTAGCCCGTTGGAAAGGTCTATCCGAGATTTACAACTTTCGAATGGGGGAAAATGTATGCCGGGGGCAGCCATTTGGCCCCCCAAGTTGCCAAAAAAGGTCGTTTAGGGCCGCAAAATGGCTCCGGAAGTTCAGCACCCGAAAAACTGCTAAAAATTGTAATTTACCAACATTGCCAGAAGACTGTTTTGAGCCAGTTGGAAGAGGTGGGCCGCCACCGATATCCACCTGGATCAATCCTCCATCCTTAGGAAGCAATGGTCTCCATTGCGTTAAATCCCTTATCATATGTCGAGCTGTGTGTCGAGTTGAGCTCTTGGTGCGACATTTGCTGAAGTGGAAAGGTTGCCTTACTTTGACATCTTCAGAGGGTTGTAATTGTTGTTGATGGATGCGCTGGAGCTGTTCAACAGTTTTGGTTATTGTGGTATCCTTGGTATGCACTGATGTGGATGGTTTCTTTTTGGAGGGGCCCCTTGAATGCGTGGCCTTGCATTGTGGAGGTACCCGAATAGGCGATCCTGCACTAACTTTTTGTTTTTCTTGTTTCTGTTGAGTAGAAGGATAGTCTGCAGAGGCTGTGGATGTGTCCGCGATCTGATGTTCACCTTTAGTGGTAATTGCGAATAGGGAAAATTTCCCAGTGTGGGAGATTATCTTCCTTCCCTGCTCGTTTGGGGTAGGTGCAACTATCTCTGGTATCCGATAGAGTTGTCCTCCCAAAGTGACAATGACACTGCGAGGTCGTGATTCATATACAGCATGACGCCTCCACATATATGGTTGTCCTAAAAGAACATCACATACTTCAAGTGGGGCCACATCACACAATACCTCATCTTTGAAGGGCTTGATGCCATATGGTAGGCGACATTGGTGACTAACACGGATCCTTCGTCCTTGGCTTAGCCATCCAATGGTGTATGGTTGTGGGTGCGGCGTCATTGGTAGCTCCAATCTCTTGATGACTTCTTCTGAGATCAGGTTCTTCTGGCTGCCGCTGTCCACAACAAAGTGTAGGGGAATTCCCTTCACCCACATCTGTGAGTGGAAAAGGCGCTCCTCTGCCTCCGACTCTTTAGGCTCCTCTGGCTGAATCTGTGTGGTGGCAACAACGGCACTGGGTTCTGCATCAATGATCTGCTTCCCTTTTTGCGCGGCTGTGAAATTAGGTTCCGAGTCAGAATCGGAACTGGGATCTGATTCTGAAGCTTTGATCTCAGCCACCAATGACTGTTTTGAGCGACAATCATCAGTGTTGTGCTAGGGGCTTTTGTGGAACTTGCACCACTTCCCGGTGTCCTTCTTTGTCTTTTCTTTACCCTTCTTCGCCTGTGGTTGGGACTGGTTGTCCTTTTCTTGCCCCGTGTTCTGCGAGCCAGAGTTTCCCTTGCCCTGCTTCTGCGCAGGTCCGAACTCACGCTTGTTCTTTTGCTGAAATTTCTGCTCAATTTTGACAGCATATCGATAGGCGGATCCGAGTGAAGAGATTTCCAGGAAATCCATCTCTGTCCAGATGTACCGGTGTAGGCCACTGCGATATTTCAGTACTAGGTGCCGCTCGGAGTCCTTGATACCTAGCTTTGTGCGCAAGGTATGAAATTTGTTGGTGTACTCCGACAACGTTTGGTCCCTCTCTTGATGCAAAATGGTCCATTTTGTGTACTGGTCATCATAGTTTCCAACAGGGTAATATTGTTCCTTGACGGCATCTATAAAAGACGCCCAAGTGGGATTGGAATATTCAAACAATCCAGACTCGTCTGATGAGTTTTGCTCACAATAAGTTTCCCACCAATTTTTGACATGGGGGACGGCCTTAAGGAGTGCAAAGATGATCTTTTCCTTGTCAGAAAATTGGTGGACAGAGAAATACCCTTCTAGTAGATTCAACCATTTATCTAGGGCACCGGCATCGATTTGGCCTTCAAATAAAGGGATATCAAAATTAACTTGTACCTCGAAGGGAGTCGTATCTCCGAAATGGCTGCTCGTTGAGGGTGCACTTGCCGCTGTTGGCATGCGTTGAAGGATCTGGGTGAAATTATCCATCATCTCGTTCCTCTGTCGCGCGAGGGCTTCCTTGAGAAACAACTTGATAGGATCTACTGCTCCGTCGTCTCTCTTTTCTTCCGACATGGGAGCCCGTTTGGGGCGGCGAGAGTGGTCTTCCCCAAGTGAAACTAGTTCGAGACCCAACTCTCTGTATCCTGACCTCGTCGGGGACATGCACCGAGAAACAATCAAACAGTAGACCGCTATGATACCACTGATCCGGATTGACGTGGGAACGAAACAAAAGATAGCATATACATAATCATACACAGAGATATATTGCAAATAACACAGTGATACAGTAAACACATATTCTATTAAATAGCGGAAATAGAACAGACTGTAAAATACAATAGCTGGAATGGTGGTAGCTATCTCTGAGAAGAGATGTGGCCGCTATGCTCATTCGTGCCAAGATGATTACAAAGAGAGGCCGAAAGGGCCTATTTATCATAAGCATGAGGGAAAGAATCCCAAACATCCAAAAACCTAACCCTAGAAGATGAACCGTCATAAAGTCATGTGGGCCCCGTTTGGGTAAGTTAGAAAATAAACTTCCCGGGGTCGTAACTTTTGCATACGATCTCCGTTTGGGGCGCTTGGTATCCCGTTGGAAAGGTCTATCCGAGATTTACAGCTTTCCACTGGGGCCAAATTTATGTCGGGGGTAGCCACTCGGCCCCCCAAATTGACAAAAAAGGTCGTTTAGGGCCTCAAAATGGCTCCGGAAGTTCAGCACCCGAAAAACTGCTAAAAATAGTAATTACCAACATTGCCAGAAGACTGTTTTGAGCCAGTTGGAAGAGGTCGGCCGCCACCAATATCCAACTGGGTCAATCCTCCCTACTTAGGAAGTAATGGTCTCCATTGCGTTAAATCCCTTATCATATGTCGAGCTGTGTGTCGAGTTGAGCTCTTGGTGCGACATTTGCTGAAGTGGAAAGGTTGCCTTACTTTGACATCTTCAGAGGGTTGTAATTGTTGTTGATGGATGCGCTGGAGCTGTTCAACAGTTTTGGTTATTGTGGTATCCTTGGTATGCACCGATGTGGATGGTTTCTTTTTGGAGGGGCCCCTTGAATGCGTGGCCTTGCACTGTGGAGGTACCCGAATAGGCGATGCTGCACTAACTTTGTGTTTTTCTTGTTTCTGCTGAGTAGAATGATAGTCTGCAGAGGCTGTGGATGTCGCCGTGATCTGATGTTCACCTTTAGTGGCAATTGCGAATAGGGAAAATTTCCCAGTGTGGGAGATTATCTTCCTTCCCTTCTCGTTTGGGGTAGGTGCAACTATCTCTGGTATCCGATAGAGTTGTCCTCCCAAAGTGGCAATGACACTGCGAGGTCGTGATTCATATACAGCATGACGCCTCCACATATATGGTTGTCCTAAAAGAACATCACATACTTCAAGTGGGGCCACATCACACAATACCTCATCTTTGAAGGGCTTGATGCCATATGGTAGGCGACATTGGTGACTAACACAGATCCTTCGTCCTTGGCTTAGCCATCCAATGGTGTATGGTTGTGGGTGCGGCGTCATTGGTAGCTCCAATCTCTTGATGACTTCTTCTGAGATCAGGTTCTTCTGGCTGCCGCTGTCCACAACAAAGTGTAGGGGAATTCCCTTCACCCACATCTGTGAGTGGAAAAGGCGCTCCTCTTCCTCCGACTCTCCAGGCTCCTCTAGCTGAATCTGTGTGGTGGCAACAACGGCACTGGGTTCTGCATCAATGATTTGCTTCCCTTTTCGCGCGGCTGTGAAATTAGGTTCCGAGTAAGAATCAGAACTGGGATCTGATTCTGAAGCTTTGACCTCAGCCACCAATGACTGTTTTGAGCGACAATCATCAGTGTTGTGCCAGGGACTTTTGTGGAACTCGCACCACTTCCCGGTGTCCTTCTTTGTCTTTTCTTTACCCTTCTTCGCCTGTGGTTGGGACTAGTTGTCCTTTTCCTGCCCCGTGTTCTGCGAGCCAGAGTTTCCCTTGCCCTGCTTCTGCGCAGGTCCGAACTCACGCTTGTTCTTTTGCTGAAATTTCTGCTCAATTTTGACAGCATATCGATAGGCGGATCCGATTGAAGAGATTTCCAAGAAATCCATCTCTGTCCGGATGTACCGGTGTAGGCCACTGCGATATTTCAGTACTAGGTGCCGCTCGGAGTCCTTGATACCTAGCTTTGTGCGCAAGGTATGAAATTTGTTGGTGTACTCTGACACCGTTTGGTCCCTCTCTTGATGCAAAATGGTCCATTTTGTGTACTGGTCATCATAGTTTCCAACAGGGTAATATTGTTCCTTGACGGCATCTATAAAAGAGGCCCAAGTGGGATTGGAATATTCAAACAATCCAGACTCGTCTGATGAGTTTTGCTCACAATAAGTTTCCCACCAATTTTTGACATGGGGGACGGCCTTAAGGAGTGCAAAGATGATCTTTTCCCTGTCAGAAAATTGGTGCACAGAGAAATACCCTTCTAGTACATTCAACCATTTATCTAGGGCACCGGCATCGATTTGGCCTTCAAATAAAGGGATATCAAAATTAACTTCTACCTTGAAGGGAGTCGTACCTCCGAAATGGCTGCTCGTTGAGGGTGCACTTGCCGCTGTTGGCATGCGTTGAAGGATCTGGGTTAAATTATCCATCATCTCGTTCCTCTGTCGCGCGAGGGCTTCCTTGAGCAACAACTTGATAGGATCTACTGCTCCGTCGTCTCTCTTTTCTTCCGCCATGGGAGGCCGTTTGGGACGGCGAGAGTGGTCTTCCCCAAGTGAAACTAGTTCGAGACCCAACTCTCTGTATCCTGACCTCGTCGGGGACATGCACCGAGAAACAATCAAAGAGCAGACCGCTCTGATACCACTGATCCGGATTTACGTGGGAACGAAACAAAAGATAGCATATACAGAATCATACACAGAGATATATTGCAAATAACACAGTGATACAGTAAACACATATTCTATTAAATAGCGGAAATAGAACAGACTGTAAAATACAATAGCTGGAATGGTGGTAGCTATCTCTGAGAAGAGATGTGGCCGCTATGCTCATTCGTGCCAAGATGATTACAAAGAGAGGCCGAAAGGGCCTATTTATCATAATCATGAGGGAAAGAATCCCAAACATCCAAAAACCTAACCCTAGAAGATGAACCGTCAGAACGTCATGTGGGCCCCGTTTGGGTAAGCTAGTACATCAACTTCCCGGGGTCGTAACTTTTGCATACGATCTCCGTTTGGGGCGCTCGGTAGCCCGTTGGAAAGGTCTATCCGAGATTTAGAACTTTCGAATGGGACTAAACGTATGTCGGGGGCAGCAATTTGGCCCCCCAAATTGCCTAAAAAGGTCGTTTTTTGGCCTCAAAATGGCTCCGGAAGTTCAGCACCCGAAAAACGGCCAAAAATAGTAATTTACCAACATTGCCAGAAGACTGTTTTGAGCCAGTTGGAAGAGGTGGGCCGCCACCGATATCCACCTGGATCAACCCTCCCTCCCTAGGAAGCAATGGTCTCCATTGCGTTAAATCCCTTATCATATGTCGAGTTGTGTGTCGAGTTGAGCTCTTGGTGCGACATTTGCTGAAGTGGAAAGGTTGCCTTACTTTGACATCTTCAGAGGGTTGTAATTGTAGTTGATGGATGCGCTGGAGCTGTTCAACAGTTTTGGTTATTGTGGTATGCTTGGTATGCACCGATGTGGATGGTTTCTTTTTGGAGGGGCCCCTTGAATGCGTGGCCTTGCACTGTGGAGGTACCCGAATAGGCGATGCTGCACTAACTTTGTGTTTTTCTTGATTCTGCTGAGTAGAAGGATAGTCTGCAGAGGCTGTGGATGTCTCCGCGATCTGATGTTCACCTTTAGTGGCAATTGCGAATAGGGAAAATTTCCCAGTGTGGGAGATTATCTTCCTTCCCTGCTCGTTTGGGGTAGGTGCAACTATCTCTGGTATCCGATAGAGTTGTCGTCCCAAAGTGACAAGGACACTGCGAGGTCGTGATTCATATACAGCATGATGCTTCCACATATATGGTTGTCCTAAAAGAACATCACATACTTCAAATGGGGCCACATCACACAATACCTCATCTTTGAAGGGCTTGATGCCATATGGTAGGCGACATTGGTGACTAACACAGATCCTTCGTCCTTGGCTTAGCCATCCAATGGTGTATGGTTGTGGGTGTGACGTCATTGGTAGCTCCAATCTCTTGATGATTTCTTCTAAGATCAGGTTCTTCTGGCTACCGCTGTCCACAACAAAGTATAGGGGAATTCCCTTCACCCACATCTGTGAGTGGAAAAGGCGCTCCTCTGCCTCCGACTCTTCCGGCTCCTCTGGCTGAATCTGTGTGGTGGCAACAACGGCACTGGGTTCTGCATCAATGATCTGCTTCCCTTTTCGCGCGGCTGTGAAATTAGGTTCCAAGTCAGAATCGAAACAGGGATCTGATTCTGAAGCTTTGATCTCAGCCACCAATGACTGTTTTGAGCGACAATCATCAGTGTTCTGCCAGGGGCATTTGTAGAACTCGCACCACTTCCCGGTGTCCTTCTTTGTCTTTTCTTTACCCTTCTTCGCCTGTGGTTGGTACTGGTTGTCCTTTTCCTGCCCCGTGTTCTGCGAGCTAGAGTTTCCCTTGCCCTGCTTCTGCGCAGGTCTGAACTCACGCTTGTTCTTTTGCTAAAATTTCTGCTCAATTTTGACAGCATATCGATAGGCGGATCCGAGTGAAGAGATTTCCAGGAAATCCATCTCTGTCCTGATGTACCGGTGTAGGCCACTGCGATATTTCAGTACTAGGTGCCGCTCGGAGTCCTTGATACCTAGCTTTGTGCGCAAGGTATGAAATTTGTTGGTGTACTCCGACACCGTTTGGTCCCTCTCTTAATGCAAAATGGTCCATTTTGTGTACTGGTCATCATAGTTTCCAACAGGGTAATATTGTTCCTTGACGGCATCTATAAAAGAGGCCCAACTGGGATTGGAATATTCAAACAATCCAGACTCGTCTGATGAGTTTTTCTCACAATAAGTTTCCCACCAATTTTTGACATGGGGGACGGCCTTAAGGAGTGCAAAGATTATCTTTTCCCTGTCAGAAAATTGGTGGACAGAGAAATACCCTTCTAGTAGATTCAACCATTAATCTAGGGCACCGGCATCGATTTGGCCTTCAAATAAAGGGATATCAAAATTAACTTGTACCTTGAAGGGAGTCGTATCTCCCAAATGGCTGCTCGTTGAGGGTGCACTTGCCGCTGTTGGCATGCGTTGAAGGATCTGGGTGAAATTATCCATCATCTCGTTCCTCTGTCGCGCGAGGGCTTCCTCGAGCAACAACTTGATAGGATCTACTGCTCTGTCGTCTCTCTTTTCTTCCGCCATCGGAGGTCGTTTGGGGCGGCGAGAGTGGTCTTCCCCAAGTGAAACTAGTTCGAGACCCAACTCTCTGTATCCTGACCTCGTCGGGGACATGCACCGAGAAACAATCAAAGAGCAGACCGCTCTGATACCACTGATCCAGATTTACGTGGGAACGAAACAAAAGATAGCATATACAGAATCATCCACAAAGATATATTGCAAATAACACAGTGATACAGTAAACACATATTCTATTAAATAGCGGAAATAGAACAGACTGTAAAATACAATAGCTGGAATGGTGGTAGCTATCTCTGAGAAGAGATGTGGCCGCTATGCTCATTCGTGCCAAGATGATTACAAAGAGAGGCCAAAAGGGCCTATTTATCATAAGCATGAGGGAAAGAATCCCAAACATCCAAAAACCTAACCCTAGAAGATGAACCGTCATAAAGTCATGTGGGCCCCGTTTGGGTAAGTTAGTAAATCAACTTCCCGGGGTCGTAACTTTTGCATACGATCTCCGTTTGGGGCGCTCGGTAGCCCGTTGGAAAGGTCTATCCGATATTTACAACTTTCGGCTCCGGAAGTTCAGCACCGGAAAAACGGCTAAAAATAGTAATTTACCAACATTGCCAGAAGACTGTTTTGAGCCAGTTGGAAGAGGTGGGCTGCCACCGATATCCACCTGGATCAATCCTCCCTCCCTAGGAAGCAATGGTCTCCATTGCATTAAATCCCTTATCATATGTCGAGCTGTGTGTCGAGTTGAGCTCTTGCTGCGACATTTGCTGAAGTGGAAAGGTTGCCTTACTTTGACATCTTCAGAGGGTTGTAATTGTTGTTGATGGATGCGCTGGAGATGTTCAACAGTTTTGGTTATTGTGGTATCCTTGGTATGCACCGATGTGGATGGTTTCTTTTTGGAGGGGCCCCTTGAATGCGTGGCCTTGCACTGTGGAGGTACCCGAATAGGCGATGCTGCACTAACTTTGTGTTTTTCTTGTTTCTGCTGAGTAGAAGGATAGTCTGCAGAGGCTGTGGATGTCTCCTCGATCTGATGTTCACCTTTAGTGGCAATTGCGAATAGGGAAAATTTCCCAGTGTGGGAGATTATCTTCCTTCCCTGCTCGTTTGGGGTAGGTGCAACTATCTCTGGTATCCGATAGAGTTGTCCTCCCAAAGTGACAATGACACTGCGAGGTCGTGATTCATATACAGCATGATGCCTCCACATATATGGTTGTCCTAAAAGAACATCACATACTTCAAGTGGGGCCACATCACACAATACCTCATCTTTGAAGGGCTTGATGCCATATGGTAGGCGACATTGGTGACTAACACGGATCCTTCGTCCTTGGCTTAGCCATCCAATGGTGTATGGTTGTGGGTGCGGCGTCACTGGTAGCTCCAATCTCTTGATGACTTCTTCTGAGATCAGGTTCTTCTGGCTGCCGCTGTCCACAACAAAGTGTAGGGGAATTCCCTTCACCCACATCTGTGAGTGGAAAAGGCGCTCCTCTGCCTCCGACTCTTCAGGATCCTCTGGCTGAATCTGTGTGGTGGCAACAACGGCACTGGGTTCTGCATCAATGATCTGCTTCCCTTTTCGCGCGGCTATGAAATTAGGTTCCGAGTCAGAATCGGAACTGGGATCTGATTCTGAAGCTTTGATCTCATCCTCCAATGACTGTTTTGAGCGACAATCATCAGTGTTGTGCCAGGGGCTTTTGTGGAAGTCGCACCACTTCCCGGTGTCCTTCTTTGTCTTTTCTTTACCCTTCTTTGCCTGTGGTTGGGACTAGTTGTCTTTTTCCTGCCCCGTGTTCTGCGAGCCAGAGTTTCCCTTGCCCTGCTTCTGCGCAGGTCCGAACTCACGCTTGTTCTTTTGCTGAAATTTCTGCTCAATTTTGACAGCATATCGATAGGCGGATCCGACTGAAGAGATTTCCAGGAAATCCATCTCTGTCCGGATGTACCGGTGTAGGCCACTGCGATATTTCAGTACTAGGTGCCGCTCGGAGTCCTTGATACCTAGCTTTATGCGCAAGGTATGAAATTTTTTGGTGTACTCCGACACCGTTTGGTCCCTCTCTTGATGCAAAATGGTCCATTTTGTGTACTGGTCATCATAGTTTCCAACAGGGTAATATTGTTCCTTGAGGGCATCTATAAAAGAGCCCCAAGTGGGATTGGAATATTCAAACAATCCAGACTCGTCTGATGATTTTTGCTCACAATAAGTTTCCCACCAATTTTTGACATGGGGGACGGCCTTAAGGAGTGCAAAGATGATCTTTTCCCTGTCAGAAAATTAGTGGACAGAGAAATACCCTTCTAGTAGATTCAACCATTTATCTAGGGCACCGGCATCGATTTGGCCTTCAAATAAAGGGATATCAAAATTAACTTGTACCTTGAAGGGAGTCGTATCTCCGAAATGGCTGCTCGTTGAGGGTGCACTTGCCGCTGTTGGCATGCATTGAAGGATCTGGGTGAAATTATCCATCATCTCGTTCCTCTGTCGCGCGAGGGCTTCCTCGAGCAACAACTTGATAGGATCTACTGCTCCGTCATCTCTCTTTTCTTCCGCCATGGGAGGCCGTTTGGGGCGGCGAGAGTGGTCTTCCCCAAGTGAAACTAGTTCGAGACCCAACTCTCTGTATCCTGACCTCGTCGGGGACATGCACCGAGAAACAATCAAAGAGCAGACCGCTCTGATACCACTGATCCGAATTTACGTGGGAACGAAACAAAAGATAGCATATACAGAATCATACACAGAGATATATTGCAAATAACACAGTGATACAGTAAACACATATTCTATTAAATAGCGGAAATAGAACAGACTGTAAAATACAATAGCTGGAATGGTGGTAGCTATCTCTGAGAAGAGATGTGGCCGCTATGCTCATTCGTGCCAAGATGATTACAAAGAGAGGCCGAAAGGGCCTATTTATCATAAGCATGAGGGAAAGAATCCCAAACATCCAAAAACCTAACCCTAGAAGATGAACCGTCATAAAGTCATGTGGGCCCCGTTTGGGTAAGTTATGACATCAACTTCCCGGGGTCATAACTTTTGCATACGATCTCCGTTTGGGGCGCTCGGTAGCCCGTTGGAAAGGTCTATCCGAGATTTACAACTTTCGTGTGGGGCGAAATGTATGCCGGGGGCAGCCATTTGGCCCACCAAATTGCCAAAAAATGTCGTTTAGGGCCTCAAAATGGCTCCGAAAGTTCAGCACCCGAAAATCTGCTAAAAATAGTAATTTACCAACATTGCCAGAAGACTGTTTCGAGCCAGTTGGAAGAGGTGGGCTGCCACCGATATCCACATGGATCAATCCTCCCTCCTTAGGAAGCAATGATCTCCATTGCGTTAAATCCCTTATCATATGTCGAGCTGTGTGTCGAGTTGAGCTCTTGGTGCGACATTTGCTGAAGTGGAAAGGTTGCCTTACTTTGACGTCTTCAGAGGGTTGTAATTGTTGTTGATGGATGCGCTGGAGCTGTTCAACAGTTTTGGTTATTGTGGTATCCTTGGTATGCACCGATGTGGATGGTTTCTTTTTGGAGGGGCCCCTTGAATGCGTGGCCTTGCACTGTGGAGGTACCCGAATAGGCGATGCTGCACTAACTTTGTGTTTTTCTTGTTTCTGCTGAGTAGAAGGATAGTCTGCAGAGGCTGTGGATGTCTCCGCGATCTGATGTTCACCTTTATTGGCAATTGCGAATAGGGAAAATTTCCTAGTGTGGGAGATTATCTTCCTTCCCTACTCGTTTGGGGTAGGTTCAACTATCTCCGGTATCCGATAGAGTTGTCCTCCCAAAGTGACAATGACACTGCAAGGTCGTGATTCACATACAGCATGATGCCTCCACATATATGGTTGTCCTAAAAGAACATCACATACTTCAAGTGGGGCCACATCACACAATACCTCATCTTTGAAGGGCTTGATGCCATATGGTAGGCGACATTGGTGACTAACACGGATCCTTTGTCCTTGGCTTAGCCATCCAATGGTGTATGGCTGTGGGTGCGGCGTCATTGGTAGCTCCAATCTCTTGATGACTTATTCTGAGATCACGTTCTTCTGGCTGCCGCTGTCCACAACAAACTGTAGGGGAATTCCCTTCACCCACATCTGTGAGAGGAAAAGGCACTCCTCTGCCTCCGACTCTTCAGGCTCCTCTGGCTGAATCTGTGTGGTGGCAACAACGGCACTGCCTTCTACATCAATGATCTCCTTCCCTTTTCGCGCGGCTATGAAATTAGGTTGCGAGTCAGAATCGGAACTGGGATCTGATTCTGAAGCTTTGATCTCAGCCACCAATGACTGTTTTGAGCGACAATCATCAGTGTTGTGCCAGGGGCTTTTCCGGAACTCGCACCACTTCCCGGTGTCCTTCTTTGTCTTTTCTTTAACCTTATTCGCCTCTGGGGTGGAGTAGTTGTCCTTTTCCTGCCCCGTGTTCTGCAAGCCAGAGCTTCCCTTGCCCTGTTTCTGCGCAGGTCCAAACTCATGCTTGTTCTTTTGCTGGAATTTCTGCTCAATTTTGACAGCATATCAATAGGCGGATCCGAGTGAAGAGATTTCCAGGAAATGCATCTCTGTCCGGATGTACCGGTGTAGGCCACTGTGATATTTCAGTAGTAGGTGCCGCTCGGAGTCCTTGATACCTAGCTTTGTGCGCAAGGTATGAAATTTGTTGGTGTACTCCGACACCGTTTGGTCCCTCTCTTGATGCAAAATGGTCCATTTTGTGTACTGGTCATCATAGTTTCCAACAGGGTAATATTGTTCCTTGAAGGCATATATAAAAGAGGCCCAAGTGGGATTGGAATATTCAAACAATCCAGACTCGTCTGATGAGTTTTGCTCACAATAAGTTTCCCACCAATTTTTGACATGGGGGACGGCCTTAAGGAGTGCAAAGATGATCTTTTCCCTGTCAGAAAATTGGTGGACAGAGAAATACCCTTCTAGTAGATTCAACCATTTATCTAGGGCACCGGCATCGATTTGGCCTTCAAATAAAGGGATATCAAAATTAACTTGTACCTTGAAGGGAGTCGTATCTCCGAAATGGCTGCTCGTTGAGGGTGCACTTGCCGCTGTTGGCATGCGTTGAAGGATCTGGGTGAAATTATCCATCATCTCGTTCCTCTGTCGCGCGAGGGCTTCCTCGAGCAACAACTTGATAGGATCTACTGCTCCGTCGTCTCTCTTTTCTTCCGCCATGGGAGGCCGTTTGGGGTGGCGAGAGTGGTCTTCCCCAAGTGAAACTAGTTCGAGACCCAACTCTCTGTATCCTGACCTCGTCGGGGACATGCACCGAGAAATAATCAAAGAGCAGACCGCTCTGATACCACTGATCCGGATTTACGTGGGAACGAAACAAAAGATAGCATATACAGAATCATACACAGAGATATATTGCAAATAACACAGTGATACAGTAAACACATATTCTATTAAATAGCGGAAATAGAACAGACTGTAAAATACAATAGCTGGAATGGTGGTAGCTATCTCTGAGAAGAGATGTGGCCGCTATGCTCATTCGTGCCAAGATGATTACAAAGAGAGGCCGAAAGGGCCTATTTATCATAAGCATGAGGGAAAGAATCCCAAACATCCAAAAACCTAACCCTAGAAGATGAACCGTCATAAAGTCATGTGGGCCCCGTTTGGGTAAGTTAGTACATCAACTTCCCGGGGTCATAACTTTTGCATACGATCTCCGTTTGGGGCGCTCGGTAGCCCGTTGGAAAGGTCTATCCGAGATTTAGAACTTTCAACTGGGGCCAAAAATGCCGATGGCCCCCCAAATTGCCAAAAAAGGTCGTTTAGGGCGTCAAAATGGCTCCGGAAGTTCAGCACCCGAAAAACGGCTAAAAATAGTAATTTACCAACATTGCCAGAAGACTGTTTTGAGCCAGTTGGAAGAGGTGGGCCGCCACCGATATCCACCTGGATCAATCCTCCCTCCCTAGGAAGCAATGGTCTCCATTGCGTTAAATCCCTTATCATATGTCGAGCTGTGTGTCGAGTTGAGCTCTTGGTGCGACATTTGCTGAAGTGGAAAGGTTGCCTTACTTTGACATCTTCAGAGGGTTGTAATTGTTGTTGATGGATGCGCTGGAGCTGTTCAACAGTTTTGAAAATTGTGGTATCCTTGGTATGCACCGATGTGGATGGTTTCTTTTTGGAGGGGCCCCTTGAATGCGTGGCCTTGCACTGTGGAGGTACCTGAATAGGCAATGCTGCACTAACTTTGTGTTTTTCTTGTTTCTGCTGAGTAGAAGGATAGTCTGCAGAGGCTGTGGATGTCTCCGCGATCTGATGTTCACCTTTAGTGGCAATTGCGAATAGGGAAAATTTCCCAGTGTGGGAGATTATCTTCCTTCCCTGCTCGTTTGGGGTAGGTGCAACTATCTCTGGTATCCGATAGAGTTGTCCTCCCAAAGTGACAATGACACTGCGAGGTCGTGATTCATATACTGCATGACGCCTCCACATATATAGTTGTCCTAAAAGAACATCACATACTTCAAGTGGGGCCACATCACACAATACCTCATCTTTGAAGGGCTTGATGCCATATGGTAGGCGACATTGGTGACTAACATGGATCCTTCATCCTTGGCTTAGCCATCCAATGGTGTATGGTTGTGGGTGCGGCGTCATTCGTAGCTCCAATCTCTTGATGACTTCTTCTGATATCAGGTTCTTCTGGCTGTCGCTGTCCACAACAAAGTGTAGGGGAATTCCCTTCACCCACATCTGTGAGTGGAAAAGGTGCTCCTCTGCCTCCGACTCTTCAGGCTCCTCTGGATGAATCTGTGTGGTGGCAACAACGGCACTGGGTTCTGCATCAATGATCTGCTTCCCTTTTCGCGCGGCTGTGAAATTAGGTTCCGAGTCAGAATCGGAACTGGGATCTGATTCTGAAGCTTTGATCTCAACCACCAATGACTGTTTTGAGCGACAATCATCAGTGTTGTGCCAGGGGCTTTTGTGGAACTCGCACCACTTTCCGGTGTCCTTCTTTGTCTTTTCTTTACCCTTCTTCGCCTGTGGTTGGGACTGGTTGTCCTTTTCCTGCCCCGTGTTCTGCGAGCCAGATTTTCCCTTGCCCTGCTTCTGCGCAGGTCCGAACTCACGCTTGTTCTTTTGCTGAAATTTATGCTCAATTTTGACAGCATATCGATAGGCGGATCCGAGTGACGAGATTTCCACGAAATCCATCTCTGTCCGGATGTACCGGTGTAGGCCACTGCGATATTTCAGTACTAGGTGTCGCTCAGAGTCCTTGATACCTAGCTTTGTGCGCAAGGTATGAAATTTGTTGGTGTACTCCGACACCGTTTGGTCCCTCTCTTGATGCAAAATGGTCCATTTTGTGTACTTGTCATCATAGTTTCCAACAGGGTAATATTGTTCCTTGACGGCATCTATAAAAGACGCCCAAGTGGGATTGGAATATTCAAACAATCCAGACTCGTCTGATGAGTTTTGCTCACAATAAGTTTTCCACCAATTTTTGACATGGGGGACGGCCTTAAGGAGTGCAAAGATGATCTTTTCCCTGTAAGAAAATTGGTGGACAGAGAAATACCCTTCTAGTAGATTCAACCATTTATCTAGGGCACCGGCATCGATTTGGCCTTCAAATAAAGGGATATCAAAATTAACTTGTACCTTGAAGGGAGTCGTATCTCCGAAATGGCTGCTCGTTGAGGGTGCACTTGCCGCTGTTGGCATGCGTTGAAGGATCTGGGTGAAATTATCCATCATCTCGTTCCTCTGTCGCGCGAGGGATTCCTCAAGCAAAAACTTGATAGGATCTACTACTCCGTCGTCTCTCTTTTCTTCCGCCATGGGAGGCCGTTTGGGGCGGCGAGAGTGGTCTTCCCCAAGTGAAACTAGTTGGAGACCTAACTCTCTGTATCCTGACCTCGTCGGGGACATGCACCGAGAAACAATCAAAGAGCAGACCGCTCTGATACCACTGATCCGGATTTACGTGGGAACGAAACAAAAGATAGCATATACAGAATCATACACAGAGATATATTGCAAATAACACAGTGATACAGTAAACACATATTCTATTAAATAGAGGAAATAGAACAGACTGTAAAATACAATAGCTGGAATGGTGGTAGCTATCTCTGAGAAGAGATGTGGCCGCTATGCTCATTCGTGCCAAGATGATTACAAAGAGAGGTCGAAAGGGCCTATTTATCATAAGCATGAGGGAAAGAAACCCAAACATCCAAAAACCTAACCCTAGAAGATGAACTGTCATAAAGTCATGTGGGCCCCGTTTGGGTAAGTTTGTACATCAACTTCCCGGGGTCGTAACGTTTGCATACGATCTCCGTTTGGGGCGCTCGGTAGCACGTTGGAAAGGTCTATCCGAGATTTACAACTTTCAACTGGGGCCAAATGTATGCCGGATGCAATCATTAGGCCCCCCAAATTGCCAAAAAAGGTCGTTTAGGGCCTCAAAATGGCTGTCCGAGTGAAGAGATTTCCAGGAAATCCATCACTGTCCGGATGTACCGGTGTAGGCCACTGCGATATTTAAGTACTAGGTGTCGCTCGGAGTCCTTGATACCTAGCTTTGTGCGCAAGGTATGAAATTTGTTGGTCTACTCCGACACCATTTGGTCCCTCTCTTTATGCAAAATGGTCCATTTTGTGTACTGGTCATCATAGTGTCCAACAGGGTAATATTGTTCCTTGACGGCATCTATAAAAGAGGCCCAACTGGGATTGGAATATTCAAACAATCCAGACTCGTCTGATGAGTTTTGCTCACAATAAGTTTCCCACCAATTTTTGACATGGGGGACGGCCTTAAGGAGTGCAAAGATGATCTTTTCCCTGTCAGAAAATTGGTGGACAGAGAAATACCCTTCTAGTAGATTCTACCATTTATCTAGGGCACCGGCATCGATTTGGCCTTCAAATAAAGGGATATCAAAATTAACTTGTACCTTGAAGGGAGTCGTATCTCCCAAATGGCTGCTCGTTGAGGGTGCACTTGCCGCTGTTGGCATGCGTTGAAGGATCTGGGTGAAATTATCCATCATCTCGTTCCTCTGTCGCGCGAGGGCTTTCTCGAGCAACAACTTGATAGGATCTACTGCTCCGTCGTCTCTCTTTTCTTCCGCCATGGGAGGCCGTTTGGGGCGGCGAGAGTGGTCTTCCCCAAGTGAAACTAGTTCGAGACCTAACTCTCTGTATCTGACCTCGTCGGGGACATGCACCGAGAAACAATCAAAGAGCAGACCGCTCTGATACCACTGATCCGGATTTACGTGAGAACGAAACAAAAGATAGCATATACAGAATCATACACAGAGATATATTGGTAAATAACACAGTGATATAGTAAACACATATTCTATTAAATAGCGGAAATAGAACAGACTGTAAAATACAATAGCTGGAATGGTGGTAGCTATCTCTGAGAAGAGATGTGGCCGCTATGCTCATTCGTGCCAAGATGATTACAAAGAGAGGCCGAAAGGGCCTATTTATCATAAGCATGAGGGAAAGAATCCCAAACATCCAAAAACCTAACCCTAGAAGATGAACCGTCATAAAGTCATCTGGGCCCCGTTTGGGTAAGTTAGTACATCAACTTCCCGGGGTCGTAACTTTTGCATACGATCTCCGTTTGGGGCGCTCGGTAGCCAGTTGGAAAGGTTTATCCGAGATTTACAACTTTCAACTGGGACCAAATGTATGCCGGACGCAGCCATTTGGCCCCCCAAATTGCCAAAAAAGTTCATTTAGGGCGTCAAAATGGCTCCGGAAGTTCAGCACCCGAAAAACTGCTAAAAATAGTAATTTACCAACATTGCCAGAAGACTGTTTTGAGCCAGTTGGAAGAGGTGGGCCGCCACCGATATCCACCTGGATCAATCCTCCCTCCTTAGGAAGCAATGGTCTCCATTGCGTCAAATCCCTTATCATATGTCGAGCTGTGTGTCGAGTTGAGCTCTTGGTGCGACATTTGCTGAAGTGGAAAGGTTGCCTTACTTTGACATCTTCAGAGGGTTGTGATTGTTGTTGATGGATGCGCTGGAGCTGTTCAACAGTTTTTGTTATTGTGGTATCCTTGGTATGCGCCGATGTGGATGGTTTCTTTTTGGAGGGGCCCCTTGAATGCGTGTCCTTGCACTGTCGAGGTACCCGAATAGGCGATGCTGCACTAACTTTGTGTTTTTCTTGTTTCTGCTGAGTAGAAGGATAGTCTGCAGATGCTGTGGATGTCTCCGCGATCTGATGTTCACCTTAAGTGGCAATTGCGAATAGGGAAAATTTCCCAGTGTGGGAGATTATCTTCCTTCCCTGCTCATTTGGGGTAGGTGCAACTATCTCTGGTATCCGATAGAGTTGTCCTCCCAAAGTGACAATGACACTGCGAGGTCGTGATTCATATACAGCATGACGCCTCCACATATATGGTTGTCCTAAAAGAACATCACATACTTCAAGTGGGGCCACATCACACAATACCTCATCTTTGAAGGGCTTGATGCCATATGGTAGGCGACATTGGTGACTAACACGGATCCTTCGTCCTTGGCTTAGCCATCCAATGGTGTATGGTTGTGGGTGCGTCGTCATTGGTAGCTCCAATCTCTTGATGACTTCTTCTGAGATCAGGTTCTTCTGGCTGCCGCTGTCCACAAGAAAGTGTAGGGGAATTCCCTTCACCCACATCTGTGAGTGGAAAAGGCGCTCCTCTGCCTCTGACTCTTCAGGCTCCTCTGGCTGAATCTGTGTGGTGGCAACAACGGCACTGGGTTCTGCATCAATGATCTGCTTCCCTTTTTGCGCGGCTATGAAATTAGGTTCCGAGTAAGAATCGGAACTGGGATCTGATTCTGAAGCTTTGATCTCAGCCACCAATGACTGTTTTGAGCGACAATCATCAGTGTTGTGCCAGGGGATTTTGTGGAACTCGCACCACTTCCCGGTGTCCTTCTTTGTCTTTTCTTTACCCTTCTTCGCCTGTGGTTGGGACTGGTTGTCCTTTTCCTGCCCCGTGTTCTGCGAGCCAGAGTTTCCCTTGCCCTGCTTCTGCGCAGGTCCGAACTCACGCTTGTTCTTTTGCTGAAATTTATGCTCAATTTTGACAGCATATCGATAGGTTGATCCGAGTGAAGAGATTTCCAGGAAATCCATCTCTGTCCGGATGTACCGGTGTAGGCCACTGCGATATTTCAGTACTAGGTGTCGCTCGGAGTCCTTGATACCTAGCTTTGTGCGCAAGGTATGAAATTTGTTTGTGTACTCCGACACCGTTTGGTCCCTCTCTTGATGCAAAATGGTCCATTTTGTGTACTGGTCATCATAGTTTCCAACAGTGTAATATTGTTTCTTGACGGCATCTATAAAAGAGGCCCAAGTGGGATTGGAATATTCAAACAATCCAGACTCGTCTGATGAGTTTTGCTCACAATAAGTTTCCCACCAATTTTTGACATGGGGGACGGCCTTAAGGAGTGCGAAGATGATCTTTTCCTTGTCAGAAAATTGCTGGATAGAGAAATACCCTTCTAGTAGATTCAACCATTTATCTAGGGCACCGGCATCGATTTGGCCTTCAAATAAAGGGATATCAAAATTAACTTCTACCTTGAAGGGAGTCGTATCTCCGAAATGGGTGCTCGTTGAGGGTGCACTTGCCGCTGTTGGCATGCGTTGAAGGATCTGGGTGAAATTATCCATCATCTCGTTCCTCTGTCGCGCGAGGGCTTCCTCGAGCAACAACTTGATAGGATCTACTGCTCCGTCGTCTCTCTTTTCTTCCGCCATGGGAGGCCGTTTGGGGCGGCGAGAGTGGTCTTCCCCAAGTGAAACTAGTTCGAGACCCAACTCTTTGTATCCTGACCTCGTCGGGGACATGCACCAAGAAACAATCAAAGAGCAGACCGCTCTGATACCACTGATCCGGATTTACGTGGGAACAAAACAAAAGATAGCATATACAGAATCATACACAGAGATATATTGCAAATAACACAGTGATACAGTAAACACATATTCTATTAAATAGCGGAAATAGAACAGACTGTAAAATACAGTAGCTGGAATGGTGGTAGCTATCTCTGAGAAGAGATGTGGCCGCTATGCTCATTCGTGCCAAGATGATTACAAAGAGAGGCCGAAAGGGCCTATTTATCATAATCATGAGGGAAAGAACCCCAAACATCCAAAAACCTAACCCTAGAAGATGAACCGTCATAAAGTCATGTGGGCCCCGTTTGGGTAAGTTAGTACATCAACTTCCCGGGGTCGTAACTTTTGCATACGATCTCCATTTGGGGCGCTCGGTAGCTCGTTGGAAAGGTCTATCTGAGATTTACAACAATCAACTAAGGCCAAATGTACGCCGAAGGTAGCCATTCGGCCCCCCAAATTGCCAAAAAAGGTCGTTTAGGGCCTCAAAATGGCTCCGAAAGTTCAGCACCCGAAAAACTGCTAAAAATAGTAATTAACCAACATTGCGAGAAGACTGTTTTGAGCCAGTTGGAAGAGGTGGGCCGCCACCGATATCCACCTAGATCATTCATGACAAGTCGAAGCACATTGACATCAAATATCACTATATCTGGGATATGGTGCAGAGAAGAGTAGTGAAAATCCTGTATGTTGCAACGGATGAGCAAGTTGCAGATGTACTGACGAAACCACTAGCCAGAGTGAAGTTTTAGTACTTCAGAGAGAGGCTTGGTGTTCTTCATATTGATGACACTTCGAGGAAGAAGTGATGGACACATTTGCAGGAGCCATTATAAGCATGGTGAGAGGAGGATCCTTCCCATGGCTGTGGATGTAAGCGCTATGTGATGAGCATCAAGACGATGCTTCAGCTACTGCTCTGGATATGTATCAGGTGGATACATTGTATGATCAGGATGATCATGGATGATGAGCTTTAGGATGTTGCTCCAGATGATATGTGTTAACACCCAAAAAGTGCTCACTAGCTCATTCCCTTATTCACATGACCCATTTGACGACTTTTCCACCATTTGAGCCTCTAAAGCCATCAAAAGGTCACCAAAAAGACCATAATACACCTTTTTCCCCTCAATATATATATTTTTCCTCAAAACACCGTCAAACAGGGTCCAGAATTCCCCAAAAATATTAAAAGGGAATAAAAATATTCAAAAAAATAAAAAGAAAGAAAAAGAGACCTAAACCATGTTGGTTAATACCATTGGTTTCCTTAAAACCACAATGGTATTCCCCATCACCAAAAACTATAAAAAGGTGATAGGGGCTCCTCACTTTCCATCCATCCATCATCCTATCCTCATGCTATCAAAATCTCTCTTGAGTTATTTGACCATTGTAGCAATCTTGGAGAAAAGACCATTGGAGCCTGGAGCATCTCAACCTTGGAGCTGCTCAACACCAAACATCCTCACCATTTGAGGTATTATAATACAAAAGTCATTTTTTATTTAGTTTCTTGTTCTTGGTCTTAAATCTTTTCAAGTTTATTGTTATATGCACATGTTAGATTCAAATTAATTTATAGTTGTATTTGGATTCAATTTGAAGATTGCTACTACAAGTTAGTAGGTGCATCCTTGCACATGCTTGGTTGAAAAACTAAGCAACCGTTTTTTGGTGACTTTGTTGGCTTTCGAGCTTTAATTTTTTTCTTTAGATCTTAGTTTTTTACTTGTTTTTATCATTTAAATTAGTAGATCTGCCATATTAGACAACATATTCATTGTTTCCCTAGTCGTTGGCCCTTTCTATAGCGTCTAATAGATCGAAATCTCAATTTTTGGTTTCATTTTCGGTGATCTGTTCTTCATTTTTTGCATCACAACTTTTTGCCCGACAGTCGCGCGGCTCATTGCGACCTCCCAACCCTTTTCCACACGGAGCACCACGGCCTCAGGCCCTTTTTCCATGTTGCAGATCACGGCTTTGCGGCCATTTTCCATGCTGCACATCGCGGCTTTGCGACCATTTTCTGCACTGCACATCGTGGCTTTGCGGCAATTTTTCGCACTGCACATCGCGACTTCATGGCCAAAACCCGCGATGCACATCACAACTTTTGCCCTAAAACCCGCGATGTTATCATTTTAAAGTCAACCAATTTTTTTTTAGAAAATTTTCTGCTATACTTTTTTCCAATTTAGCCTATATTACAACATTATTTTTTCTGCATTATTACAGCCATAGTGAATCATTTTCTATTTACATATGCTCCATTAAAAAATCTTTTAAAAATTTTCAATAAGTGGAAGAAAGATTTTTAGTATTCTATTTAAATCATAGGTTTCACTTTAATTTTGCTCAATAGTTTGCCCAAGCATTTCTTAAGAAATCCATTTATTTCTTGAAATTGTTATGTTATTTGCTTTCCTTTAAATTATTTCAAAAGTCCATTATTTTTTAATTGTTTTTATTAAAACATTTACATTTCAGAAAACGCCTTTATTTTTTGCAATTTGGAAGCATCTTGTTTTTCATTTGTAATCAATCGCCCAAGCGAGGAAAATAATTTTCAGTTCAATGATCACACTTGCACCCAATCTGCCACATTTTTAATTAACCGAGCCTTAAAATCTACCTTAACTCAGCAAACGTTTTTAACCGCACTTGGGGAGCACTTAAAAGAATCTTGTAGTTAGGTAGGATTGAGGGGATAGGTGTTCCAATAACACCCCTCAATTATTTACATTTGAGACATAGTGGTTGTCCTTTAGGGTACCGAAAATCCCTTTTAATTTTGACACAGTTATCAACCAATTTATCGGGAAGGCCTCTCCCTTAGGAGGGTTGAAGTAGCTAGATTGGTTCTGGAAGCCTGAGTGGAATACCGCAATCCATTCAGTAACTGAAGGATACCTTTAGAAGTTCTCGGTGTACACCTGTATGGGAGTACAGTGGTGATAGAACCAAACTGTATATTCACCCAACCGAACGTGTCATGAACAGGGTATCATAGTATCCATACTTCTAGGATTGTCTACCTGGTGTCCCTCCCAATAGGGGGATATCTAGCCGTTGATTCTACACTCTACATTGTCTGACTTGGATTTCATCACCTTGTAGAGAATATAGTTTGTAGACTCACAATACTTCTAGTTAGGTGTTTGCATAATACAATACCCACCTCTAGTCTAGTGAGCACCCCTTTTTTCTAGGAACTGTTTGACTTTTGGTATTCTGACCACTTTATTGGATCCCTCCACTTATTATAGCACAACTGTTATAATAAGTGCTTTTGAGGTTGGTTGTTGGCCTGAGAGCCATTATTTTTTCATACTCCCCTCCTGCACACATCGTGGCATTAGGTTCTTGAGTTTTTTATATCACCACCATCCACTGGCATTTTTATACATTTCTCACCATTGAGAATTTAAGACGATCCCGCCGTTTTCAGGGTGAACCCCCTCAGCTCATTACACTTGACTCTACATGTCATAGACGAAGAGCATTATCCCTTGACTCGACACGTCATTGGCATAGAACACAATCATCTGATTATAACGCGCCTCATTTCACATCTGATTCTGAGGCTGAATCTGAACACCCTACTGAGACACCACCAACCAACCCCATGGTTGGATCACAATACGTCCCCCTTTTCACCAGTGCTATTGGAGCTACATCAACAAACCCTACTACTATTGTGCCACCCATGGTAACCACAACCCCCTTAGGCATGCCTAATATAGGGGCCATTCCCCCTTTAGGTATTCCCAACACAGGACCACCACCTATTATGGGTATGCCCAACATAGGGGTCACACCCCCTCTCATTACCACAACCCAGATCCCAGAAATTCCTGGCACTATTCCTAACCCCTTTGCAACCCATGTTGCACTTGGGAGCACTGGCCCTTCCCACAACACAACGGTTGGAGGACACATCCCTTCCATACCTAGCAAAACCCTTAGGGGCCACTAAACCACTACATAATGCTACCATTAACATTTATGTCCCAGTCACTACGCCAAACCCATCTACCAGTTTACCATACATGGCTAGTCTGAACTTACCAGACCTAGACAGGTTAACCAACGATCCTATTAGACACAACCCTACGTGGCCACCCATGCCCACAAAGCTTCCCTCAGACATCCCGAAGTTTGAAGGAAAAGCTAGGAAGACCCCCAAAACCACATCATGTCATTTCACCTATGGTGTTCCTCTAACTCCATAGTAGATGATTCCATTAGACTGAAATTGTTACAACGAACGTTCACTAGCTTTGTAGCCAAGTGGTACATTGTGCAACCACATGGGACCCACAACACATTTATGTCCCTCACCCCAACTTTCCTCCATTTTTTTCAACTACCTATACACTATGATGCAGGAGTAGAAATACTTTTGTCTTGTAGATAGAACATTGCTACACACATCACTGATCATATCCATGAATGGCGTAAGCGTCGTAGCCTCTGCAAGATAAAACTTGACGACCAAATATTTTTGGACTGGTTTATCAAATCACTCCTCCCCCTCATAGCCAGAGATGTAGCTTCCGAACAACCCCAGACAGAAGAAGAAGCTATCTTAAAAGCTCAGCAAATCAACCTCATATATGCCCAGTCAGGATATCTATACACTATTTTACCTGACACCCCATGCGACGATCCATCCCGCCATGACACGTTTGGGGAATCCCATGCCACCAACGGTGGACACCCCAGACCTTTCTAGGGCTTCATCCAATTCTGGGGTTACAACTTTGTATGCTCCCGTAACACACACCCATCACATCCATGGACCTTCATGTCCACCACAATGTTATGGGCATGCACCACTATCTTATGCGCCAACTCCATATTATAACCAACCATCCCACTAGACTTCGGTCAGTTCACAATCCCAAGTAACTTATTATCCTCAACAGGCATCACCTCTTGCTCCAACACTTCCAGCAGCTCAAGGTTACCCACAACCACAGCAAACGTGAGGGACACCTCAGAACCCTCCTATTTACTACCCACCGCAATCTGCGCTAGAGCCTACATGACCTCAAAACCCACCTACTACCCAAGGGCATGTTTACCTGTATCAAAACCAACCTCCAAACCAAAACAACCAACGAGGTCAACAAAACCACGAAATAGGACGTAACCGTGGAAACAACCAACAACATAATCAAGGTGGACCACCACCTAATCCACCAAGTAACAATAACGCTGCTCCCCCCAACCAAAACCCTGATCATCCACCGAAACAGGCCAAAAATAATAACTTGAGAACAAACCATCCATGTTCCATATGTGGAGTCTACGAACATTACACACATAATTACCCCCATTTAGATCAAGCGCGTCAACTCTAGACCGACGGTGCCCAACGGCAAGGACATGTTGCACAACCAGTAGCCCCCCCTCAGCAACAACCCATGATATTGCAAAATCCCTTACCTAACCAAGGCACGATAAACACTCATCCAAATGATCCCCCTCAAGGATCCGCTGCAACACAGCAGCAAATCACTTACACAGCAGCTGACTACCAGCATGCAGAGTCCAACACTCACCATTTTCTCATGATGTCATCAAATGATGTCAATCTTCAAACCCATCGCAATCAATATGGATTTTCCCTAGAGACCACACCTACTGACCCATCATCGAATACTCTCCCAACTAATCAACCACTTTGCATACCCACTATGCCCATGGACAGAGGCCCCAAAGCACCTCGTTTCCCTTTGAGACAGATTAACAATAACTCGAATGCTCGTCCAGCTTCCAACTATAACATTGTAGAGGATTTATCTCAGTCCCTCGTTCCTATGTCCGCTCTCGAAATTTTGAAAAATTGTCCTACATAGAGAAAAATTTTGTTATCTACCATTGCTGCCATAGATCCCAATGACTCTAACATGATGGCTTTCGACTTAGAACAAGTTGAACCTTGCATGCCTGCATCTCTAGCTTTTCAAGTTTCAGTCTCCATTCACAACCTCATTGTCCATCGATGCATAATCGATGAAGGGGCCTCTACCTGTGTCATGTTGAATTTCGTATGGTAGAAACTTGGATCCCCAACACTACAACCGTCCACTACCGCATTACGAGCATACGATGGTCGTGCAGCTCAACCTCAAGGTTTTCCAATGAACATACCCATACAACTTGGGGGAAAATTGGTTCTTATAGATATAGAGGTCATTAATGCCCAACTTGATTACAATCTCCTTCTGGGACGAAGCTACATGTATAAGATGAAAGCTATCGCTTCTTTAGTTTTCCACATCATGATGTTCCCCCATGAAGGACGCGTAGTCAAAATCGACCAAATTACATACTATGACCCCAATGCCCCCGAAGCGCTAGAAAATGTTCTTCCCATGATTGAACAACCCATTCTTAGTGTGCCCACATCGTTCGTCTCCTCAGTCGGACCCGGGATATATTCAGATACCCCCATGACTGCCACTTTCCCTTCTATTCCACCTCCTCTCCAGGTAACTAAAGTATCTGATTTGTGCACCTTATCGCACAATGAACAACAACATCCTCAACAACCTCAACCATAACCGCTAGCACCCATCGTGCCTATTCATATCGGAACAACACCAATCCATACCACCCCATTCTTGTTTCCATTTTTTGAAGTTGTCAGCTCGCTAGTAATGGCTACACTCAACCTCCCAGGTTTAACAATAGGGTTACTAGTATGGTACTTACCTGCACCAAACCCCCCGCCGACTCCGACCATTTTTTTACAACCAGTACAACCCATGAATATGTCAAACCATCCACCACTTGGCATACCAAACCACCAAAATCGTCCACCACCTGGTGCTTCGAACCCCCAAAACCAATCAATTCCAACAAGGGGCACTACATCGACATCTACTTATGTCCCCCCTCAATCCCGCCACACTGGGGGCAGAGGTCCTCAAACCTACAACACTGCACCCACAACTTGCACCCCCCCAGTGACTCCTAAATTAGCCAAGAATCCCCCAACCCGTGTACTCCCTAAGTGCTCCTTGTGTGATGATATTGGCCACGCTACACATCTATGTCCACAACTAGCAGCACTTCAAGAACACATGAATATGTTCGACAACGATGTCAACATTTCAGTTGTCAAATTAGAATTACCATCTCAACCTCGTGATAAATCATTATGCACAAACCACCCTTGTGCAATATGCGGAATCTAGGGTCATTATTCACATCACTGCCTAGATCTCCCAAATTACAGAGCAGCCCTATATGAGATGAATAATGCCGACCTAGAGATATCCACCCCACTTGTTGAGGAAATATTCCCTCCAGAATCGTGCCATTCAGAATAAATCAATACCATTTACATGATTTCAACTACTTATAAACCCGAGCCAGTGAATTTATGGACCGACTACTTTCGCACTGATGAGTAGATTCTAGATACACTCATGGCACCGGATTACCCTTTGGATGATATGCACCATCGATCATACCTCCTCCCTGAGACGTCTACATCCACCATGGCAAACCAACAATCTGTTGAATCCAAAGATTTTTTGCCAACCAAGTTCGATTGGTTCAAGGACCCAATCCCAGCTCCAGAAGCCTTTGAAGAAGGTAACATGGCTAACATTTCACCCATTATAAAAATCGATATCTCCACCACCCGAAAATCCTGAGCTTATCTCTTTGGGTGCATATTGCACTGAAAAAGAAACCCAAGCTTATAAGAAACTCTTCCAAGAATTTCGAGATGTCTTCGCCTGGTCTTATACCGAGATGCCTGATCTTGATCCTACCATTGTAGAACATCACATAGACACTTGGCCCAACGTATCACCGGTCTGCCAAAAACAACGTCCCATTCACCCATCCAAGCTTCCTGTCATCAAAGCAGAAATCAAGACGCTTCAAGCAACAGGTTTCATATACCCGATTGCATATACCACCTAGGTTTCAAATCCAGTACCTGTTAATAAGAAAGTAGGTACCATCCACATTTGTACTGACTTCCGTGACCTTAACCTAGCTTGTCCCAAAGACAACTTCCCCACACCATTTATTGAACAACTAATTGATGAGTGTGCAGGGCATGAGGTCCTCTCTTTTATGGACGGTTTCTCCGGATACAACCAAATCAAAATCTGTAAAGAAGATCAATACAAGACCAATTTTACCACCCCATGGGGCACCTTTTCCTATCGCGTCATGCCTTTCAGTCTCAAAAATGCATGAGCCACTTTCCAACGAGCCATGACTTATTGCTTTCATGATTTGCATAAAATCATTAAAGTTTATCTAGACGACCTCATCGCCCGATCTAAGAAATGATATGACCACTTAGAAGATCTTCGAGAAGTTTTTTTGCGTTGCCGCAAATACAAAATCCGCTTGAACCCGCTTAAATGTGTATTTTGCGTTATAGCAGGTCGCCTGCTGGGATTTGTCATTTAAGAAAAAAAAGGGATCATCGTTGACCCTCTAAAAGTTCAATCCATAGTGGACCTCTCCTCACCACGTACATTAAGACAACTCCAAAGCCTCCATGCGAAATCCAACTTCCTTCGTCGTGTTGTCCCAAACTATGCAACCATAGCACATGGTTTCCTCCATTTGCTACATCTTCATACCCGCTTCGTATGGGAAAACCAAGCAGAAGGAGCCTTTACGGACCTGAAAAAATCACTTACAAGTGCCCCGTTGATTTCTCCACCAGATTTCATCAAAGACTTTACCCTTTACATTTCGGTATCATATTACGCCATTTCCAGAGTACTCATCCAAGAAGACTCCGCTCGCCAAGAGCATGTCATTTATTATGTGAGCCAGATCTTGTCAGGCCCACCACTCCGCTACCCACATGAAGAGAAGATGGCCCTTGCCATCGTCTTTTCAGTACAAAAGCTGCGACATTACATCCTTCTCAGCCACACCATGGTTGTGGCCAATTCCAAATCAATGGTATATCTCTTGAATCGTCGCCTTCTACAAGGCCGTGTTGCCAAATCGGTGATCATCTTACAAGAATATGACCTAACTTTCAAAACCCCGAAAAGCACCAAAGAATTAGCACTCGCTTAGCTCATTACAGATTTACCATCATTGTCATCATCACCAATTATCTAGACTGATCTAATCGACAAACATTTGTTCATTATCTCGTCGGATGACCCTTGTTATGGTAACATTTCGGTATACCTCCGCACACAGAAGTTTCGACCCAACATCGACCATGATGGATGTTGACGCATCCATCACCATGCACCCTGTTATCTCCTCTTGCATGATGTCCTCTATCGACGTGGCATCGACACAATCTTACGACGATGCCTTTCCCAGGATGAAGCAGAACAAGTTCTTAATGACTGTCATAGCGGCGCCTGTGGTGGCCACTTTTCAGGAATGGCCACTTCCCAAAAGGTAATCCGCGTAGGATATTTTTGGCCATCATTATTCACTAATTGCATCACAGCAGTCAAACACTGCCAAAACTGCCAGCTCTTTTCCCCAAAGGCAAGTACCCCACCCGCCCCCCTTCATCCAGTCATCACCGCTAGACCATTTTGCAAATGGGCCATTGACTTCATGGACTGCAATCCCACATCAGCCGGTGGTCACAAACAAATTATTGTGGTTGTTGATTACTTTACCAAATGGGCGAAAGCCATGCCTACTTAAAATTCCAAATCCAACATGGCAGCCTATTTTTTCCTCAACCATGTTATTGCTCGTTTCGGAGTGCCCAAGCAACTCATCTCAAACCATGGTTCTCACTTCGAAGACTCTATTTGGAGAGAATTGTCCACACTCCTTAAGTTTGAACATCATTTCTCCTCCGCCTACTACCCCCAAGGGAACGGCCAATTCGAAGATGTTAACAAAATTTTGAAAACCATCCTCCAACGCACCGTTGACAAACATAGATCCAATTGGCATCACATGATTTTTCCCACATTATGGGCTTACCGCACATCAAGCAAGACCGCCACCGGCTTTACCCCATTCCATTTAGTTCATGGTGTGGAATTTGTCCTCCCCATTGATTGCCAAATACCCACATTACAAATGTCCACAGAACTTCTCCTCGGTACATCAATGATTGAAGAACGCTTGCTTCCTTTAGAGTAGGCCGACAAAGATCGCCACGCAGCTCTCCAAACAATCGAAGCCTCCAAGAACAGATCTAAACTTCACTATGATAAACATGTTCACCCACGAGTATTTAGTGAAGTCGACCTCGTACTTGCCTATGATCAAGCTCATGACAAAATGGGAAAATGAAAGTTTGTGTCCATGTGGCAAGGCCCATATATTGTCCACACCTACCTCGGACAGGGGGCATATATTCTGACTGACTCATAAGGAAACACCCTACGCAACCCATGTAATGGGTTGTACCTCAAACGATTTTACCCATAGAAAATCAGGTGGACACCACAGTCCACAATTGTATCGTCTTATTTTTCGTTTTTCACAAAAAATACAAAAACCTAAAAATTTGTTTTTCCTGCATAACCACAGATGGATCCTGTTCCACTTTGCTACGTTGGCTTCTGTGATGGTGCAATCCGTTGGTCTCCCAATCTTGCCTCCACAACTTGGGTAATATATTCCCCTTCACATGAGTTTATCCACATCGACCGAGCATGCATAGGTGCTACCACAAACAACCAAGCTGATTACGACAACGTGACCGGTCTTCTAGACGCTGCTCTCCAAATGAATATAAGTCACCTTAGCATTTTCTTGGACTCCCAGCTCCTTGTTTCCCAGCTCAACAATGATTACCATGTATGCGATCCGTGTTTATTCATAAAATTCCTGTGCACTAAACAAATGATTCGACAGTTTGATTCCATTTCATTCGCACATGTCCAAAGGAATCTCAATAGTGTAGCAGACCATATGGCAAACAACATTCTTAATTGGCACACCAATCAAGCCATGTAGTAAAAACACAAAATTTGCATCCACGTGCATAACATGTGCTTCCACGGGCATACAAACATAAACATACACTAGATATCTACGGCAAGCCTCTACAAGCAAAACAAATATGTGCCTCTATGAGCATATACAAAAAATTAAAATATTGCATCCACGTACATAATATGTGCCTCCACGGGCAGATACAGAAATTAAAATATTGCATCCACGTGCATAACATGTGCCTCCATGGGCATACAGAAAACCAAATAGACAACATGTGCATCTACATGCATACACGGCCATATACAAAAGCATATATATATATATATATATATATATATATATATATATATATATAATCATATAGTCAACATGTCATAGGTTCCCTCAGCATCCAATATACAAAAATACATAAGCAGTACAAAAAGGTACATCCCCATATGCTCATTAGCATTTGGGGGCAAATATACAATCAACTATTCGTCACGATCCCCAAGATCCTCTGGCTCCTCCTCTGTTGGCTCCTCTGGATCCTCCTGATTCCGAGCCCTCCTCTCGGCCATCACCACCGCTGCTCTAAGCAGGATAGAACGCCACTCACGAGGAGCATCGAAACAATGCTCAATGATGTCCTGGTCCAAGTTCCTCCACCCCTCCTGTAGCTAGGGTTTTACCCCTAGCTTGTGCAAATGAGCACCTACTAAGGAGAATGGACTCCTTAGTAGCAGTTCAGTAAATGTAAATAATTAAGCTAAAACAGAAATAAAAACTAATCTAAAACACATGCATGAAAAATAAACAACAATTTGTAAACAAGGGTTTTGTATTAATATTACCTTCAATGTGAAGGTTGATGAAGCTCCTTGCAATGTCCAAGAAGGTTGCTCCAAGCTCCAATGTGCTCCTTCTCTTTCTCCAATGGTGGAAATGGGCCAAAAGGGGCTCTCAAGGTGAAAGTAGTTCAATGGTGAACTAGGGTTTCGAGAGAGATTTTGGCAGAGTAAGGGTATACTTGATTGTGGATATGGAATAAGGGATCTCCATCACCTATTTATAGTTTTTTGGTGGTGGAGTGCTGACCCATGGTTTTGGGAAACACATGGTTTAGGGTAGCTATATAGGGTTGTTTCCTCCTTTTCCTCATTATTTTATATTTTTCTTCCCTTTTTAGGGGTTTTTTACTATTTTTGGAGGAAAAGGCGGTTTTTTTAGCCTTTTTGAGGCTATTTTGATGGTTTTGTGGCCTTTTGGAGGCATTTTAGGCCTTTTGGAGGCTTTTTAATGGGATTTTTTGGGATTTTAACGGAAATATGGTAGGAAAATGGACAAATGAGCCATATAATGTGGTAGATGAGGTAGTGAACCCTTTCTGGGTGTTAACACCTCCTATGGCACTCTTGCTAGAGTCATGTCCAAGGTCTCTCGTATGCCCTCAACTACATCATCTTGAGGATGCACAACCCCTCAAGCACGTGGACGCGGTACCGCTACAGGTGGAGGAACGACCACCATTGCCCATCCCCTACGGCCCACATGATCAGCTGGTGGTATCGGACCAGCATCTCCACAATCACACAAGTGAACCAAGTCAATATCATATAAATATCTCTAACTATACTCATAAAAAAATCATCCAAACACATGATGTAGTAGAGAACCAAAAATAAAGACACACCATCTAAACCGCAGGCCTACCCTTGAGCTCTAGGCATCTTCGGATCTCCTCGATAATCCATGCCAGCATATGGATAGTCATTAATTAGCAGGGGGATCTGCTCTCACTACTCATACATGTCTTCCAAAAAGAACGCGTGGATACCACCACCACCCCGAGGCATCATCTACCCCCACTGCACCATGCGTGGCTCACTAACCAACCCGTATCGAACCGGCACAAGTGACTGCAAAGTTGATATCCACTCAAAGAAAAAACAACAAAGGAAGGAGGCATAGCAGAACTCTCCCCCCTCCCGACTAACCTTGTCCACATCTCGTCGAACACAGTCCAAAAAAATCTGACCCCACGCATAGTAGGTCCCTCTCAACTTAGAATATACCATCATCATTTGTCCCCCAGACAAACGATGTGGTGTCGCGGCACCCAACAGCCCGCATCTCCCACTCCCTCAGAGATCTTAGGATCAATGTGTTGTTCTGTGCAATAGCACCTAACACACAAAATCTCTCTAGAATATCCTCAATATCTAAACCAGTCGGGATCCTCGGTAGAAGATCCCCTACCTCCCCTAAGCGAGGCAACCCAGTAAGAAAGTAAACGTCAGAAAGGGTGATCTCCAATATCTCACCCCCCACTATGAAAGCAGCCTCTGCTGGAACCCAGAAGCCCACCAATTTGTTTAGCATCTCTCTAACTAAACGCATGGGTAGAATCTGAGCGAAATTTAGGATCCTCCCTGCAGCCAAAGCCTGCTGGACAACATGGTTGGTCTGAATCCACACTGTCAAATCCGCATCCATCTCTCGCTCCCGCCGTGATACTAGCGGTCTCCTCAACATCCTGCCAAAAAACAAAGAAATTTTTTTAGAAACAGAAATATTTTTCAAAAAATTCCATCATGACTTCCAGGCCTTTAGTTGCGATGATCATCGTGGCTTTTCCATCAAAAGCCATGATGATCATCGCGGGTATCAATAGCAAACCCGCGATGAACATCACGGGTATCGGCCCCACAATCGCGATGAACATTGCGACTGTCAGTGCGATAATCATGATGAACATTGCAACTGTCAGTGCGATAGTCATGATGAACATCGCGACTTTCGACCCCAAACCCGCGATGTTCATCGCGGAAAATGAAGCGAAACCCGCGATATTCCACGTTGGAATGCCAACGTGGAATTTTGTGGCCTTCGAGGGCCCGTTGCTAACCAAAAAAGACATAAATTGAAAGGCTAAGGCACATAGGGTTAGCTGAATCTCACGGAACGAAATTTCAATTATCGAATCTCCCACAAATCGGGAAATAGCTCTGACCTCACTCAAATGATGTGTGAAACTCGCACGTAACAATGACACATGTCACATTGGGCCCACACCCTATTTATAGAAATTTGACCATTTTTCCAACAGCAATTTCGGTATCATACAATGTCTGTTTTTCAAACCGTTGGTACTGTTGGAATCAACAGAGTGAGAACTTCATGATAGTCCTCTCCTTTTCCGATTCCATTAGGTCCATTTTTCGATCATTTTTTCCATGCCCCTCGTCACCTAAGTTTGCGTGCCACCTCAGTCGTCTTTCATTTTTGACGAGTCTTATATCCCCAGATTCAGTTTTTCGCGCTCGTGATAAAGCTTGAGATCATTTCTCACTCTCACGCCCATATTTTTTCAGGCATCTTTTACATGCCCCCCTCGTCGCCTCGATTTACGTGCCACATTGGTTGTCATCTATTTTTTACGAGTCTTATATTGCCATATTCAGTTTTCCACGCTCGTGTTGATGCTTGAGATCATTTCTTGCTCTCATGCCTAGATTTTTTGGGCATTTTTTACATGCCCTCCTCATCACCTCGATTTACGTGCCACATTGGTCGTCGTCCATTTTTGACAAGTCTTATATCGTTGGATTCAGTTTTCCGTGCTCGTGATGATGCTTGAGATCATTTCTCGCTCTCACCTCCACATTTTTTGTGAGCATTTTTTCAAAAGGCCACTCATCACCTCGGTTTACGTGCCACATTGGACGTTGCCCATTTTTCACAATATTTATGTCATTGGATTATGTTCTCCGTGCTTGTGACGATGCTCGAGATTATTTCTCGCTCTCACCAATACCTTTTTTTCGGTATAATTTTATCCCTTTTTCGGGCCGAGCAATTCTTTTATGAAAAAGGCACTTAGGGAGTTTATGTTAAGCTCTTTTTTTACTCCTAAAACAATGAAAGGATCGGCGAGCAACCTTGCTTCCTTTCATGCTCGCTAAAATTATTTGAAAGGGATTCTACCTGGTATAAGTTTACCCCTTTTCTGGACCTTGTAGACTAATTATGAAAAAGGAATACTCTAGTCACATCAGCTAGAAGAGTGTTAGGATATTCCTATACTCCATCCTAGTACCGCTAGTATTTTGATCATTTACATTTTCAGTCATGCATGCATCTTTAGGGTTTGCATGCATTCTAGGGTTTGCATGCATCCCAGTCATCAGTCCAACACCTAGCCCTCAGTTAGCCATCCCCCAAGAGCTTCTCACTATTCAATTTTAGCCCTCCAGTTGCTTAATGTGCCCTTCTTCCTTGATTTTAGGGAGCAACTCGCCCTTCTTCAGCTACCAGTCCAGTTGTCACTCAGTTACAGTCAGTTACAATTAGTTACACTCAGTTACACTTAGTTAGACTCAGTTACACTCAGTTACACCTACCAGAGTTAGTTTGACTGATGGTTGACAGTTACTTGAGCATTGATGACTCCACTGATGATGATGAAGACTTCCAGTTGTGCTCCGATGACACTATATTGATCTTATGATCACTTTGGGAGGCTAATTCGAATCGCCACCTTGGGCATTCGAATCCTCTCTACCATTATACTATTTATTTGTCCATATTGTGATTAATTAACTAGTGTGTGTGAAGTATTATTGTTTCTATCTGAGTTCTACTGTACCATATTATTCTGTTGCTCATTATACTGTATTGTTCACTCTTCTATTTTCCTGCTTAATCATAATTACTCTTGTGAGGTATACATCATCTCTTAGATATGCTGTGAGGATTTTCACATGGTATCAAAGCATGTTGAGAGTATTGTTTATCTCCATTCTTGAGAGTTTTTTGCAGGTTATTACCAAGATTTTGAGTGCAGCAATTTCTGCATTTTTGTAGCAGTAGCAGTTGCAGTTATTCTATATTGTTTTTGCAGGTCCTCTACAGCTTCTATGTATTCATTAGGAATTACTCCTCTTGATCCACTCAACTATGATGAATGGAAACCAAGAATGATAGCAGACTTGAAGATCCATGATCTTTTTTCTTGTTATTTTGAAAGAGAGTTTGAATCCCCTGAAGAGAAGATTGAGTGGTTAAATAAAAGTGCCATGCACTTTAAAGCAATAATGTTTTCTTTGTTTGCATGCCAGAGATTCCAATTCAAATACCGTAATCGTGTTGAAACTCCAAAGGAGTTATGGACTCCAAAAGAGATATGGGTTCACCTGGATGAATAATTTGGCAGAAAGAATGAAGGACTTGGTCCTAACCCATTCGAAAGCAAGAAAAGTGATGCATTCTCTCCTCTTGATGGTCTCTCAGATCATGAACTAGTGTCATCTCATATTGAAGTTGTTGACAAAGAACTTGCAGATTATCCACTCATGCTCAAACTTTCTTCTCTTTCTGTGCCAGCTCACACTCTAGATATTGCAGAAGGTCCTAAATCCTCTCTTGCACAAGATTCTGTTGGTTTGCATCATGACCACATGATTATTTCAGAGGTCAAAACAACTACTGAAGGTAATGCATTCACTCCTCTCCAGCTATCTCCTATTTTATACTACTATATGATCATAAATTCATGCTTTCAGAAGGTTATTGAAGATTATGGCCATTACCATTCGCTTGGGATAAATTCTCATGCAATTACTGGTTTTGATCTCACCTCTCATGGTTCAAAGGAGATCTCATGAAACCATGATTCAAGTCTTGGATCTAATTTGGATTCTAAGCAATCACTGCTTGGGATAATTTCTCATGCATATGATAGTTTTGATCTCACCCCTATTGGCTTAAAGGAGATCTCAAGAAACTGTTTTTTAAGTCTTAAATCTGATTTTGATTTCAAGCAAACATGTAATAGTTATTTGTGGCATAATCTCACCCATGGTGGTTCGAAGGAGAAGACAAAATACTATATGCACTTTCATAGATTTGAGCATACCTCAGCTAATTTGAATCATAGGTTCAAGGATCATTCTCATACTGTTGGATTTGTTCTCATCACATTCGATCTGAAGAGCAAGTACAATCACATGCTTTTTTAGCATGATCCACTTCTTCCCAAGAAGAAGATACCTCCAGACATATGACCAAGCATCACACATGCTTGAGTTTTGAGCATTTATTTTTATGTGTGCCTTACAGTCTATTTTTTCAGGAGGGGGGTATGTTTCCCATGAAATTTTCCCACTTCCTTGGTTTATTGATTGTTATTATTCATTGTATTGGGTGACATTTGGTCTTAGTTACCAGGGCCCAGGATGGATTAAGGGGGGGTGTTAGGATATTCCTATACTCCATCCTAGTCCCACCAGTATTTTGATCATTTACATTTTTAGTCATGCATGCACCTTTAGGGTTTGCATGCATTCTAGGGTTTGCATGCATTTTGCATGAATCCCAGTGATCAGTATAGCACCTAGCCCTCAGTTAACCAGCCCCAAGGAGCTTCTCACTATTCAGTTTTATCCCTCTAGTTGCTTAATGTGCCCTTCTTCCTTGATTTTAGGGAGCAACTCACCCTTCTTCACCTACCAGTCCAGTTGTCACTCAGTTACACTTAGTTACACTCAGTTACACTCAGTTACACCTACCAAAGTTAGTTTGACTGATGGTTGACAGTTACTTGAGCATTGATGACTCCACTGATGATGATGAAGCCTTCCAGTTGTGCTCCGATGATCATGAGGACACCTAGTTGTGCTCCGATGACACTCTATTGATCTTATGATCACTCTGAGAGGCTAATTCGAACTGCCACCTTGGGCATTCGAATCCTCTCTACCATTGTACTATTTATTTTTCCATATTATGATTAATTAACTAGTGTGTGTGAAGTATTATTGCTTCTATCTGAGTTCTATTGTACCATATTATTATGTTGCTCATTATACTGTATTGTTCACTCTTCTATTTTCTTGCTTAATCATAATTACTCTTATGAGGTATACATCATCTCTTAGCTTTGCTGTGAGGATTTTCACAAAGAGTTCTTGATTTGCATCATTTTATGCTTTTTCGGGCCTTGGAGACTAACTTACGAAAAAGAACACCAATGGAGTCTATTTACCGCTTTCAGACTCTCAAAAAATGAAAGAAACCACGAGCAATCATCGTCTTGGGCTTGCATAAATCCACAGGACAGTACTCCTCCACCAATTCAGAGTCTTCTTATCGTTTTCAGACTCCTTAAAAATGAAAGCACTCATGAACACGAACAGTCCTGGGCTCACAAAATCCACAGGATAGTACCATTTCAGAGCACACTTTTATCCCTTCTTGGAGCTCATTAAAACTACGAAGAAGGACCCAATGGTGCTTCTTGGTGCCACAACAAATCACGTCTACTCATATAGAAGCTTCCCCATTTTGGTCGCCTTTGTTTAGAGCATTCTGCAGTATGTCACCCTGAGAGTCCCTCTACAACATCCATCAGCTTGTTCCCCCTAGAGTAACTCCAATCTACAATACATACCCTCCATTCCTTAAAGCTATGATCCCCGCACCTACAAGTCAGTTTGCTACGCTGCCAGGTCAACCATGTCATCATGCTTTGAACAAAGAAAGTTTGATTCCACCCACTCTATGACCCCAATTATTTCCCATTCCCACAGTATGTCAGTCCTACCATCAGTACTATCACACTTCAGTTCTTCACCTCGTGCTCCTACCAAGGAAACATCATTGCCTTGGTAGTTGCTGGTCTCCCTATGTCAACGCCAACCAAATATATTCCAGAGGATGACCCAGAGGTCCCTATGCCTTGGACTCATCACCATTAGCGATGAGTGCCTACGGATCATTTTGAAAGGAGTCCTCAGTGCCTCTCGAAATGATTGTTTCTCACATGCTCAACTTCAACACCTTGATCGCATCGTTGAGACTCGTACAGGATATCGGTCCTTTACAGGATATCGGTCCTTTCAGTTATTTGTTGAAGACCTCAGATATCATCCAACTCTACCACATATAAGAGTCTAATTAAGGACACAACCAGTTACATATTCCTATGGATATTTAGGTTGCACTTGGAAATAATATTCAGATGTAATCTAGTATACAGTTACATGTACTTCTCAAAGATGACTCACAATCATTAAGTCCCTATAGATGTTGGACACCTTCAGTTTCAACAGTTCATCAACCCTTCTGATACCTTATTCAGAACAGTTGTTGCTTTATTCCAGTGTATCAGTTATTAAGATCAGTCATGTCATGATCATGCGTACATCCCAGCATTGTGTCCCCTCTAGACCATTATGATGTACCAGCATATTTTTATGTATTTTGTCAAGCCCCCCTTCGTGGGCCTAATTTTTATGTACATGTCTTGATACGAGCATGGGTATGCCCGCCTCATCCATAGTCAGAGATTATTCCTCATTCATTTTGAGGCCATATAATATTTTCAGTTTTTGCAGCTTCCAATGAGTTGTTGCTCCAGTCTCCAACCAGTCTCTTCTCTTCTCCAAATCACAGGAAAAATACAAAAGAACTATATTGGCTATCGCCCATATGATGAGTTCCTTCCCTGACACATCAGGAGGCAATCTGTTAACACCCAAAAAGTGCTCACTAGCTCATTCCCTTATTCACATGACCCATTTGTCCAATTTTCCACCATTTGACACTCTAAAGCCATCAAATTTCATCAAAAAGACCACAATACACCTTTTTCCCCTCAAAATATATATTTTTCCTCAAAAACCACAAAAAAAACCCTAAAAAAGGGTCCAAAATTTCCAAAAAATATTAAAAGGGAATAAAAATATTCAAAATATTCAAAAAAGGAAAAAGAGGGAAAAAGAGACCTAAACCATGTTGGTTAATACCATTGGTTTCCTTAAAACCACAATGGTATTCCCCATCACCAAAAACTATAAAAATGTGATAGGGCCTCCTCACTTTCCATCCATCCATCATCATATCCTCATGATGTTAAAATCTCTCTTGAGTTCTTTGACCATTGTAGCAATCTTGGAGAAGAGACCATTGGAGCCTAGAGCATCTCAACCTTGGAGCTGCTCAACACCAAACATCCTCACCATTTGAGGCATTATAATACAAAAGTCATTTTTTATTTCGTTTCTTGTTCTTGGTCTTAAATCTTTTCAAGTTTATTATTATATGCACATGTTAGATTCAGATTAATTTATAGTTGTATTTGATTTCAATTTGAAGACTGCTACTACAAGTTAGTAGGTGCATCCTTACACATGCTTGGTTTAAAAAACAAGCAATAATATGTATCAGGTGGATACATTGTATGATCAGGATGGTCATGGATGACGAGCTTAAGGATGTTTCTCCAGATGATATGTATCAGGATGATGTTATGATGATGATCAGGATGATCATGTGATGATGTACATCAGGATGATGTATGATGAGTATCAAGATGATACTCTGTGGCCATGGACAGGTTGTGCAGATGAGCATGTAAGTTGACTTGGGAGATTCGATAAGCTGGGCTGTGTGCTCGTAATAAGTCCTGGGATACTCTTTCAAGGCATTGCTTTGGGAGGACATGTAATATTTCCCTGGTAGATCCGATAGGTTGGGATGCGTGCCCATAATAAGTCCTAAGATGATCTTTTGAGGTTTTTCCATGACCACATGTAATGCAGCCCTGGCAGATCCGACAGGTTGGGATGTGTTCCCGTAATAAGTCCTGGGATGCTCTTTCAAGGTTTTGTCCTATGGCATCTAATGTAGTCCTGGGAGATCCGATAGGTTGGGATGTGCGCCCATAATAAGTCCTGAGATGCTCTTTCGATGTTTTTCCATGACCACACGTAATGTATCCCTAGCACATCCGACAGGTTGGGCTGCGTGCGCATAATAAGTCCTGGGATGCTCTTTCGAGGTTGTGTGGTGGAAAATCCTAGATTTGTTCTAGGTCACATCCAGTATGAAAAAGGACTGGCTCTATGGTGATAAATCCTAGATTTCTTCTAGGTCACATCCAATATGAAAAGGGACTGGATCTGTGGCGAAAATCCTATATTTGTTCTAGGTCCCATCCAGTATGAAAAAGGACTAGCTCTGTGGCGGAAATTCGAGATTTTTTCTAGATCCCATCCAGTATGAAAAAGGACTGACTCTGTGGCGGAAATATTAGATTTGTTCTAAGTCCCATCCAGTATGAAAAAGGACTAGCTCTGTGGAGGAAATCCTAGATTTGTTCTAGGTCCCATCCAGTATGAAAAAGGACAAGCTCTGTGGTGTAAATCCTAGATTTGTTCTAGGTCCCATCCAGTATGAAAAAGGACTGGCTCTCTGGCGGAAATCCTAGATTTTTTCTAGGCCCCATCCAGTATGAAAAAGGACTGGCTCTGTGGCGAAAATCCTATATTTGTTCTAGGTCCCATCCAGTATGAAAAAGGACTGGCTCTCTGGAGGAAATCCTAGATTTGTTCTACGTCCCATCCAATATGAAAAAGGATTGGCTCTGTGGTGGAAATTCTAGATTTGTTCTAGGTCACATCCAACATGAAAAAGGGTTGTCTTTGTAGATGTGATACATCCAGTATGAAAAAGTACTGGCTTTGTAGATGATGAAGACCTGCAAGTGGCGTGCCTACATACAGTATGAAAAAGGATTGGCTCTGTAGAACTTCCTATGATGAGAAGATTGGATATTGATTGAGATTGCAGCAGTAGTGACGATGACGATGATCCAGTGATGATGATCTAGAGAAGAAATACTTGTTCTAGCAAATTTGTGTCAAGAAATACCTTCCTAGTTAAGAGTGAGTGTTGATGTAATTGTAACTTTGGAATGTATTTCATATATCTATATTCCTATAGAGATGTTATTATTCCTCTATATGGAAGTGTCATCATTTATATTGTAAGTGTCATAACTTATACTTGATGGGGTTGGCCCTATATAAGTCATGTGGGTCAAAGGGTTATTAGACCACCCTATTGGGGGTCGACCCTGTCAGCATTATGTTATGTGGTTAAGTTAAGGCCGACCTAGTAGAGGTTATTAGGCAATTCAAGTCAAGTATAAATAGAGTGCGGGAGGAACTCTATTTGATCATTCAATTTCTCACTCGTACACTCATTGGAGAGTGGCACACTAGTGGAGGAGGAGAAGCTACTGCTAGGGGTATATCTCTTATGCTTGGGTTGTATCATTGCTCTATCTATCTCTGAGGAAGTTGCAGGGTTTTTCACCTTCTTGGTTTTCCCCGGTGAAACTCTATGTCTCTTGTGTGCTTGCATTATTGTGTCCATGATTGATATGCTATAGATATTATATAGATATGTTGTACATGTTATTCTCTTAGTTAATATCCTAGATCAGATTGAAATTTATGAGAAACTAACACTTGTTATGTATTGAATTAACTAGATTAGATCTATACTCTTTATTCATTCTATATTGTTTAAAAGGTTTGCGGAAGGTGTCTCTTGTCTCTTTGTGTGTAGGTAGAAAGTGTTTAGAGGTTGGAGCAAAGGATCTACAGGGACTACATTAGCCAAGATCATACGAAGGAAAACTATGGAAAATAAGGTACGCTTTAATCTTTCTCTTTTCTATTATATGCATAGGGTAAACGGTTAGATATAGTGGAAAATTGTTGATCTCTAGCCCTACTGTCTATCTTGGAACTTGGATTCAGATCCGAGGGATTTATTACCTATCCTTAGGGAATATTTATCCATAACACCAACCCCCTATCATAGGTTTCCACTTCAATGTTACTGTCTTGACTCACATCTATGCAGCAAATATGAAGTTAGAAACCAATTGACAATTGAAAAGTACACAACAGTTTCCAAATCAAGCATATAAGCACACTGTTCATAATTAATGTAATTTAGCTTCAGTAACTAATAGGTCATTGGGTCTAGTGATACGTACCTATACAATATTGGTTTAAAATTTTAGGAAGGACCATACATCTTGCATATTTCATAATATTCATTTAATGAGATTTTTGGAAAGGGGCTTGGTAGAGAGTTGTGTCTCAAGGGGCAAATATTTTTATTGATCTAAGATATGATTCAGGATCATATAATGATTCCAATCAACCTCTTGTGCTTGCAAAAATAATTAAAATGATGGCAGGAAGTGGAAGAATAATAATATCTACTTTTGTGTGTAGAAAGATTAATATTTTAGGTGAATATTCAATCTTTGATGGAATCGATCTTCCTCGTTTGTTTCAATTGATATTTATTTGAACCTTTGGTGCCTCTACAACAAGAAAATACAATACAAAAAATAGTTTGAAACTGAACTGTGTTTTACATCTCTAATATGATTTCATTATTTAAATTTTTTCTATAGCATCTTTTAAATAATTAACATACCCTCATTATATATATTGCATATTGAAAATACTCTTCTCTGTATCAAACAAGATTTGAAAGTACTTCATGTTTGTGCATTAAATGAAAAGGAATAAATTTGCATATCCATAATTAATTAATTGCCACCAGAGTCCTATTATGTAGATTGTTCACATTATGACATTTATTTTTATTCAGCACATCTTCTCACTATTTAAATCAATCATGGTTTATGGGAACAAGGCATTGGTATGATTGTAGACATGCTTTTGGATGTACCATGCATGAGTACATTCATCATCTATAGATTTGTCAAGTACACCAGTATAATTCTTACTAGCTTATGTTAAGACCTAAATAGTAGCACATTACCCCTTATGTGGTGTTACATTACCCCTTTATTATGGTGCATTACATATTATTGATGTCGTCTTGGGTATATTAGTAGGTATATTAGTTGCTATTGTACCCCTTTATTTCCTATATATCGGAAGGAGAACTTTTCATTTTAGTCACCATTGTATCTTGTCTTGTATTTTGTACTTAGTACATTATGTAAAGAGGTTCATCCCTCGAAGAGGATTGTTATTCATATGATTTATTCATTATTAAGTCATGGATTATTTTCTTTTGGTCCATTTATGCTATTTTTATGCTATATCTAGGACTTGGTTGCATAACATTTTGTATTAGAGCTCTTTCCTCGGGACTTGTTTCCTCAAAACAAATCATAATGGAATTTTCACTATAAATTTATTTATACAAGGATTCAGAAAGCGATATTCAAAACACATATCCAAATCAGGCCGAACTATTAGTGGTACAATTTTCAAATCTTGATATTCTACACATTGGGAGATATTTTCCCTCAAGCTAGGGTTTTTTACTAGTCCAAAAACTAGACTAAAATAGGTGTTCTAGGGGAAAAGGTCATATCTAGGACATGCAAGATCCAAATTGAATGAGACCTGTTGAATCAGAAATAAGACAAACCATAGTAACTATGGTAGGGATTTAAACATCAGATATGAAATATTGGACACGTGGCATACCCTACAAGTTCTCCCTTCTGGAAAGACCTAAAATAATAAGTATTTGGAGATTCACAATAACTTCTTATTGGTACATCAGAAATAGGTCAGACATGCGGAATTGGGAAAATGACACATTAGGATACATCCTGCCAAATTTTCAGACCTAGAGTAGAAAAATCAAATTTAAATCAGTTACAAGTGATCCATAAAACAATCTTCCAATCAGGGTTTGAAAAATGTACGCCATTTAAATTTGAATTGCTTTGACTAGAAGGATTTAATTTTTGTGAAACCTAGGGTATGATATCTATTTATATTGTTAAAAATTACACCAAAAGGAAGTGTAAAAACTCATAATCCCCTCAATCCACCTGAGGATCCATCCCTGACTTACAATGAAAGGGAAAACCTATCTTTTCAAGTGTTTGAGTTGGAGGATATGATTAAAGGGGCTGTGAAAAAGGTTGAGTTAGTTAATTTAGAGGAGAATTTTAATAAAATGGATGAAAATATGAAAGGTTCGATGAGAACAGATTATTTATTTAGAGGAGAATTTGAAAAATATTACTAATCTCATACAAAATTCATGGGATACTCCCCCTACAAGTGATGATGTGTTATAGGATACTCAAGAGGATAAAGATAATGTCCATGTTGAGAAACATTCCATGAATACAAATATTCCAAGAGGAAATTATTGTAGTGATGGAAGTGATTAGGGATGGTCACCAAAGGGTACCCAACTTCCTAAAATTGACATGAGAAAGTTTGATGGCAATGATCTAATAACTTGAATATTCCAGATGGAGCAATTTTTTGATCTACACTAGGTGCCAGCTTTGGAAAAGGTAACTATTGCATCCTTATATTTAGAGCCTGATCAATTTGTATGGTACCAAGGGATTTCTGACCGTAAAAAGGACTCTATAATCTCATGGTCTATATTCACAGAATAATTTATTGCACATTATGGGGGTATAAATAGAAACACCTTCTTTATCCAGTTGGTAAATCTAAAGCAAAAAGGCCCAGTTACATAGCACATCAAGCAGTTTCAAAATCTAAGTCTCTGAGTGAACAATATTTCAGAGATAAATTTTTGGATCTCTTTATTGGAACTTTTAAGGATAACATCCTACATGACGTTCACCTTTGGGAACCTAAGTCCTTGGAGCATGCATTCAGGGTGTCAATAAAAGTTGAAAAACAAATTATGGAAACAAGGAAGTCTACCACTTACAACTATAAAGAAGGAAGTGTGGTCTCAATTCATCCACAACCTACATGTTTGACACCAAACAACTATAGGAAAAAAGAGAAAGGGGGATTTCTTACAGTTGTGATAGAAAATACAGTAAGGGCCACAAGTTCACTCAGAAGAAACTATTTTACATAGATTGTGAAGCAGAAGAATAAAATGAACAAGAAGCACCAAAAGAACAAGAACCATCTCAAGATGAAGAAATAGAATATACTACTTCTGAAGAGATTACTCCCACCATATCCTTTCATGCACTGGCTGGAATTAGAATTCCTCATACTCTCAAGATTGAAGGCTATATCAAAAATAAAAAGGTAACCGTATTGATTTATTCTGGTAGTACTCATAATTTCATTCACTGTAGATTAGCCAAGATTTGCAATTGCTTTGTATATCCAGCACCAAAGTTTCAAGTAATGATTGCAGATGGAGGAACTATCAATTGCTCAGGAAAATGCGATAATATCAATATTACTATGGGGGAATATGTATTGAATAGTCCAATGATTTCTATTCTGATGGGGGGTGTTGATGTTGTCTTAGGAGTTCAATGGTTACAATCATTAGGAACATTGGCTTTTAATTTTCAAAAGCTTTTCATGAAATGTTTGTGGGAAGGAAAAGAATATGACTTAAAGGGTATCACAAGAAAACCAAGTAAGGTGATAATCTATAATGGCATGACAAAATTGATAAAAAAAAAGGTACATCAATGTTTAATTGCACAATTATTCTCTTAGATGTTCAAACATATGAGTCTCTTATTTCCCCAAATCTCCAAAAGGTGATTGATAATCATTCCAAGGTATTTGAAGATATTCCAAAAGGTCTTCCACCTATTCGATATTTTGATCATGCTACTCACTTAATTATGGGAAGTATCCCTCCTAACATCAAACCTTACAGATACCCATATAGACAAAAGAGTGAAATTTAGCGTACGGTGGAACAAATGTTAGAGGCCAGAATAATTAGACCTAGCCAAAGTTCTTACTCTGCACCAGTTGCAATGGTACACAAGCTGGATGGATCATGGTGTATGTGTCCATAATATAAAGAGCTCAACAAGATCACCATTAAAGATAAATTTCCCATTCCTATCATTGATGAATTGTTAGATGAATTACATGGAGCATTTTTCTTTACAAATTTGGATCTTCATTCTGGATATCATCAAATTAGAATGAAGGAGGAAGAAATTCGAAAAACAACATTCATAACTCATGAAAGTCATTATGAATTTTTGGTCATTCAATTTGGTCTCACAAATGCACCTTCCACATTTCAGGGTTTGATGAATTCCATTTTCAAGCCTTTCCTTAGAAAAATTTTGCTAGTATTCTTTGATGATATACTAATCTATAGCAAGTCTTGGGAAGAACATGTTCAACATGTTGGAAGGGTATTACAACTACTAAAGGAGCAACAATTATATGCAAATCCTTCCAAATGTTTCTTTGGGGTAATGGAAGTAGAATATTTTGGTGATATTGTATCTCAGGAAGGTGTCAAGGTAGACTCCAACAAAATTAAATCCATTATGGACTAGCAAATTCCCAAAACTCTAAAGAATATTCAATGATTATTAGGTCAGACAAGGTACGACCGCAAGTTTGTTCGAAATTATGGAAGAATAGCAACACCTCTAACAACATTATTGAAGAATCATGCATTTTATTGGACTCTAGAGGCAACTCAAGCTTTTGAACAACTTAAGGAGGAAATGTGCAAAGCTCATGTTTTGGCCACACCAAACTTCACAAAAACATTTATTGTGGAATGTGATGCTTTAGGAAATGGCATTGGTGTTGTTCTAATGCAAGAAGGACACTCACTTACAGAAGCCCATTTATGATAAGGAAATGTTGGTAATTCTACATGCTCTTAAGAAATGGCATCCTTACCTAATAGGTAGACATTTCAAGGTCAAAATAGATCATGATAGTCTTAAATACTTCTTGGAACATAGATTATATTCGAAAGAGAAATAAAAATGGGTAACCAAGATGTTGGGATATGAATTTGAAATCGTATATCGAAAAGGGAAACATAATGTGGTGGTAGATGCGCTTTCCAGAAAATGTGAAGATGTCGAAGCATTACTTTGTGCAATTTCCATTCTACAACTCGATTGGGTAGCAGTTGCAAGGGAAGAATGGAAAAATGACCTATCTGTGTGGATTCTCATTCAAAAAATACATGACAATCCAAATGTATCAGATGCTTTTGTGTGTAAATATGATTCACTATGGTATAAGGATCGCTTATATTTATGCAAAGACTCCAAACTCAAACACACACTTCTCCTATAGGTGGGCACTCTGGATTCCTGAAAACTTACCACAGGGTCAAGAAGGAATTTTTTTTGGAAGGTATTAAATATGATGTTCAAAGGTTTGTGGTCGAATGCTTGGTTTGCCAACAAAATAAGATGGAAACAATTAAGACCCCGGGACTTCTACAACCATTAGACATACCTTCCTAGCATTGGGAAGAAGTCTCAATGGATTTTATCATAGGTCTACCCAAGTCAGAAGAAAATAATTTTATTATGGTGGTTGTTGATAGACTCACGAAGTATGCAAATGTTTTTGCACTCTCTCACCCAATTAATGCAAGTATAGTAGCTGCAACTTTCCTAGAAACAATTCAGAAGTTACATGGAAATCGGAATATTATTGTAAGCACTAGAGATCCAATTTTTACTAGAAATTTTTTGACTAAATTAAATTCTTGTTCGGGTACCCAATTGGCTCACATTTTATCTTATCATCGTCAATCTGATGGGAGAACTGAGATAGTGAACAAATATTTGGAAGGGTATATTCATTTCTTTGCACTTGATAAACAAAAACAGTGGGTGAAATGGTTATCTTTAGTAGAATGGTGGTACAATAATTCCTTCCATACATCATAAACAATGTCTCCATTTATGGCACTTTATGGGTACCAGCCTCCATCTATCACATCTCCCTTAAAGGTGTTGGGTGTGTTGTATCTCTTCACATGGTGGGTGCATGTACACCACGAAACGACATGGAGGGGGCCATTAGGACCCCAGAGTCCGTGCAGAGAGCAAACATTTTTGGGGCTGTTTTTTTCTTTTTTTGTTGTTTCGACCCATTATATTCTATCTAATCCCGGTAAAGGGATTAGGGTTGTAACCTAATTTTAGGTAAACGAATTAGGCTTTTAGATGCTGCGAATACCATATATTGTATTGTAAATAGTTAAGAAAACTAAAATAATGAAAAGAGTTGTGTGGATCTAAGTTTTACTGGTTTTTTCCCAGTTAAGGGTTTCTAGGTGAAAATCTTCGTGTTATGCGTGTGCCATTGTGTATTTTATGTTATTGGTTAAGAATCTGTATGATTTTTTACTGCACTGTTAAGGTTTAAAACTATCGAAAGGGAAAATATAAATTTCAAGCCATGGAAGATCACATAGTTCACCATCAAGAAGTTCTCCAGATACTTAAGGACTACCTAGTCATGTCACAAAACAGGATTGAACAACAAGCTGATCAACGTCAGAGTGAAAGGATTTTCGAAGAAGGGGATTGGGTATTTATGAGGCTGCAACCTTACAAGTAGATATCTCTCAAGCAACTAAATAAGGACAATAAATTAGCACCCAAGTATTATGGTCCTTATAAAGTGTTGCAAAATATTGGTAGTATGGATTACAAATTGGATCTCCCTTCATCTTCAAGAGTGCATCCAATTTTTCATGTTTCTTTCTTAAAGAAGGTAACATGAGACAAGATCCCAATTCAAACAATCTTTCCCGTGCTTGATGAAGAAGGAAGAGTCATATTGGAACCTAAACAAATCATTGAAACAAGGACAAAAAAACTACGCAATCGAGTTATTACTGAGTACCACATCAAATGGAAGAACTTGTCAATGGAAGATTCAATATGGGAATATAAGTCCTTCATACAAAAGCATCCACTAGAGAAATTTTGAGGTCTAAAATGGGCCTCCTAAGGAAAATTATAAAATAATAGTGGAAATAATAAAATAATATTAGCATACCTCATCAAATTTTGGGGGAAAAAAGAAAAACTACCTCTTCAATTCATATTTTCAACTTATCTCCCCGTATATTCACTCAAATTTCGATCACAAGCAGCTGTTGGATGGGGAATTCAATTCCACATCCAAAGAGTACCTACTCAGCATACTTTTGATGGACCCTGCTTCCCTAGAAAGAAGAAATACATGGAAAATGTGATGATGACATCATCATCACATTTTTTCATGTATTTCTTCTTTTTGAGGCGGTGGGGTCCATTAAAAGTATGTCGAGGGGGCACCCATTGGATTCAGAATTGAATTCCCCATCCAACAGTGGCACGTGATCAAATTTGAGGGAATATACAGGGAGATAAGTTGAAAATACGAATTGAAGAAGCAGTTTTTTCACTTTGACCTTTTTACCTTTTTACTTTTTTACCCAAGAATGGTGATTCATCCCCCATGGTTGATATCATCACCTTGAATCCTATTGGTTGATTTTTATAGTACATTTATTTTGTTTTGAGGCCCATTTTTTACCTCATAATTTCTCTAATGCACAACTAATCAAGTATTGAGAACAACACTTGTCTAAAAGGGAGGGGCATGTTAAGACCTAAATATTAGCACATTACCCCTTCTGTAGTGGTACATTACCCCTTATTATGGTGCATTACATATTACTGATGTTGTCTTGGGTCTATTAGTTGTTATTGTACCCCTTTGTCTCCTATATCTAGGAAGGATACCTTTTCATTTTAGTCATAATTGTATCTTGTCTTCTATTTTGTACTTAGTACGTTGTATAAGGAGGTTCCTCCCTCTAAGAGGATTTCTATTCATATTAGTTCTTCATTATTAAGTCGTGGATTACTTTCTTTTTGTCTATTTCTACTATTTTTATGCTATATCTGGGACTCGGTTGCATAACAACCTCCTTGAAACCTATTTCCCTAGAACCGACAACTAGAAGAGAATGCTTGGGAAAGAAATGTTTGTGACAAAGCAAACCATAGGTTCCCCATGGCACCAGCTTATCCTGACCACTCACACAAAGTTAAAAATGGCTCAATCAAAATTAGATTGGGATTATGATTCCATTGATGATTATAGTGGTGGTCCATTAGGGTGAACTTATGGGAAGGACAATTGTGCATGTTTTAATGATAACATTTAGGAATGGAATAAAGATACTCTAGATACCGTAAGTTATTTTCCTTGAATAGAAGGATTTGATGAATCTATTCCAATCATTTTTTTAATAGAATCATAAGTTCTTTCTTCTCTATTTTTATGAAATCATGTGGCTAAAATTCAACTCTTGTCTTGTTACATATCCAAGTTTTTGATCTAATGCTTGATCACAAGTGGTTTTCAATCACATGCTTCTTTTCATTCTCTTATCTTGTCTTTCTTATAATTTTTGTACTACTGCTAAATCCCAATTAGATATCCTTGGGAAGTTGAGGGAATTCCTATATAAATTATTTTACCTAGTTCGATGGAGTGCAGGTACAACTGAATAGGCAACTGTCCTACATATCATCATCGAGTGAGGTAATTTCAGGAGGGATAGAGGAAAATTTTCTAGGCGCATGGAATTATTTCTTGTTGAAGGAGGATCATTCTCTTATGGCACTGAGATCATAGGTGGCAATGAGGTTCCCTTGATGCACATGCATCTAGTAATACAATGGGTACCCAAGGAACTTCCTCAGTTGGACATAGAATTTTGTGTCAATGAGGGGATGTATTGCATTGGTACGTCCTCCATACATGGCCTTGGTCTATTCTCCATGGATGGCATAAAGGTGAGATATGGAGGAGCATTTGAATTGATGGAGTATGTTGGTCCATGCTATAGCTATGGATATTGTTTGAGGTTGGTCCAATATATTCCAAGTATGCAGAGATATGCACTCGTGTAAAATTTATATATACACATAAAATCCAACAATCAAAATAAAGGATTCACTGTGTATATTGATGGAAATCCAAAGGAATCGGTGTAATATTCTAGACAAGAGTTGGCCAAAATTTTATCTCCAAACTGATATTTTATCAAAATTTTACTAGTAAATTTTAAGCAATTTCTTGAGCTGAGCAAGATGTGAGTGAGGGGGATTGATACATTGAGTGAGGATCGTAGGGGTAAATTTCAGTTCTGTAATTTATATGGGGAGGTGTGCAGTAGCAAGCTATATTTGTTCTGAGTAGTTAGTCCTATGCACCATGTACTGGAGCCATTCACTTTTCAACAACAGATAACTTTGTTGCTTACTTCGAGGCTTCTTGGGATTCCAGTATATGCATACTAGACTGGGATGGGACTAATGAAGGAAAAAAAGGGTGAATATCAGTCATGGGGATCTAAAAAATAGGTTGGACCAAGTCCCTTGATGATTTGGGAAGTTTCGGAGGTATTTGGAAGAATTGGAGCCAAGGGTGCTATTGAGGATTGCATAGGTAGGAGATTTCCAGGATTTTCCAAACAGGCGATAATGCATCAAAAACCTCATGAACATAGAGTCAGGGTATCTAATGATATTATAAGGACCTCATAGAACCATCAGATCAATAAATTTCAGCATAGGGAAATCATACAAAAAGATGTGCCAAAACTAGCTAGAAAAAGGTGCCTATGGAGCTAGTCTTTGCTTGTGAAGTGTAAAAACTCTGTAAATGATTAGAAAATTCTGTTCTTCAATTTAAATCACTGTGATATGAATTATTAATTATTAGAGGGTCAAATTTGAATCAATTAGGAATATATTTCAAGTATATTACCTTCTTCATTCAAAACAACTCCCCAAAAGCTAAAATTAGCTAGATTTAACTTCTGAAGGTGCCAAGACCACAAATATATACAAATATCAGTCAGAAGTGTATTTAAGGCTCTGATATATTATTTAATGTACTTTCATGTTGAAATATAAAATTCAGAATACATCTTCTAATATTTTATTGCATCTCAGACTCCACTAGATCTACAAAGGCTAGAAACAGTGCTAGTCTTCACATTAACTGATCCATTACACAACAATTTGTTAAGTTTAAACCAAATAGACTATCAAGATCACTGAAAGAAACATAATCACAAGATAGACACAGAATATACCATAGGAAACCCTCATGGGGTAGAAAACCCAACAAAGCTTTCCTCAATAAGATGATCAACCAAAATACAAGATGTGCTCCCTCCTACTTTGTCTCCTTAGCAAATCTCCCAGACAAGTGCGCTATCTTTTACAAGTGAGTGAGTGCGTCAAATGAGGAACATACCTCCTCTATTTATACACTACACTAACATGTATTTTACACAAGTACATGTAGGCTCGTATTTAACCATTAGGTTAAATACCCTATTATAACTTACTGGGCCGACCCCCACATGGTGGGTCTAATAACCCTAGTTACCACAACCAATCCAGAGGAATAAAAATCTCCGGATTCATAGTATAATCACATCGGAGGTATGGAACATCTCCAGAATAAATAATATACAAATATAATATTCTTAGAAGTTACAATATTCAACACTCCCCCTTAACGAGAAGGATATTATAACAGCATCCGCAGGAGCAATGAGTCATACATCATACATGATACATCTATATATCATCGGAAGCTTTCTTTAGTTCATCATCATCAGTGACTCAACTAGTTACTGGAACATCGACATCACTCGATCATCAGCATCGTCATCACACGATCAGCATCGTCATCACACGATCATCAGCATCATCATCACACGATCATCAGCATCAACATCACATGATCAGCATCATCATCACATGATCATCAGCATCGTCATCACACGATCAACATCGTCATCACACGATCATCAGCATCGTCATCACATGATCATATTACAGGATGATCAATCCTACTCTCTTTAGGACATAGGTCCATGGATGATACAATATAGATCAAGTTACAGGATGATCAATCCTTATCTCTTTAAGACAAGTCTCATGTCTAGGGACGATCTAATCCCAACCACAGTACCAGTCCTTTTTCATACTGGATGTGACCTAGATCAGATCTAGGATTTACCGCCACAGAGCCAGTCCTCTTTCATACTGGATGTGTCACCTCTACAGAGACAACCATGTTTCATGCTGGATGTATCACATCTACAGAGCTAGTCCTATTTCATGCTGGATGTATCACATCTATAGAGCCAACCCTATTTCATGCTGGATGTATCACATCTATAGAGCCAGCCCTGTTTCATGCTGGATGTATCACATCTACAGAGCCATCCCTATTTCATGCTGGATGTATCACATCTATAGAGCCAACCCTGTTTCATGTTGGATGTATCACATCTACAGAGCCAGCCCTGTTTCATGATGGATGTATCACATCTACAGAGCCAGCCCTGTTTCATGCTGGATGTAACCTAGAGCAATTCTAGGATTTGTCACGTACATTTTGAACCGAGGTCCAGGGACGATCCAGTCCTATCATGTGCCTTTTGAACCAAAGTCCAGGAATGATCCAGTCCTATCGTGTACCTTTTGAACCGAGGTCTAGGGACGATCCAGTCCTATCATGTACCTTTTGAACCGAGGTCCAGGGACGATCCAGTCCTATCGTGTACCTTTTGAACCGAAGTCCAGGGACAATCCAGTCCTATCGTGTACCTTTTGAACCGAGGTCTAGGGACAATCCAGTCCTATCGTGTACCTTTTGAACCGAGGTCCAGGGACGATCCAGTCCTATCGTGTACCTTTTGAACCGAGGTCTAGGGATGATCCAGTCCTATCGTGTACCTTTTGAACCGAGGTCTAGGGATGATCCAGTCCTATCGTGTACCTTTTGAACCAAGGTCCAGGGACGATCTAGTCCTATCGTTCAGTTATCAGAGACCTCATGTCTACTGCTCAACTTTAGGACTGAAGTCCAGGGATGATCCAATCCCCTCACAACATGTATAACAAAACATGTATTCTCATCATCAAAACATGTATAACCAAAACATGTATCATCATCATCAAACATGTATATCAAGACATGTATCATCATCATCATCAAACATGTATATCAAAACAATTATCATCATCATCATCAAACATGTATATCAAAACATGTATCATCATCATCATCAAACATGTATATCAAAACATGTATCATCATCATCATCAAGCATGTATATCAAAACATGTATCATCGTCATCATCAAACATGTATATCAAAACATGTATCATCATCATCAAACATGTATATCAAAACATGTATCATCATCATCATCAAACATGTATCATCATCATCATCAAAAATGTATATCAAAACATGTATCATCATCATCATCAAACATGTATATCAAAACATGTATCATCATCATCAAACATGTATATCAAAACATGTATCATCATCATCATCAAAAAATATAAGAGTCCTAAGTCTAAATAATTCTAAGTAACTAAGTGCAGTAAAAAGGTATCCGCATCATTGATGAGACAGACTAGTTATTAGATACTATGCTACTCCCCCTTTCGAGGAGGGTACCTTTTGAACTACACCAAGCTTGTCTTGGAAGTGTTCAAACTTTACTCAAGATAGAGGTTTGGTCAAGATATCAGTAATTTGATCCTTGGTGCTTATATACTCGAGCTTGATAGCTCCTCTTTGCACCATATCTCGTATATAAAAGTATCGAATCTCTATGTGTTTTGACTTATCGTGAAACACAGGATTTTCAGTCATCTTGATGCAGCTTTGATTATCACACATAATCACAGTGGGATCCATTTCTAAGTCAAACACTCCAGATAAAAGTTTCCGAAGCCATACTGCTTCACAGCTGGTAGAGCAGGAAGCTATATATTCTGCTTCAGCAGTACTGAGAGCCACACTAGATTGTTTCTTGCTGAACTAGGAAATCATGGCAGATCCAAGACCATAACATCCACCTGAAGTACTTTTTTCTGTCTGAGACACTACCTGTCCAGTCAGAATCTGAGTAACCATATAACCTGAGTTCATGACCTCCGAGATAATATAGGCCAAAATCTAATGTACCTTTTAGGTACCTCATTACATGCTTTGCAGCTATTAAGTGGACCTTTCTAGGTTCTACTAGATACTGACTTAGGGTATTTACAGCAAAGCATATATCATGCCTAGTATTAGTTAAGTACATCAATGATCCAATGATTGTCTGTATAAGGTTATGTCCACTAATTCTGATGAATCATTAACTAACAACTTCAAGTTGGAGTCCATGGGAGTGGCCATGGCTTTACACTCCAACATATCAAATCTTTTGAGAATATCCACAGTATACTTACCTTGATTTAGAAAGATTCTTTTTGGTTCTTGCCATACTTCTAAGCCTAAGAAGTAGTGCATTAATCCGAGATCTTTCATCTCGAATTCTGAAGAAAGCTTCTTCTTGCTTTCAATAATTTGTTTCTCATTTCCAGTTAGAAATACATCATCTACATATAACAACAATATAATTGGTTCATCATCCATCACCTTGAGATAAAGATTGGGGTCAGCTTTACTTTTGGTAAAGCCCATGCTAGTTAAGAAATTGTCAATCCTTCCGTACCAAGCCCTAGGAGCTTGTTTCAACCCATATAATGCCTTTTTCAGTTTGCATACATGAGTCCTTCCATCATTAACCTCAAACCCTTGTGGTTGCTCTATGTATACTTCTTCCTCAATTACACCATTTAGAAAAGTTGTCTTAACATCCATTTGGTGTAATTTCCACTTCATCATGGATGCAAGTGCCATGATAGTTCTAATTGAAGTATACCTAGCAACTAGTGCAAATGTTTCTTCATAGTCAATTCCCTCCTTCTGAGAGAATCCTCTGGCTACAAATCTTGCCTTGTATTTTTCAATGCTACCATCTGCAGCATGTTTTATCTTGAAGATCCATTTGGAAGAAACCACACTTTTATCTTTTGGTTTGGGGACTATATCCCAAACATCATTTTTCATTATTGACTGATACTCTTATGTCATTGCTTCTACCCATTCTTTCTTCTGAGCTGCCTCTTCATAGCTGGTAGGTAGTTGATCCACAAGATCACACATTAAAGCCATGCGGTTGGACACTAGCTTTGGTTTCTTTCTTTCTCTAGTGGAGCCTTCAGGAGCTCCGTATCTTTCATCCCATTGAATAATATCTCTATCCCATGCTGGCCTTCATTTCTTAGATAAGTTTGAAATAGGAGGCTCTTGTGGTTCCCACATGTCATGATCCTATGGAGAATCATCTTCAGGAATGGGCACAGCCTCTGTGATTCTGGGAGAAGTGTCTTCTTCATAGATTTCTTCAAGTTGGCACTTCCTAGATTTCTTGAGAGCTGCTTCTTCATCAAACGTTACATCTCTACTTATTTCTATGTGATGAAAACCTGGAATGTAAATTCTGAAGGCTTTGTATGATTCACAATAACCAACAAAAATCCCCTTCTTACCAGAAGGGTCCAACTTGGTTCTCTTTTCTTTTGGAATGTGGATGTACACAGGACACCCAAATATTTTAAGATGACTTACCTCAGGCTTCTTACCTGTAAACACTTCTTCTGGAGTTTTGAAATCAAGAGCACTATGAGATAATCTATTTTGCACATATACTGCTGTCTTGGCTGCTTCATTCCATAGATACATGGGAAGATCTTGGTCATGTATCATGGTCTTTACAACTTCCATGATTGTTCTATTTTTCCTTTCAGCCACCCCATTTTGTTGGGGATTGTATGGTGAAGTTAGTTCTTTTTTAATTCCAACTTCTTTACAAAAGTCCTCAAATTCCTTTGAGGTAAATTCTCCGCCATTATCTGTTCTGAGAATTTTGATTCTCTTATCTGATAGATTTTCTATTAGAGCCTTGAATTCTTTGAATTTTCCAAAGACTTCATTCTTACCTTTCAGGAAGTATATCCAAGGTTTCCTTGAATGGTCATCAATGAATGAAAGATAGTATTCAAACCCAGTTAGAGAAGTGGTGGGCATTGGTCCACATACATCTGAGTGTATTAGCTCTAAAATGTTCTTAGTCTTTGTTTCACTCTTTGGAAAGGGGTTCTTGATATTTTTCCCTTTCTTACACCCTTTACATGAGCCATCATGATCAGCTTTCAAATCTGGTAATCCTATTACTACCTTGCTTACATAGGGTAAGGCTTTATAGTTGATGTGAGCTAATCTTCTATGCCATAGCTCACTGGGGCTAGAGATCTCATGAGCAAGGGCAGCTTCTGGATGGCCCTTGAGCTTATAGAGACCTCCTTCTTCTTCACCAATAACAATTGCATCTTTAATTGTCTTTCCTTTGGACCGCTTGAGTACTTGTCCATCTATGAAAGCTACTCTAAAACCTTTCGTATCTAGTGTTGAGATAGAGAGAAGGTTCTTCTTTAAACCTGGTACATATAAGATGTCTTTCATCTTCAAGGGTGTTCCTGAATCTAGCTTATAGCTAGCTTCACCAATTCCTTTGATGGGATATTGGTAGTCATATCCTAGAGATACCTTTTGTGTAGAAGACTTTTCTTCAAGATTTGAGAAGGTCTTCCTTTGACCTGTCATGTGCTTAGAAGCACCACTGTCAATGAGCCATGTATCTTCTCCAGGAGATACAGATCCAGAGAGTGCAGAGAATAGAACATATTCTTCTAGATCTTCTTTCTTCACCTTATATCTTTTCCTTTTAGGCCTTACCTCTACCTCTTCTTCTTCTTCATCTTCTTCCTCTTCTTCTTCTTCACTATCATTTTCTACCATATGTGCATGGTGTCTTTTGTGGACAAACTTCTTCTTTTGTGAAGGACAAAATCTGGAGATGTGTCCTAGCTTATCACAGTTGTAGCATTTGACTGTGGAAAGATCTCTTACTAGAAATGGTCCTTTTCTCTTTTTAGGTCTAGAGAAGTGTTGAGATCCTTTGTGGTCAACTTTCTTGAGATGACCTATTCTTCTTCTTTTGGTATGGGTGGCCAAAGCTTGGTCATCCTCTTTGAGAAGAGATTCTCTGTTGGCTACCCTAGCTTCTTCTTGAACACAATCCTCCCATACTATATCAAACTTCATGCTCTCTTTCCTGGCACACATGGTTTGTATGAAGGATTCCCAAGGTCTAGTGAGACCATTGAGAGCAGTCATCACAAGTTCATCCTCATCAAGAGTATCACCAATTGCATCTAGTTGTTCCTTGATTTGTGAAACCCTTGAGAAGTAGTCTTGAATGGATTCTCCTTTGTGCATCTTGGTACTCTTCAATTGATTCCTTAGATTCATCTTCCTATTGATGTTCTTTCCTTCATACATTCTTCCTAGGGCATCATACATTTTCTTTGGAGTCATCTTGGAGGCCACTTGGGGAATCAAGTGGTCTTTAATAGAATCAGCTATGATTCTCTTTTCCCTAATCAAATCCTTCCTGTTCTTTTCTTTGGCTTCATCTCCTTCTGGTTCTGCAACTTTTTCCTTGATATAATGAGCAAGATCATTCTCTTCAAGAATGAGACCAATTCTGTATTTCCATGCCCGAAAATTCTCTATACCTTCTAGCTTGTCTTCAAGCTTAGTGTTTGGAGCCATCTTCTCTTGGGGGAGTCCAAGAGACAGAGTAGACTTACCTGGAAATGTTACTTTTCACTTTTCCGGAATTTGGAACAGAATTTTATCGCACTTTTGGTAGAATTAGGGTTTGACTTTCCCAGAGTTCGACATAGAATTAGGGTTTGACTTTCCCCGAGTTCTACCCAACCAAAAATTTCGATCTAGGGCTCAAAAGAATGGTCTTGAGAAGGGATATCCAGCCATGTAATCAGAATTAAAAAATGCCAACTTTTTTCTGAACCCAAATTTTGACTTATCGCACTTTTGGTAGAATTAGGGTTTTGATTTCTCGGAGTTCTACCCAACCAAAAAGTTCGATATAGAGCTTAAAAGAAACGTATTGAAGAGGGCTATCCAGCCATGTAGCCAAAATTCAATAATACCAACTTTTTGCGGAAACCCAAACTTTCACCGGAGAGAGAGAGAGAGGTATTCTTACCTTGTGAAAGATGTCCTATTCAGTCTAGCTCTGATACCATGTTAAGTTTAAACCAAATAGACTATCAAGATCACTGAAAGAAACATAATCACAAGATAGACACAGAATATACCCTAGGAAACCCTCATGGGGTAGAAAACCCAGCAAAGCTTTCCTCAATAAGATGATCAACCAAAATACAAGATGTGCTCCCTCCTACTTTGTCTCCTTAGCAAATCTCCCAGACAAGTGCGCTATATTTTACAAGTGAGTGAGTGTGTCAAATGAGGAACATACCTCCTCTATTTATACACTACACTGGCATGTATTTTACACAAGTACATGTAGGCTCGTATTTAACCATTAGGTTAAATACCCTATTATAACTGACTAGACCAACCCCCACATGGTGGGTCTAATAACCCTAGTTACCACAACCAATTCGGAGGAATAAACATCTCCGGATTCATAGTATAATCACATCGGAGGTATGGAACATCTCCGGGATAAATAATATACAAATATAATATTCTTAGAAGTTACAATATTCAACACAATTTATCTCAAATATCAGCTTTGAAGTAATTAATGGATCATATATAACATATTTATCAGTATCAGGTCAAATTTAGTGAAATATAGCATAGTTTAGAGAAAATTATACATTCAATGCTCCCAGAGGCCTCCAAAAACTAGAATTTCCCCAATAGGGAGAGAATAGTTGGAGTATGCAAAGGACAAGCTGAATATCTGTTCTGACTCTGATATGAGCTGATACACATCGGAAGACAGAACATGGGGTGTGCAATGGTTCCTCTGGGATGTACTAGCCTCCTCCTTCATAAATGGAAGCCCTCTTCTCAAGAGATATTCCAATGCCTTCTTCACTAGCTCTTTTGGATGATGTTTACTCTCTGGAGGCTTGATAAACTTCAAGAATGGGCTGATTTGGATCTGATCAGCAGAAAATAAAAACTATGGATCTGAATACTGAATACTGGAATCTGTGAAGCCTTGGAGCACATATCCCAATAAATTGTTGAGGCACATCACTCAACAAATGAGAAGCTCAGAGCTCTCAAGACAAAACTCAAGTGACGAAAAGATGTGAATACGAGTTGGAAACATTCTTTTATAGAATTCTTGTTGACATGTTGATCAAGTTACTTGGCTTGGTGACCTATGAGAATAGGTCACCTATGAGTGGGTAACCTTCATTTTCCTTTGCTTGATGTCTTTCCTTCATTTTGGAAACTTCCATCCCTTTGTTTCCTTCTTTTCTCCTTTATTCTTTTTAGCAAAAGTGCCCTCTTTGATTTTTCTGATTGTTTCCATTTTCTTGCTTTTAGCAACTCTTACATCTTTCCTTATTTTGTTCTTTTTCTAAATCCACACGTTTCTTTAGCCATATTTCTATTTTTTGACCTCATGTTCCAATTTAGAAAAATTATCCTCAAGAGGGGTGTTCTATTGGCCCACTTGCACACATATTGGAAACTCCAATTACAAATATTAATTAAAAATTAAATAATCCAACACTCTAACATTAAATTAATTAAATAATTATTTAACTATAGTCCTGGCTCAAAATTCCCCAATTAATTAATAATTCACCTTAGATACTTAGTTTGGGGATTAATATCTTCAAGGGGGGCCATCTTATCCATTTAGTCACCCAAATACACCCTTAGTCATATTCCATAAGATAATTTCCACATTCACCCATTAATTAATTAATTAATGCCTAGGTGACTTAGGTCACAATCACCCCCACGGACCATAGCAAAAATTAAGGACATGACAGTCATCCATTCCAAAGATTGCGTGTCCTCAAGAAATGTTAGGATTCCACCAAGCTTCTGCTGCACCACTCTGATTATAAGTGTCCCCATCCACTGAACAATCTGAAAATTGAACTTGGGGCCTTCAAAAAGATCTAAAAAAAAATGCAGGATGACTTTGAAGAATAAGCTGCACTGAAAACTCTATCTGCACTAAATCATGAACAAAAATCTTAACCCAGTTAAGATAACTGAGTAGAATTCTTGTGTCCCACTGCTTCCTCTGTAAGGACCCAAATTTTTCTGCCACCTTTGGAAATTTGTCACTCCAAGGAATTCTTGGATCCCATGGTCCCTGATGAATACAATCTATCATCACTATTACTTGTGACAACTTGTCACTCCAGAGTATGTTAAGATCCATCCATCATGTTGGAAGTGTGCCACTCCCAATGCAAAATTGAATAGCTATGAGACTTCTCTGCCAAACAAAGAACTTCTTGAGAGCATGCAAATCAGAATGCATCTCTTGTGCATGTGTACTGGAGATATCTAATGGCTGAAAAATATATCTTTGTTGCTACTCACAATTCAAGACAATTTCAGTTATAACAAAAAACTTATTGCAGAAACAAGAAAACCTTTTACCTCCCCAAGTCTTCATTGCAATGATGCCTCTACCCATCCATCCAATGGATGAATAAGCACTTTTATTTGATGAACCATATGGAATGTGTTCAGACATATGCTTCTCTTCATCAAATAAAGAGATCTCATGATATGTATGCAACTCTACAGGTGCTCCCCTTTTCATTCAATGGCTCAACTCTCTGCCATTGATCCATGGGTGCAAAACTCCATCAATTGACCCACACATTGAAGGTAAGTGTAGATTTGATGCTTTCTTGTCTAATGTGGTTGCACACACATGCATGGGATGCCTCAACTGTTGCGGGTTAAGGAACATGTCATCAGCCTCAATTCTAGGATCCTTTTGCTCATCGTGTGACACAAAAAGGAAGAATCCTTTTACCCAATTTTCATTGCCAAATTTGGTGGTTGAATGTGAAGTGGGGAATGAAGGATGGTGATCCATGCTTCTGAACATTTCATCCACTGAATTTTTGGATGTATCCTCTCCATTGATGGTTGACCCATCTATGGTGAACTCATCTGCCTCTTCCTTGGAAGAGAGACTTTCTCTAATGAACCTCTCAGGTTCATTCTAGAAAAAATCATGTGCTTGTTTTTCATCCACCTTTTCTGCACATTCTTCAAGCAGATACCAAATAGATTTCTCGTCATGGTCCACCCACTCATGAGGTTCCTTAATGGAATTTTTTATGTCATTTACCCAAAAGGGATGACTCTCAGGAAAAATTGAGGATTCAGTCAATTCTTGCCACTCTTGTTGGAATTGTTCTATCTTCATTTGTGATTCTAAGAGGGAACTTTGAGTGTATCTCAAAGAATCTTGGGTGACCAAAAACTCACCTATGAGCTTGTAGTTCTCTTCTTCATATATGGAAATACTTTCTTCATCATGTAGTGATGCTTCCCACAACAACTCAACAAGCCCAAACATGTAATTTTTATCTAAAAGCAGCTGTGATCAATTACCTTTGATTGTGGACATTGCTTTCTGGATATTCTCCATGGCTTCAAAGGAAGATTAATCTCCCATTAAAGCAACTTCCCAACACAACTTTGAAATTGAAGCATGAGTGTCATGGAGAATTTTAAGGGCCTCTTGGATCTTCTGTTTATCCATATTCAATGACCCTGCAAGAAGATGAGGTTCTTGCAGATGTTCCTACTCTTCATTGTCCATCACTAGATCAATTTCATGCAGTGCACTCGAGGTTTTGAAATATGATCCATATGTTGCGGATGCAATATGTTCATCTTTTAGATCCTCGAAAACATAATTTTGGCTGCAACTTAAGTGCTCATTCATCCTTGGTGTACTAGAAAGATCTTCTCTCAAAATTTCATCCTTCACACTACATTCCTTTTTTACACCAGAATTATGAACCTCATCACTAGGGGGCTAAACCATTCTAAACTTTTCACTATCTAAGTGGCTTCCATATTAGATTGACATAATGAGACATAAAAATAAGAAATTATTAACTCACCATGTGTCATGTTATCCTCTTTATGTGGTGAAAATATTATGGGTTGTTCATCCACCCATTTCTCTACTTCAAACCCTACTGAGATGTGCTCAATTCCGGCTTCCTTGTGATGCTCAAGGGGTGACTGTAAGTATGAATTGTGTTCCTCTTATGGATCAGATCCAAAATATGTCTCACCATCATTAAGAGTACAAATATCTTCTACACTTATCTTGGAATCAACCACAAAGAACTTGGGAGTGATTTCACTTTCCACATTACCAACAATCAAATGTTTGATTGTTGGATCTTCAACTGTGCATTGACCTTATTCATGTTCTTCTAATGAAAAATTTGGTAACTCATCAACCTTATGGCTATTGAAAATAGGCTTATTTATATTTGTAGGCTCTTCCTCATGGTATGATGGTTGTGATGAACAATCAGATTTCCAATCATACTTATGACTAATATTTCCTCCTTTATGAACTGATGTCTTAGGGAATAAATTGGAAGAGCTATTTGATCCTTATCTCTATTGAAACATACAATTCACTTCTTTGCACACCTTCTCAACAGTAAGTGCAGCCATACTTTTTTTCTGTATCATCCAACCTAACTCAAGTTCACAGTAATCTCAGAAAGATAAGAGATCCTAGATCTCTTCCTTTAAGGCATAGTATTCCATGAGGTACTTGAATGATCCCTTATGATTCCTTCCACTGATTTTTTTTTTCTGTTGGGTAAAATATGCACTATCTAATTCAACATTTAATCGTCAACCCGGTCAGGTAGCTTATTAGGTGCAAACACTATATGTGCAGGATTGAAGGCTTGAACTAATCTAAGCTAAAAGTAGAATCAACAAGTTCTAGGGAAGTTAACAAGCTATAAAAACAGAGGTAAATTATTGACTGCAAATCCATTTAAATACAAGCTGGAAATGAAAACTAAAGGTATGATAAAGAGATGAGCAAGGACTAAAAATGAACATGAAGCGTAAACAAAACTCTATGTAATTCAAAACAAGGTTCTAACTACATATGCAGGTACTGGCCAGCTACAAGAAATAATGCAATTTGAAAACCTGAGAAATTAAACTCTAATTAAGCATAAAAACACAACAGAAAATATTAAAGTCCAGATGGCGGTCCGGATGATAGTATGAATGACATTCCGGATGACAAAAATGATACAAACTATGAAAATAGACAGGTTGAATGATCTTAATACCAGCTGGGTTTATGCATACTACTTTATGGTGCAAGCATGACAGTAAATGAACTATTTGAATTAAAATAACAAGAAGCAACTACACTAATTTGCATTCAAAGGAGAAAACCATTTTCTATTGCGTAGTAAAACAAAGTTAAAAGGTAAATAAATCCAACTACAGCTACACTGAAATGAAGTTAAGTGTAAATGAATTTCATGATGACTTATAAAAAAAGTAATTAATCTATGTGTTAATATGAAACCAAATATGAAATGCTAAAGGTGGATTCGAATCCCGAACTAGCTACAAAACATGATAAAGTTATGGAAAATTAACCTAAGCCCTAACTAATTAATTCTGCATAAAAACGTAATACTGGAAATTATGGAAAATATTGAAAATTCTATCTAAATACAAATGGAAGGTTGAAAGACAATCTGAATGAAGGTGTGAACGGAATGATGAAAAACAGTATGAATTAAGGTGTGAACTGAATGCTCAAAAATAGTCTAAACGTAGGTACGAATGGTCAGCCATATGAATTCTGAAGATGCAAGTTACATGAAAACAAGAGAAAAAAGTATTTTATAAATAGCAGAACAATTACAACTATTGAAGAACTCAAAATCTATTTATTCTATTACCAAAGACTTATCATTTTGAGAATTAAAATATAATTATGTTATACGAATTTAAATTGCAATATAGTTTTGAGCAAAGTGAGGCTTGCTCTACTATGAAAGAAAACTAACTATGAGCATTTGAAATGAAATTCTATTTGACTAAACTAAAACTTACTATTCTAGCTACTTAATTGCATTTAGCTTGAAAACTAATTCCTATTGCAAATTAACCAAACAAAATAGACAATGCAATTCTTTCTACTTAATGAAAGCTACAACAATAAAAATTAATAATTTATTTCTAATTGCTGACAACTACAGCAATAAAAAATAATTCTTGGATCCAAAATGCAAAGAAATAAAAATGAATTCAAATGCGTGAAGGAGAAACTAGCTTCAAACCCTAGTCTATGCTAAGAGCAATAATACTAATTGCATGAAATAAATTAAAATGCTACAGTGAAAAGTAAATCAAAGACTATTGTGCGAGAAAAACTAATCACTATTGTATGAATTAAATTGAGATGATATCTATATAATTCAGTAAACTCTATCTACAAATACACAAAACAATATCTATGAAAGGCACACAATAGATATCTATTTTCCTACCTAGAAGATTACAATGAGCTCATATAATATAGCACATAGCATGCATGAACAGAATTAAAAAAACATTTGCACAACAATACATTATAAGCATAGATGAAATGAAATGAATGTTTGTGAGAACAAATCACATGATACTTAGCTGAAAGGAAGAAAACATAAACACATAACAAAACCTTCTACTTCTAAGGGGCCCTCTCAGGAGCAGAGGTTGCAGATCTATGAGCTAACCAGTCACAGAAGAAAACGAAATTGGGATGGAACAGATCAAAACATCCATTATAAAAACTCATATAAAATTACATCATTTCTCAGCCCTCTGGGGCTCTATTTATTCATAAAAAAACATTGGGGAGTGGATAGAACCGAATCCCCAAGTTCCTGAGTTGTTACAACTAATTTCTAAATTTAGAAAACGGTCAACCACGTTTTCTGGAAAAGTTGATTTCAGAGAACCACGAATTGCTCCCAAATGGCTTTGAAGTTTGGCAAAATTCCACTTAAAGACCTAAATGAGCCTATTCCACACAAAACCCATGTGCCAAAATTTTCAATTTCACCTCCGTTTGCCCGCAGATCCAACCCGAAATTTTGCTATCTGTTAAAACATGTTTTTAACAGAAAAATGAATGAAGGTCCGAATGGGCGTCCCAATGAGAGTCCAGATGACCTATAACAGAAATTAGTTAATAAATATGATTTCTAATCACAATTTATGCTAACTTGTTGCATGGATTGATTGTCGGTTGGGTTTGTTGGCTTGAAGTTGTGGTTGCATTTTATTGGCTGGGTTGGAAGTATCTTAATCCCCTTTGTGCACTCCATCATGTGAATCTAGGAAAATTCATCTTTTACATCCTGCACAAAACGTTTACATTATATTAACCTATAGTAATTAAAAAAAGAAACGTATATCAAATATGAAGTCACTTTAAATTAAATCATAGCGGAGTAATATGAGGTGGCTTGATTTTTCAATAAAAACTAATCTAAATTTCAATAAGCAACTTGTTTCTTGTCTTTAATTTAAGTGGCATAAAGAGTGGATTTTCGTTATATATTAAAGAATTACCATGTCATGAAAATAACTTTGGTTATTATTTTCAAATTTAAAACAAATTTTGTTACAATGAAATTAAAATAGTGTTATCTTCTTTCATTTGTAAATTTGTTTAAATGTGAATTTGTGAACCAACTCATCATTACTTCATGGTTTATGCATATGCAGATATTCATAGGATCAATGAGAGGAGAGACCAAACTAATAACCCAATATTGAAACATGCCATCAAACCAGTGTGAAACTTAGGAGTTGGAAGAAGGGTTGAATGAAAGGTGAGATGGAGTACCGAACATCTTATGATTTGCACAATATTGCATTAAATACATTAAAAATAAGATATTAGGCTTACTTTACATTTACAAGATTTAATTAATAAAACAAAGCAAAAGATAACCTTATTGAACATAAATGTATTAAATCATGGTAGATAAGATGAGAACATAATGTAAATAACATCATTATAAAAGACAATTTTGGAGCCCAACATTTTCCATTAAAAATTTCAAACAAAGGTGGATCATATCTCATGTCAAAATCATACGGCTGGTCACATAAGTAACCATCATCTATTCTGGGTAATTGAAAATCTCTGATAGAGACCACCTCTTCTCCATACTGTTCAAATTCTTCTTCCATCACTGGTGGGAGTCTCATACTGAAACATTGAATATTTGATCTACTATTTTCCTTTAATAGAGAGATTCTTTCTTTACATGGGGTTGGAAGAAAGTGCTATGATACCACTGCAATATTTGAGGCAATAGCTGGACAGAATATTATCTCCAAACTCAGATTTTATCAAAAGTTTACTAGTAAATTTTAAGCAATTTCTTGAGCTAAGCAGGATGTAAGTGAGGGGGACTGATGCATTGAGTGAGTATGGTAGGGGTAACTTTAATTTCTGTAATTTATATGGGAAATTTTGCAGCAGGAAGCTAAATTTGTTCTGAGCAGTTAGTCTTATGCACCAGGTACTGGAGCCATTCCCTTTTCAACAATAGATAACTCGGTTGCCTTCTTCGAGGCTTTCTGAGCTTCCAGTATATGGATAATAGACTGGGATAGGACTACTGAAGGAAATAAAAGAGTGAATATCAGTCATTGGAATCTAAAACAGAGACTAGGCCAATTCGCTTGATGATTTGGGAAGTTCTTGAGGTATTTGGAAGAATTGGAGCCAAGGGTTCTATTGAGGATTGCACAAGTATGCGATTTCCAGAATTTTCCAAATACGATGTAATTCATCAAAAAAATCAAGATAAGAGCATGGGGGTATCTAATGATTTTAGAATGACCTCACAGAACCATCAGATCAATAAATTTCAGCATAGGGAAATCATACATAAAGATGTTCCAAAACTAGCTAGAAAAAGGTGACTATGGAGTTAGTCTTTGCTTGTGAAGTGTAAAAACTCAGTAAATGATTAGAAAAATATGTTCTAAAATTTATATGACTCTAATATGAATTATTAATTATCAAAGGGTCGAATTTGAATCAATTAGGAATATCTTTCAAGTATATTACCTTCTTCATTCAAAACAACTCCCCAAAAGCTAGAATTAGCTAAATTTAACTTTTGATGGTGCCAAGACCACAAATGTATACAAATGTCATTAAGAAGTGTATTTAAGGATCTGATATATTCTTTAATGTACTTATAGGTTGAAATATAAACTTTATAATACATCTTGTGATATTTTATTGCATCTCAGACTCCACTAGATCTCCAAAGGCTAGAAACAGCGCTAGTCTTCACATTAATTGATCCATTACATAGTAATTTACCTCTAATATCAGCTCTGAAGTATTTAATGGATCTGATATAACATATTTATCAGCATCAGGTCTAATTTGATGAAATATAGCAGAGTTTAGATAAAAATATACATTCAATGCTCCCGGAGGCCTCCAAAAACTAGAATTTCCCCAATAGGGAGAGAATGGCTGGAGAATGCAAAGGACGATCTGAATATCTATTCTAGAAATGATATGAGATGCTACAGATCATAAAAAAAATCATTTGGTTCACACTGGGTCCTATGGGATGCACTAACCTCCTCCTTCATAAATGGAAGCCCTCTTCTCAAGAGATATTCCAAGGCCTTCTTCACTAGCTCTTTTGGATGATGTTTACTCTCTGGAGGCTTGATAAACTTCAATAATAGATTGATCTGTATTTGATGAGTAGAAAATCAACACTCTGGATGTGAATACTGAATACTGGAATATGTGAAGCCTTGGGGCACATCTCCCAAGAAATTGTTGAGGCACATCACTCAAAAATGAGAAGCTTAGAGCTCTCAAGACAAAACTCAAATGAACAAAATATGTGAATGAGAATTGGAAACATTCTTTTATAGAATTCATGTTGACCTATTGAGAAAGTTACTTGGCTTGGTGACCTGTGAGAATAGGTCACCTATGAGTGGGTAACCTTCCTTTTTCTTTGGTTGATGTCTTTCCTTCATTTTGGAAACTTCCATCCCTTTGTTTCCTTCTTTTATCCTTTATTCTTTTTAGCAAAAATGCCCTATTTGCTTTTTCTTATTGTTTCCATTTTCTTGATTTTAGCAACTCTTACATCTTTCCTTCTTTTGTTCTTTTTCTAAATAAATAAGTTGCTCTAGCCATATTTCTATTTTCTGACCTCATGTTCCAATTTAGAAACATTATCCTCAAGGGGGGTGCCCTCTTGGCCCACTTGCACACATATTGGAAACTCCAATTACAAATATTAATTAAAAATTAAATAATCCAACACTCTAACATTAAAATAATTAAATAATTATTTAACTATAGGCCTGGCTCAAAATTCCCTAATTGATTAATAATTCACCTTAGATACTTAGTTTGGGGATTAATATATTCAAGGGGACCCACCTTATCCATTTAATCACACAAATACACCCGTAGGAATATTTCATAAGATAATTTCCACATTCAGCCATTAATTAGGTAATTAATGCCTACGTGACTTAGGCCAAAATCCCCCCATGGACCATTGCAAAAATTGGGGACATGACAATCGGGGAGTATTGCAGGGATTATAAATAGTACATGAAATAGGACTACAAGAAAGCAAACCAATTGCATTTTTTAGGATAGTGAAGGAAATATGATATTTGTATGTACTGTGAAAACAATAGTTCTAGGTGAATAGTCATTGGTGTATTACAATATGAATCTAGTTGATACAACTACTATTATTGGTTGGGTATTGGAACCATTAAACCCAACATCTAATTATTATTTTCCGTTTTATCATTAACATACATTTTAATGATTAAAATCCATGCTTCTTATATTGTGCCAGGGAAACCATGAGCTCATAGTGCCAGGGAAACCACTGAATGTTTCTTATATTAATGTATTCGATTATCATGCTTCTTCTAAGCTAATTGATAAAATCATCAAAGGCTTATATATAACACTTGGTAAAGAAAGAACATAAGAAAATTTTAATGAAAACATAAGACAAAGTAAAAGGTGTTAGGCACATTTCCTTGTGTACAGTTGATAATGCCTCCTTATAGTCCTACCTTAGTGAGTCCCATAATGAATGAATGAGTTTTTGAAATCCTCTTTTATAGTCTTTTGAATGCATGTTTTTGGAATCCAACTCCTTTATACTTCAATTTATGTATATAGAGCTTGTCATAGATAGTCGCGACTATTGTAGCACACTTATTTTGTTTTCATTTTCATATCAATTTTTCTTGACAATGATGCCACACTAAAGTTATTCTTGATATTAGGGCAGGGTGATTAGGGAAAATCCCCCACAACTAGCACACCCACTGATGCAAATGATGGCATAGATGATGACGATATGTATGTATCCATCAACCCCTTTGACACAATTAGAAAGTGCTTGATAAAGGCCAATAAAGAATTTATGGGATTGGCTAGGCATCCACCTACAATGAAGAGCATAGTAAGGATGGAAGTTTTAACTAGGAATATAAAACATTATGGAGTAAGTGACATTATTTAACAAGATTATTTAATACATATTAATTTATGAATTTTGATTTGCTAGATTTATATGAGCTAATACAAGAACTACTTCTTTCTATACAAGTTTTTATGATCAAAGCTAGTTGGTCATGGGGACAATGTTGGTAGAACTATTGTTGCACTAGCACCCCACTATCCTTACGAGACAATCCACATATCCACAAGGATATTTGGAAGTACATATGTGACTCAGATGACTAGTGTACCTTCAGGGGGTCATGATATTCTACCACAATGCACACATTAATGAGCGCATGATAGAGAAGATCAAGAAACTGATCAGGATTCTACATTATACTATCTTGGATCCATACATGTCACAAACAAGGGAACAATCATATCCAAGTTTCTCATGGACGAGAACATGGTTCCCTTGAAGATAGTCAAGCTACTAGGTATTTATGAATATATTTGTTAAATTCATATTATTTAATTGAAACATACATCTCTCCCTTTTAATTTATATTAGTAATGGTCAAACATTTTGAAGGAAATAATGTATTCTATAATAATATGCAAGAACAAGCTTCAACTATTTTTGGGCCCACCATTCGCACATGGTTGAATGCCCAATATCCCAATAAGAAAAATATTTTTATTAGCCTATTGGTTGAGTAGTTTGATGATACATTCAATAAGGTTGAAATCACCAAGAAGGCCGACACGTATTTGAAATATGTGAGAGACCACTATAGGGAAATATTGGAAAAAAAAACTAAGTGTGACCATCCTTTGATGATTCCCAAGAGGGAATGGAACTACATTATGGTTGATGCAAGAGAGAAGGATTTGAGGAGACAAGAAAAGGAACCACCTAGCCCTAGAAGGTATGTGATATTTTGAATTTGATATCTTCAAATTTTGTTATGTTTACAAGAAAAATAGCAATATATAAACTATTTGAAAATTTGTGAAGGTTCTCAGACACATCGAAAGCAACTCGGACAAGATTGGAAAAACACAGTCAACATAAACTGGGCCAAGGTGGTTACATGAGATTAAAGGCATGAATTGTAAGTTCCAACAAATGTAACCATAGTATCCATATAACCATACAATTTTTCATTGATTGCAGTCAATAATCATAATTGGTTATCTAGTGTAATGCTATGGGATGTATACCATGAATCGGAAACTGAGGAAGATATGAAGCTCAGGTATAAGAACGACTTTGATGTCATGGTGGCACATCGAATAAGCTTGGGGAAAACACAATCTACCTCTTTGGAGGATATGGAAAACAAAATGAAAATACTTTACTCATTTATTAGTTGTAAAATAAATTGATGATTCACTTAACCCATACATTGATGTGTTTATTATGAATATAGCAGGAAAGTAACAACACTCCAACTATGGGTAGTGGAAAACATCCCCGTGATTCTAGTACTAGTGAGGAAACTAAAAATGATGTGCGTGCATTTAAAATGCGATGTATTTATAAATGATTATTAATATTTACTTGTAGTCAGTAACTTGTGTTTTTTCAATGGCATTTGAGGTTGTCGATCAAATAGTAGAGGCAGATATGAGATCTGAGCCGATGGTTTCAACGACTCCTGATGTAGGTGAAAAACTGTAATTATATTTGTACAAATTAAAGACTCCTATGAATAATAGATAACCATATCATTGGAAAAAAAATTATCACAGTGGTTCCTCCTATACTGCCTTAGCCTCCACACCATAATATTAGAAGTAATGCATGGTGTGAGGCGTTGCATAGTAATGCATCACTAGATAACTTAACAATAGATGAATATGGTGGACATAATTCCATACATATGTGAAACTTGTGAAGAAGAGGAAAAATAATTGATTGTACAATTTACTAATATGAAGGACTATCTGTGATAAATTTTGATGTTAGTTTTACTACTTGTTATGCATGATTGCTACTTGTTATATATATATTAGTTTTTTCATTTACTTTTGGTGTAGTTTAATTAAGTAGATAGAATGGGTATGGGGAAATGAGAGTGATGTGAGGGGGAGGGAGGGGCAATACGAAATTCCACTTTCATGTGTTTGATCATGTTGATCAGTAGAGAATATTAAATTATTCTTGAAACCAAGAGACTCTCATTAGGTATACCCATTTAGCCTTTTTATATCAGGTTGTTATAGGTTTAATTATTATTTTGTGAAATGACCTTTTGTTCTATTCAGAAAAAATGAAGGTTTGAAGGATGGTCACCTCCATGATCCATAAGGCATTTTCATCAAGCTGATAATTTTCTTCTCTTGCATCATGATGTTTAATCGGTATTAACTTATATTACTTTAATTTAGTTATTTTATTTAAACATCAAAATACATGATCATTTATAAGAGGGATTTGAGTAGTGCTAGAGTTATTGGGAACAAAAAGATTACTATTACCACAACTTTTTCTTCACACACTTGACACCACTTGTTCATCTAAATAATAGATAGAGAAACTAGGCTCTACCTCTGTTAGCACCTCATGCTCACTAGTAAGGTGGTATGGTAAGTTTTACAATTTTGAGGTATGATTCAATATGTTTGACGATGTTTGTTGGTTGGGATTGTTAAGAAAAGCTAAATAGTATACTATGGCATCCATTTTCAACATAACCAAATTCCTATACTATGGGAAATGCTATCTAACAAAAACAACTATCTCACCAGATATATACTCTAAAAATGACTTAGTAAATTACTAATCAAGCTTTGAATGGTTGGTATGGAAATTAAGTTGGTTGGAGCATTATTTTTTGGTATCAAATATACTTTTCCAGAATACATCTATACTTTTCTTGTTGCTATTGTTGTATATTTATTTTCACTCTCTACAGTATTACATATAATTCATCATGTATGTATTATTTTTGTACAATAGCTTAACATTGTACTGAGGTGATTGCACCGTTATTGGAGTACAATTACAAAGTAACCCAAAGGCTATAAGTAAGCTTGTACACCCCAATGCACCATGGTTATATGGAGTTTGCCTTGCTAATTTTCTCTTGGATGGATACAAAAACTCCACTTAGGATAATAAAAAAAAAGGTGATCCTCTCCCTTAAATTACTGTTTTTTATAGAGTTAAACCCTTGTATGAGAGACATGTTTGAAATTGTGAAATTCTGATATGTTTTGAGATATCCTATAACAACTGGATGGGGCATCATGCTAGGGATGAATTTCTAGGGTTATGTGTAATCCCTCTATATCTGTATCTTGCTAGGTAACTCGTGGTTTTGAGGTAGTGAATTTATATGAATAACACCCTAAAGCTATGTGGGATATTTTATGGTTTAAGCCTTAACAAGGATTCAATTCTTCTGAAAAGTGAGTAAATTGGTATTATATGCATTAATTTACGTTTTTCCTAAACCTTAACAATTTTTATTGCATGTTTTTTCATATTTTGATTTTTTGTATGGTTCTAGGTAGGAAATAATGGCATGATTATGGAGTTTAATGATCCAAATAATACAAGACATAATGAAAATTAATTGCCTGAAGTAGTTGCTTAAGAAGCTATATTATCATATATTCCAACATTTACTAGTTGTTAAGGATTTCCACTTTCTAAGATCTTTTGGTTTATTAAAACATGGCCAAACATATTTTAATTTTTTTAATATCTTAGCCAAGTTAACGGGTTTTGTGAGTTATTGTATATTATAGTATTATTTTGGACTTGTTTTATAGAGTGCATTTACATTACTATTTAAAACCAAAAAACATTTGGTGGCAATATTTTGGTCATTCATTCAAGCAGAGGTGTTATGTCTTTGAATTGTATTAGGAATATGACATCCATAGTGGCATACGTGCTAATGTAATGAATCCTCTATAGATTGAAATGGTCTAAACATTGTATCTTCCTGGTTCCTTTAATGGTTGATAGATTGTGGATCATTCAATAGAGCATAGATCATTATTAATAAATATATCTTTTATTCTGAAGATCTAATTTGATTCACTATGGTGTTTCTTGTAGGTTCATATTTGTATTTTATGCGATTTTATGTTTGCATCACTCGAAGAATTGGGATTTATTTGGGACATAGTGGTGAATTACTCTCTACTTTTTTTAAGACTGAAAAGTCATTGTGTTTTGTTTTAGTTTTAAAATTTCCTTTTGGTCCTAGCTCCTCCACTTCTCATATTTCCTAAGTTTCATGTAGTAACCTCGCTGAAGTTTAAATTCATGGACATTCATAGGAGCCTTCCATTAATCTTTGAAAGAATATATTTAACCTCCTCCAATTTAACTTTATTTGTTGGAATTATTAATGATATTGAGAGGGGGGTGAATTAGTATCATGAGAAAATTAAGATATTTTTCACTTTTAAAATGTGCACCAATTGCTATTTAAAAACACATCAATAAAAACAATTGAGCACAGAATGTTTGAAGAAAATTTTATGTGTATGTATGAGAATCAAAATTACATAGAAATATGGGAGACACCAATCTCTAATGATGTGATCACCAACTCACTCAGACACCCATCTGATTGGGACAACAATCCCACATGCAAGCACCAACTTTCAGACTACAGGATCCAACTTGTGAGGACACCAATACTCCGTGCAAACACCAACTTGGAGATTTAGGATCCAACCTGTGAGGACACCAATCCTATACACAAGCACCAACTTCCAGTTTCCAGGCACCAACCTGAGTGGAGACTGCAATCTCCTTTCCTTGCCCCACCCAACCACCCTGAGATATAAATGTTGTTGTACTTCTTTGACACTAAATTCATATATGCGCTCTACTTTACTTCCTATTGTGTGCACTTTGGCATGATCTGGTTCAATTCTGGTCACAGTTTCTTTTACAATGTATCCTACTTTAGTTCCACTTATTGTACTGATTCTATACACATACTCATCCACATCTTCCTTTCCCATTTCTCACAAATGCTCTTTATGTATGTGTGATTGCTTCTTGTTCTTCTGCATGTTGTGTAACCTTGCACACTTCTTCAAATCATATTTCCTCTAATTCCCTAGAGCATTTCATCTAACCCGAATATTTCATATTTACAATATTACTCCATTTGTTCTTCCAATCTTACCTATCATTCATCAACTTCACCCTTATTTATACTCAACTTGCTCAATTGATGTGTCCACAAGTTGGGGTTTCTCTAAGACGGTAACATCCCTTCTTCCTTTATATACATTCAATCTTACCCAAGCATTTGCCACTTTTCTTATCTTGCGCAAATGAAGTGCCATGACTTTGCGGGTCTTCTGAACACTAATTCCTTGTCTTGTTGGGTCTAGTGCACTAGAGTACAATGACTATGTGGGATTAGAGTGCCATGCGTAGACAACCTTTGTCTTTAGGTTGGTTTTAAGGATTCCTTTGACTTGCGGATATATTTTTATATACTTCTTCAAACTAGAATTTAGATTTCAAATTCATTACCAAGCCCAACAAACTCTTACAGTCTCTTTGACATCAATGACAACACCAAAGTTCAACAATCTCCCCCTTTGGCATTGATGTGAATATTAAGTAAGAAACTAAGATCTCCCTAAATGTGAGCTATTCTTTTACGTGCAACATCTTCCTGTATTCATGCCAGTTGATCCTTTGAGTGTTCATGTGAAAACATCGATTCAGAATCCTCTACAAGAGCTTTTACTTAGTATCTCTACCCCTTTGACTTCAATGGGAAAGGGATCCTTGCTATGTCTTTATGCTTCCCTTTATTTCTTGTCACTTCTATTACGTTGTGATGAGTTCTCCTACAACATGTATTATTGTCTCTGTCAACGTGTACCTATATCACTGTCTCTGTAGCTTTCACTATCACAATCACTGTTACTAAAGGTATGCTCCCCATGCACAGTTGAAAACTCTCCCTTGACTTTAAGTTTATGTTCATGTATTCTATTGTTCTTTCCATCCTGATTGCTTCTATTTTGCATGATTATTCATGATGAACACATATAACTTCTTATGTCATTGCTTTGTTTTATTTTCTCCCCCTTAATTGTGTAGCGATGTATTGAATTCTCATGCAGTCACACTAATCTCTTGTTGTATGTGAATTGCACTTTTTGTGTTGGTTTCTTCTACATTTCACGGTGCTTTACCTACTTGTATTTACACAAAATTCTGGCTTCATGCTTCCCATTTCTTCATTTTTTCATTTTGACTGCGCCATATTTCTTTTGTGTCATCGATTCTTCTACACAACATGATCTACACCATTAATTATTTTATGCCATTATTAATGACTGATATCTTGCGCATATTTTGTTTTATTTTTAGAAGTTTTCTTAATGTGTACTATACTGATTTGACATGTGACATATCATATATGTGTGACAATCTTTCAATCTTTCATATGTCCATATCATTTATGATTTACATATGCACGTGATATAGAAATATTTTATTTTTCATGTGCGATCTCCAATCTTCAAACATGGTGAGTTTAATTTTGTTGCCAGTAATAAATGCAATTGACTCCTACATTCAATCAATTTATTTCATAGGGTGTGGGAAACCAATCTTTGAGCCTATTTACAAGCCTTTCTTCAAGCACAGTGAACACCGAATCATCAATTTTTCTTGTTGTAGATATTTCACATACTTTTGTTGCGATGGAAAATCCTCTTCAACGAGTTAATGCAACTATTTCTAGACTTTCGGAAACAGTTCAAACTGAACGACAAGAGTTCGCAAACCTCAAGCACAATCTAGAGAATTGTGTATCTCAAACCTAATAAATGAATTTAAGAGAGTGGTATGCACAATCACAAATCAATCAGGTGAATGCACATGAAATTGCAACCTTAAAAGACCAAGTTGAGCGGTTAGAGAATCAGTAGGAGAAAATATTGGATTGTCTTTAGCATCTTTAGGGAGCACCTAGTGGTACTAGTTCTGAGAAGCCATCTTCACCTGATGTAGAGTTGCACTTTTCATTGATTTGAGCAGTAGCTTCTTTGAGAATCAAAATTTTGTAAACTAATATGCCTTTTGAGGCACATATGTACTTCTGTCACTATTTAACCTCTGTGACATGACCCCTATATATGAATTTTGTCCCGCACGAAAGTAGTCTCCTTCTAACATATTTTCCATTTGTGGTTGATATATGTACCCCATTTTTGTAACATTTTCACCTATATATATGAATACCAATTGAAAATGATCATGTAACTTCTTGCTATATTATTCTAACTCTAGTTTCCTTGAATCCACATAGCATTTTGAATTCAAGGGTTTATTTGCACATTTTGAGGTTTAGAACAAGTAGCAATTTGTTGCTGCCGGAGATGTATTTGTACATTATCAGCTTCAATTGCACATGTTTGTTTCTTTACCCATTTTTGTGTGTGTGTAGGTTTTTGTTGGTACTTTGCGAAGTTACTTCCTTTCTCTACCCATGTCTTACTGTATTAATATTAAATATTCATTTTTGAGTGTTTTACAGATCTTCGGTAATGTTCTTCGTTATGTCCAAAACCATCATAGGTATAATATCTTACGATATAACAATACTTCGTAGTGTGACCATAATACTTTGACCTTAAACATCTATATGTATTGAAACTTCTTTTGTAACAAGGAAAATTGTAATTATTGATGAAATTATCATACCTTAGTTGGACTTGCTTATATCACCCATCACGTTGATTTGTGACTGGAATATGTTTACTATTGCATACTTTTTCATCTGTCTTATCGTATCCAAGACTAAACATGTTTGTTGGTGACCTTTGAATATTAAATATCTTCTACAAAATTGATGTGTTGTTCCTGAATTTACCTTCAAATTTTGTGTCATAAATATTTTTACCACTTTTTTATTTGTGTGGTCTAGAATTTCATTCTTGGACCCAATTATAGCAAAAGAGAGCTTCCTTGGATTCTTTAGAGACTGTTCTTGTTTAATTGATTGAGCTAGTTCTCCTTTTAAGTGGGAAATCTATGTGTCCTTTTGCTCAACCTGTAGTATTTGTTCTATCAATAGCTCATTTTCCTATCTTGTTTCTTCCAATAAGCCTCCCAACAAGAGGTTCATTTCTTCAATATTCTTAACTGCATTCAGTGCACAGATTAGATTAGTTGTCTCTTAAGTTCCATGTTCTCATTTTTTGAATCTTCAAGTGCTTTGTTTGTATTCAACTCAATATCTTGATTTCTCAAACAATTGATTGTTGTTTCAACCTTGAGTAACTGATCGTTTTGTTGGTCTAAAGACTCTTGATATTTTTATAGGCTAACTTTTAGAGATCAATTTTCTTAAATTCTTACTTTCCTTAATTCATCCATAGCACTAGTTAGCTCTCCTTTCGAGTCAAATTTTGTAGTTTCTTCATTCTTAGACTCTTCCTGACTATCATTCATATCAGACAGATTGCAAGATATATTCTCACCATAGGATTTTGAAGGTGAGATGCAGATTCCATTGTAGAATTACTTAGAGAATGTTCATATAGTAAAATTGGTTTGTCTTTCACATGACTTATTTGATATTGTATCCTTATTATATGATTCCTTCTTAATGGAAGAGAAACAATTATCCTTTTCTTCTGAGCCTCTATTTTCAATATCTTCTACCATTTCCATGAAGAGTACTTCTCTTGAATTATCATCACTATTATCTTCATCAAATGAGTTGTTGTTCTCTTTGGAATACAAACTCTTCTTCTTCTTTTGTTCGGACCTAGATTTTTGGTGTGTCTTCATTCATTCTCTATAGTTAAGGTCCTCTCCACTGTCACTATCCTTGATTTCCTTCTAAGGACACTTGGAAGTAAAGTGACTTACTCTACCACATTCAAAACATTTGAAAGGTAACTTACCTTTATATTTCCTGCAATCTCTTTTGAGATTCTTCACAAAGTTTGCTTCTTCATCATCTGATTCATCAAGGGAACTTTCACTCTATTCTAGCATGCTACCTTTTGTCTTCTTGGAAGCTTTGAAGGATGCCTCTTTTCTAGAAGGATTCTCTTTTTCTGTCATGATCTCATATGTAGTAAGAATCCCATGAATTTCATCCGTCTTTAGTTTATCCAAATCATTTCTATATTCTAGAACTAATACTTTGGATTCAAACCTTGTTGGCAATAATATTAGTACTTTTTGTACTACTGCTTCCTCAACAAATTTTACTCCAAGACTTATGATGGCATTAACAATCTCATCTACTCGGAGAAGATAAGATGCAATATTTTCTTCTTCCATCATCTTTAGGGTTTCAAACTATGCATAGTAATTTTGTAACTTTTACTTCTTAACCTTCTCATATTCCTCATAGATGTTTTTAATCTTATCCCATAATTCTTTAGATGATGTGCACTACATAACTTTCGTGAACTCTGAGTCTGCTAACCCACATAGTATTGCATTCCTAACCCTTCCATTATACTCATATAGCCTTTTGTTAGCTACAACAACTGGTGTGGTCTTGAGAACTTTATAGCCATTCTCAACAGCTTGCCAGACATCAACTCTGAGAGATTGTAAGTAAAATTCTATCCTTATGCTCCAAAATTTGTAGCTTGAAGCATCAAACCTTGGTGCTCTATTCGTAAAAAGTCCTTCTTGTTTATCCATATATGTGCAGTGATCTATCTTCCAGCTGTTAAAATGATCCTTAAGCAACCCACTTTGATACCAATTGTTGTAATTCTTAATGATATTGAGAGGGGGGGTGAGTGAGTATCATGCACATATTAAGCAATTTTTCACTTTTAAAACATGCACCAATTTCTATTTAAAAAGACATCAATAAAAACCAACTATGTGCAAAATGTTTGAACAAAATTATATATATTTATAAACGTATGTATGTATGTATATATATGTATGTATGTATTTATAAAATGAAAATACATAGAAAGATAGGAGACACCAATCTCCAATGATGTGAGCACCAACTCACTCAAACACCCATCTTATTATGAAACCAATCCCATATGTAAGAACCAACTCGCACACTACAGGCTCCAACTTGTGAGAACACTAATCCTTCGTGCAAGCACCAACTTGTTGATTCAGGATCCAACTTGTAAGGACACCATTCCTCTGCACAAGCACCAACCTAAGTGGACACTGCAATCTCCTTTCCTTGCCCCATCCAACCACCCTGAGATCTAGATTTTGTTGTACTTTTGTCACATTAACTTCAAATTTGTGCACTATGTTCTACGCTCTACTTTACTTCCTGTTGTGCACACTTTGACGTGCTCTAGTTCAATTCTACTCACTAATTGTCTTGCATTGTATCATGCTATAATTATGTTTACTGCACTCATTCTGCACACATAATCATCCACATGCTCCTTGTGCCTTTCTCACAAATGCTCCTTATGTCTACGCAACTGCGCCTTGTTCTTCTACATGTCTTGTAACCTCACACGGTTCTTCAAATCATATTTCCTCTTATTCCCCTAATATTTCATCTAACCCAAAGCTTGCAAATTCATTATATATTACTCCATTTTTTCTTCCCATCTTATCTATCATTCATCAAATTCACTCATATTTATACTCAACTTGCTCAATTGATGTGTCCACAAGTTGTGGTTTCTCTAAGACAGTAACACCCCTTCTTCATTTCTTTACGGTCAAGCTTACCCAAGCATATGCCAATTGTCTTATCTTGCACGTATGAAGTACCATGACTTTGTGGGTCTTGTGCACACTAGTTCCTTGGCTTGGTGGGTCTAGCGCACTAGAGTACCATAACTAGGTGGGTGCCATGCGTAGACAACCTTGGCCTCTAGATTGGTTTTAAGGATTCCTTTGACTTGCACAAATATTTTCATATACTTCTTCAAATTCGAATTTAGATTTCAAATTCATTATCAAGTACAACAACCTCTTACAATCTCTTAGACATCAATAACAACACCAAAGTTCAACATTTATTCCAATGCCTCCTATCGTATTAGTAATCATTTTTATCAAAAACACTCATAAAGATCAACCCTTTGCTTATGAACACACGAACAACTTATGATTATGCTCTGTCATTGACTAATATAACCATGATAGGAAGTGCTCTTACACTGACTAATATCTTTAAACATATTAGCAGTGGTAGTGTCAATTTCATTGAATGTAAACTGTGTGCAATATATTCGTGACATGCTTATTTTTCCTCTGTTCGAGGAAAATTGCTGAAAAAAAAAATGTTTCATTTACACTTTTATTGGTGTTTGTAGAGATTATAAACGCATGTAAAATACAGTCGGTAAGGGCAAGTAGTTTGGTCGACGAGTCCCTCTCTCATAATATTATTTTGTTCAAGCTCACAAATCTTCTCACAATCATTTCTATGTCGATTTCTCACTAATTGTTTGTTTTCTTTCATTTGACAAATCTTTCTTACCATTCATCGGTTGAGTGATCTAGGGTTTTCCCTTGTAGAGATCCATTATATATTCTCAATCCCCCTACTATGGAAGATACCAGTGCCATTGTTATGGTAGAGAACCTCACAGGTGAGGAATAAGCTATTTCTACCATTTGGTAATAAGTTCATTCATCTATTTTGATAGAATAATGTTATTTGTATATATATGTAGCTTTGGAGCTGGCATTTCAAGGAAAAACAAGAAGACACGATTTGATCTTGGTGGGAGTTTGATCTCAAACGGCTTCGTCAAGGGCATTAGCCATCTCCTCGATTCAGGTCACTTCATTTCCTTTCTTTTGATTTGGTTTGGTTTCTTTCTGGTTCATAGATAGTACAGATATATTAACTAGGGAGGAAACCCCTTTTATATTTCTAATAACTTAACAATCTTGTGCTTGACTTCAATGAAAAATAATAAAGGATCTTTGCTTTGCAACTCCGTGAGTTAGAACTAGAAACAAGAACACATAGCCATGTTTTCTGAAATCCCTGTAGCATGAATGTCTGCCGAATCCCGATTACGATCCAGCTCGCACAAAATAATAGGTAGAAAAGCATGCCCAAACAAAATGAACTACCAAGAAAACGAGCGCCACTTTCGTCTATTTTCCTCAAGTGCAATCATGCGAGAGGTAGGAAATGAAGATTTCGTCCGAATTGCTCCAATGGAAGCTAACAAAAGGGAATTTGTCAAATTTCCTAATAGAGATGCATTTCCTTTTCTTATGTGCTGAAACTAAAATTTGCGAGAATTTCTTAACCGATCAACTTCATATTTTCAGAGCTGTTTTCTGATTGGCGCTCCTAAAAATACTCTTTTTTTAAACGAATGTAGAATACCACTCTCCATTATCGAAGAATTCAAAAATATGGCAACTAAGGTCATTTCTATAACCTAGCGCTCTTTACATATGATCACTTCTTTACTCTAAATTTAAATTATTATTACTTATTTCATAATAAAAATGGATTCAAATCATTAAGTATGGGCCAATTCTCTTAACATGTGAAGCTACTAGAAATGAAACAATCTCCATGCCAAGCTCCTGGACATTAACCAATATGAAACATCAAGAAAAATTAATGTGGATCGTATGTTTAGGGGACACAAGTATAGGAAAAATAAATGTTGAATCATATGTTCAGGGTACACAAGTATTTGAAGCAGAGATGAATCCATTTATACGGTATACATTCAAAACGGCAATTCATAACATTTATACTGCTTCCTAACTATTATTTTAAATGTTTTATGGAATGAAATGAGCAGCTGAAATGGTTTTTGTATTGACTGTTTTAATTGGGCTGTGATTTATATCAATAAAGTTTCTCCACCTAACCTAGGCTCATGTCATTTTATGTATAGAAATATGTTCTGCCGATTGCGATCCAGGTCGCACTGAAAATTAGATGGTGGATCTTAGAAAACATTCAAACATAAAAAAGCGAAAGCACGCCGACAGGAGATCGCATACGAAGAAAAGGAGCGGTACTTTCGCCTATCCATTTTGAACTGCAACCAGGCGAGAGTTAGGAATTCAAGATTTTCGTTGGACTTGAACGATTGGACGCAGACAAAATGGAATTTAGAGGTCAAATTCGCCCTAATTTATAACTTCATAGTGTTCCTATTCTTTCAGAGCAATTTTCCGATTCGGACGCCTACAAATATTCAGTATTTAATGAAATTACAACACCGCTCTCAATTCTCGTAGACTTAAAAAATGTAGCAGCTAGGTTTAATTCCATAATCTATACGTCACTCTATAATAAACTAACCACTTAAAACACATAATCTATAAGTCAAAAGTCAAAATCTGGACATGCAATGTAAGTAAACCATACAATCCTATTACAATTAGCACGCTCGACAAACATACTTATTATTTTGAATGTAAAACATGGCTCTCAATTCTTCGTGACTTCATAAATATAAAAGTCAGTGAGAAAGGTCAATTATGTAATCTATCAACTATAAAAAGTCAATTATATAATCTATCTGCCACTGTAATAAAGCTCTACACAGTGACGTAGACCAACGATTTAATTGACAAACGTCCAAATATTGAAACGTAGTCAAACATGAAATGTTTACATTTAGGTAAACCTTAAAGAGCTGAAAAACATTCCTATTCTAACTACCACTCTGAGCAAAGAACAAAGAACAGTGCTAACCATTGACTTTTAGAATTAAAGCACAAGTCAGCGACTAAGGGACCTAGACAAATATTCTATATTCTATCTGTAAATAGGGACGTAGAAACACGACTTTAGACAAGCAATAGTCAAAATCGTAATTTCGTATCAAACATGTCATGTTTTATTAAAAGTAAAACCCTAAATCCAAACTTCCGAACTCTTAACAAAATATTAATTGTTTAATGACGGTAGAACAGCGCTCTCAATTCTCGAAGACTTCAAAATCGTAACAAGTTGGACGATCAGATCAAGATAGAACAGCGCTCAGATAAATTCAAAATCTTGTAATCGCATTTTTTTTAAAGATTTAAGTAAACCTTCTCTTCTCAAAACAATCTTGATCTTATATAACAATGTTTCACCAAAACAATCTTGATCTTACTGATTGAGTAAACTTTTTTATATTTTTTATAAAAAAATTAGAAGAGTTCTAAGAATGGATATAATAAGTAGTCGTTGAAATCTTATAATCTAAATACAATAAAGATATTTTTAAAAAATGAATCTATATATATATCTTAAACTAGCATAATCACTTAACTTGTGATTGGTGAACATAGGATCACAAGTGAAATGCAAAATATCATAATATAAATACATAAATTATAAATATAATCTAAGATATAAACATATAGATTATAAGTATAATCTAACTAATAAAAAATTTAATAACCAAGTAAGGACACATGATAAACTTCTAAAAATTTAGAATTAAAATATAATTTTTTATATTTTCAAATTCATAGTAATAGTTCCTTAAGGTCTTTTAGTAAATGTATTATTCATTTAAAATATAACATTGTGATATGTAAGGACTTCGAAAACGAATGACGTAAACGCAATTGTTTATCATGTTTCAACCATGTTGTCATGGCAATTGTTCAATGACCTGAACGCAATTATTTCACAAACTCACTTATGATGTTCCAATTACCATGATGTCATGGCAAACGTTTAATGAAAAATTATGATGCAGTAATGAGTGCTTCTATACATGGTGATGTCATCATGGACGTTTCACGACATTTACTAAGAATTGCATGCCTATACGGCATTATCATTCATTTTATAGAATGTGAACCAGTCATTTTTTATAAATATAAATGTCAATTCTGAAGAGATATTTTATGTTATATAAAATAACTTATTACTTTAAGTGATTTGTAGATTTGCAATATGACAAAAATGTGTGAAATGATATATTACTTTTATATTTTTAGTTTATATATATTAGGGTTAACTTTGACTCTAGAATGAGCAATGTGGAAAGTGGTTTTTAGCCTATGGTTTTTGCTGTCTTGGTTTAGTTTCGCCTTGCTTTTGCCCTATGGATTTTCTAGAATAAATATGGTGTTGCTATTATGTTTGCTCTTGTTTGTATTTCTTTTCTCAGAACTTGGTGTGCGTAAATGAGACTACCCAGCAATGTATGATGAAATATGGTCAGAGCTATTGCTTAGACACTTGGATCTGCAAGGAGAAAATGCAAATTAACTAGTTTAACTGTAGATGCTGTCAATGTCTTAACGAAAATATTGGTGTCGGAGCATGTAACGGACTGAGATTCCTTGGTGAAGAGAGTTCAAAATCAGATTTCAAGAGGAATATATTTCTAGTATATTATTACAATTAATTGTACAGGTACATATACATCAATGGATCAACTCCGAGATCCTACAATCAAGCTATAGATCCTATAATCAAGCTACATATCCTAAAATCAAGCTACATTGTCTATTGGATAGGAAAGAGTCATCTACAAGATAAGAAAGAATCACACGAGAGAATCGGAGAGAATGAGTCCATATTGCAACACTCCCCCTCGAGTTGGTGCATAGATGTCACACATGCCCAACTTGCCCAAAAACTTCGAGAACACTCGACTTGAAACTGCTTTGGTGAGAATATCGGCCAACTAATCCTCTGATCGAATCTTAGGCAACTCCATAATCTCCTCATCCAACTTCTCCTTAATGAAGAATCTGTCTACCTCCACATGTTTTGTTCGATCATGTTGAACCAGATTATGAGCAATATCACATGCTGCTTTATTGTCACAATATAGTCAAATTGGCTGCCTAAGCGAATAGCCCAAATCTCTGAGGAGAAGTCTTAGCCACAATGCTTCACATAATCCAAGTGCCATACCTCTAAATTCAGCCTCTGCACTTGATCGGGCAACAACATTCTGTTTTTTGCTTCTCCATGTAACAAGGTTACCTCCTACAAAGGTGAAATAACCTGAAGTAGAATGCCTGTCATTGACTACTCTAGCCCAGTCAGCATCAGTATATGCATCCATGCTTTGACAATATTCATTTTTAGTGAATAAAATTCCTTTTACAGGAGTAGACTTCAGATACATCAAAATGTGCATAACTGCATTCATATGTTGCTCGCCAGGATTATGCATAAACTGGATAACAATACTCAAGCCATAGGAAAGGTTCGGCCTTCTGTGTGCTAAGTACATCAATCTTCCTACGAGTCTCTGGTATCTCTCCTTATCAACTGGTACCTAATCAGACTCAACACATAACTTCAATCCTTCTTCCACCAGTGTATCAGTGGGTTTACATGCTGACATACCAGTTTCCTGTAAGAAGTCTAAGGCATATTTCCTTTGAGACAGAAAAATCCCTTTATCAAATCCAGACACTTTGATCCCAAGGAAATATTTCAAGGTGTCGAGGTCTTTCATTTTGAATTATCTGGACAATTAACCCTGTAGAGCCTTCCTTTCTTCGGGATCATTTCCTATAACCACCATGTCATCCACATATACAATAAGTGCAATTATATTACCTTGTTGTTTCTTCAAGAATAAAGTGTGGTCTGAGTTGGTCTGACAGTAACCAAAGGCTTTCATATATTTTGTGAACCTTCTGAACCATGCTCTCAGAGAATGTTTCAACCCATACAGTGACTTCTTTAATCTACACACCTTCCAACTATGTGTTTCTGGTATCATGAATCCTGGTGAGAGTTCCATGTAAACTTCTTCGGACAACTCACCATGTACAAAGGCGTTCTTCACATTAAACTGTTGTAATGGCCAACCCAAGTTCGCAACAAGAGACAACAAGACTCGTACTGTATTGATTTTAGCTACAGGTGAAAATTTCTCCGTATAATCAATCCCATAGGTTTGGGTGTATCCTTTTGCCACTAGTCTCACCTTAAATCGTTCAATTGCACAATCTACTTTGTACTTCACAGTATAAACCCACCGACATCCAACTGGTTTCTTTCCTGGTGAACGGTCCACAAGTTCCCAAGTTTTATTCTCCTGCAAGGATCTCATCTCCTCATTCATAGTGGCTTTCCACCTTGGTTCAGCTAAGGCTTCCTACACATTGTTAGGAATAGATATAGTAGATAATTGATTTACAAATGACTGATTTGATTCTGACAAACGATGGTTAGACACATAATGACTCATGGGCTATTTAAATTTACTAGAAAGTTCGGGTTCATATGTGGGTTTAGGGATACCTCTTGTTGGAGCATAGGCCGCAGCTATGGTAAAGCTGTGAATTTTGAGGAAAAAACACTAAGTGTTGAAGGGAAGAAGTGTTAATTTTGAGTAAGCACCAATTTTGGGCAGAAGTGAACAGTGCGCAGTACGGCGCCAGATGGACGAGCTCGGCATAGATTACGGACCGAAAATCGTGGAGCTCGCACATACACGTCAAAGGAGAATGAATGTGGCTGAGTAGAAAGCTTAGCTACCACAATAAAGGAAGCGACGGAATAGAGGGCTCAGCTACCCTCATTAAGGCTAAGTACAGAAGTTATGGTTTCTCTGACCAAGTCCCAGTATATAAGTATCAAATTTTTGATACCACATTCTGGGAGATTGTTTCAAACCGTAGAGAGACTTTTTCAGCTTACAGACAAGCTCCTTTCTTCCTTTCACCACAAACCGTTCTGGTTGCTTCATATAGATCTCTTCATTAAGATTTCCATGTAGGAAAGCCGTCTTTACATCCATCTGTTCTACTTCAAGATCAAAAGCAGCAGAAATAGATAGAAGAAAGGAGCTTGTCTGTAAGCTGAAAAAGTCTCTCTACGGTTTGAAACAATCTCCCAGAATGTGGTATCAAAAATTTGATACTTATATACTGGGACTTGGTTTCTCAAGAAGCAAAGCTGATCACTGTGTTTATTTTAAGCTAATTGGTGATCATTTTATTTATGTAATATTGTATGTTGATGATATGTTGCTAATTGGAAACAACAAGGAAATCATCAAGGATGTCAAGAATCAGCTGTCATCTGAATTTGACATGAAAGATCTTGGTGCTGCAAATTTCATTTTGGGCATGGAAATAAAGAGAGATCATGAAAACAGGAAACTCTGGTTAAATCAGAGAAAATATGTTGAAACGATATTGAAGAGATTTAATATGCAGGAAAGCAAACCAGTGAAGGTGCCCATTCCTGTAGGTGTAAGGTTATCTGCAGAACAGTGTCCCACGACACAAGAAGAGGTAGAGGACATGTCTCATGTTCCCTATGCTAGTGCAGTTGGCAGTCTGATGTATGCCATGGTCTATACTAGACCAGATATAGCCCATGCAGTGGGAGTTTTGATACCAAATGTAAGTTTTTAAACCTTAACAGTGAAGTACAAACTTATATGATTCTTAAGCATTAACAGAAAACACACAATGGCACACACATTACACAGAGATTTTCACCTGGAAACCCTTAACCGGGAAAAAACCAGCAAAACTTAGAGCCGCACAGCTCCTTTTTCATTATATGTTTATTTTACATGTACAATACAATAAATGGTATTCTGCAGCATATAAAACCCTAATTCGTTTACCCGAAATTAGGTTTTAACCCTAATCCCTTTTACCGGGATTAGATAGAGTACAATGGGTCGAAAAATCACGAAAAAGCAAAAAAGCAACCCAAAAAATTTTGCGCTCCGTGGCGTTTCGGAACCTAACGGTCCGAAACGAAGGGGGTGGGCCCTGTCGGGCTACCCCCCCCTCTAACCCCCCCCCTCCGGACGTGCCCGGCGCAGGCGAATCACTAGTGCCGTAGGGATCGTGTTGTACACGCAGCGACCATGTGAAGAGATATAACATACCCAACATTCTCCCACTTGTTGGTCTCTTCACATACAGGAGAAATTTATGACTTCAACAATTCAGGGCAACAATGCCCATGTTCTCTTTACACCAAGAGAACTTCTGAGTACTCACAGACTTTGTCAAAGAGTCTGCAACATTTACCAAAGTGTCAACCTTCTCCAGCAACACTTTGTTTTGTTCAACCATGTCTCTGACGAAATGGTACTGCACATCAATGTGCTTTGTCCTTGAGTGATAAGCAGGGTTCTTTGCTAGAAATATTGCACTTGAGCTATCACAACCAATTTTTACTGCATTCTGAACAAAACCAATACCTGAACACAATCTTTGCAACCATACAGCTTCCTTACTTGCATGGGTAGCTGCCATGTATTCAGCTTCTATAGTTGAGAGTGCAACTACAGCTTGTCTTCTACTAATCCAACTGATTGCTCCTCTAAATAGATTAAAAACGTAGCCACTTGTAGATCTTTTGTGATCAAGATCTCCAGCCCAGTCAGCATCAGCAAATCCTTGTATATCTATCTCTCTGTTTAGACCGGGTCTTCCTTGGTAGCAGATTGCAGAATCTGTAGTGCCACGCAAATACCTGAAGACCCTCTTTACTGCAGTCCAATGTTCCTTTCCTGGTTTTGACATGTATCTACTCAAAACTCCCACTGCATGGGCTATATCTGGTCTAGTACAGACCATGGCATACATCAGACTGCCAACTGCACTAGCATAGGGAACATGAGACATGTCCTCTACCTCTTCTTGTGTCATGGGACACTGTTCTGCAGATAACCTTACACCTACAGGAATGGGCACCTTCACTGGTTTGCTTTCTTGCATATTAAATCTCTTCAATATCGTTTCAACATATTTTCTCTGATTTAACCAGAGTTTCCTGTTTTCATGATCTCTCTTTATTTCCATGCCCAAAATGAAATTTGCAGCACCAAGATCTTTCATGTCAAATTCAGATGACAGCTGATTCTTGACATCCTTGATGATTTCCTTGTTGTTTCCAATTAGCAACATATCATCAACATACAAAATTACATAAATAAAATGATCACCAATTAGCTTAAAATAAACACAGTGATCAGCTTTGCTTCTTGAGAAACCAAGTCCCAGTATATAAGTATCAAATTTTTGATACCACATTCTGGGAGATTGTTTCAAACCGTAGAGAGACTTTTTCAGCTTACAGACAAGCTCCTTTCTTCCTTTCACCACAAACCGTTCTGGTTGCTTCATATAGATCTCTTCATTAATATTTCCATGTAGGAAAGCCGTCTTTACATCCATCTGTTCTACTTCAAGATCAAAAGCAGCAGAAATAGATAGAAGAAATCTAATAGAAGTCAATTTTGCAACAGGTGAAAAAATCTCACCAAAATCGATGCCCTCAATTTGGGAATAACCTTTCGCTACTAGTCGAGCCTTGTACTTCTCCACTTTACCTGTTGCATTTAACTTCTTCTTGAATACCCATTTGCTTCCAATAGGCTTTCTTCCTTCTGGCAACTCGACCAGATCCCATGCCTCATTTTTGTCCAAGGCATCCATTTCTTCTATCATAGCCTTCTTCCATAGTTTACTATCTTCTGAATCCATTGCCTCTTTAGCAGTTCTAGGATCATCATCAGTAATAGATAACACAAAATTAGAACGAAAATCAGGGGGACTATACCTTTCAACTTGCCTTCTTTCTCGGTCAGATCTCCTCAATACCGGTGTCTGTGGATCCGTCTCTTCATCTGATTCAGACGATTGTGCCTCCTCATCTGATTCAGACGAATCTGGTTCCTCAAAAGAGTCACCTCTTTCATCCTTGATATCAAAGTGTAGCTTCTCTAAATCCTTTTCCATTGGTACATCCTCAATCTTGTAAGTGCTTTCAACTTCTCTGAAGATCACATCTCGACTGTAAATTGTTTGCCTTTTTACTGGGTTCCACAGCTTGTAACCTTTCACTCCATCCTTGTAACCAATGAAGATACATTTTTCTGCTTTATTATCCAACTTGCTCCTTTTCTCCTTTGGAACATGTACAAAAGCATCACACCCAAACACTCTGAGATGAGAGAGAGAGGGTTTCTTACCAGTCCAAACCTCATGAGGTGTCTTGTCAACCAACGCTGATGTGGGTGTCCTATTCACTAGGTAACATGCAGTGTCAACAGCTTCTGCCCAGAATTGTTGTGCTATCCCTGCACCACTGAGCATACTCCTTTCCTTTTCCATCAATGTCCTGTTCATCCTTTCCGCAACCCCATTCTGTTGAGGTGTGTATGGAGTAGTCTTTTGCCTTGCTATTCCACACGTTTTACAGAACTCCTCAAATTCACTTTCACAGAATTCTCCACCGTTATCTGTTCTGAGTACTTTTATTTTCTTCTCAGTTTGATTCTCTACAAGAGCCTTAAATTCTTTGAATCTATTAAAAACCTAAGATTTCTTACGCGGGAAATAAATCCAAGTTTTCCTTGAGAAATCATCTATAAATGAAACATAATACACAGATTTACCAAGTGATGGAACAGGAACAGGTCCAAAAACATCACTGTGTATTAACTCTAAGATTCCTTTAGCTCTTACAACACCAGATGAGAATCTTACCCAATTCTGTTTACCATATAAGCAATGTTCACAGAAATCAAAATCTAATGTGAAATCAGACATGCCTTTAGCCATACTTTTACCTTGTAATAGTCGAAGACCCTTCTCTCCAATATGTCCCAGCCTTCGATGCCATAGCGATGTCTTCTCACTAGAGACAGTAAGGACTCTGTCTCCTTCATTTTTACCCTCAGGAACAATAGTACTGTTACATCCATTTTTGAAGGTGCTTCCCAACAACTTGTATAGAGTTCCAATCTGAACTCCCCTCATTAGCACCAGTGATTCTCGAACCATCTTGCATGTGTTCTTTTCAAATAATGTTTTCACACCTGCATCATCCATTTTACTTACAGATATAAGGTTTCTAGCCAGCTTTGGAATGTGCAGAACCCCAGGAAGAGTTTTAACCCTTCCATCTTTGAGCAGTAGCTTGATCTTTCCTCGACCTATGATTTTCGCCACCGAGTTGTCTCCCAGAAATACATCTCCTCCATCATACTTTTCGTATTCAGAAAACCACTCCCTGTGAGGAGTCATATGATAAGACGCACCTGAGTCAATCAACCATGAATCATGCTCTGCATGTGTACTTGAAGATGCCAGATACACATCTCCTCCTTCCTCTGTAGATTCTTTCCCATCTACGGATGGGGCATCATTAGGTCCTCTGCTTTTATCAGTATTTTTGGATTTACAATCCTTCTTGTAATGCCTAGCTTTACCACACTTCCAGCATTTTCTTACAGAAGGTCCTGGAGATTTAGATCTCCCTCTAGATTTAGATCTACCACTTGAAGACTTATTTTTAGATCTGTCTCCAGGGCGACCTCTTACAAATAAGGCATCCTTGGCTGAACTATCTATGGATCTCCGCCTCATTTCCTCCGATAGTAGGGATGCAACCACATCATCGAAGTTTAGCGTGGTTGCATTACTCCCAATAGCTATAACCAGATTATCCCATGAATCTGGCAAAGAGCACAACAGACTAATACATTTTTCATCATCAGCAAGTGTAATACCAACAGATGTCAACTGACTTACCAGAGTATTGAAGGCATTTAGATGCTCTGATACAGAGTCTCCATCAGTCATCCTAAGAAGGTACAATTTCTTTCCAGAAATAACTTATTTACCAGGGACTTTGACTGATACAGATTTCCCAGTTTGTCCCATAGCTTCTTTGCACTGTCTTCTCCAGATACGTTCACCAATACCGAATCTGCGAGGCAAAGACAAATGGTGCTCCTTGCTTTCCTTTCCAGCTTTTCCCATTCTTCTTTTACCGCACCAGAGGGCATGGTACCTGGATCTACTACGATCCACTGTTCTTTATCTACCAGAAGATCTTCCATCTTGAGCTTCCATAGCTCAAAGCTCTGACCATTAAATTTCTCAATCTCGAATCTAGAACTGCTCGCCATTCTTTAAAGAAAAAATAAATCACCGCTGCAAAGCTCCCACTGAAACCAGGTTTATCACAAATCCAAGATCGAGCCAAACCCTTGGAAACAAAGGCGTCCCTCTGAACCCAAAAAATGCTCTGATACCAAATGTAAGTTTTTAAACCTTAACAGTGAAGTACAAACTTATATGATTCTTAAGCATTAACAGAAAACACACAATGGCACACACATTACACAGAGATTTTCACCTGGAAACCCTTAACCGGGAAAAAACCAGCAAAACTTAGAGCCGCACAGCTCCTTTTTCATTATATGTTTATTTTACATGTACAATACAATAAATGGTATTCTGCAGCATCTAAAACCCTAATTCGTTTACCCGAAATTAGGTTTTAACCCTAATCCCTTTTACCGGGATTAGATAGAGTACAATGGGTCGAAAAATCGCGAAAAAGCAAAAAAGCAACCCAAAAAATTTTGCGCTCCGTGGCGTTTCGGAACCTAACGGTCCGAAACGAAGGGGGTGGGCCCTGTCGGGCTACCCCCCCCTCTAACCGCCCCCTCCGGACGCGCCCGGCGCAGGCGAATCACTAGTGCCATAGGGATCGTGTTGTACACGCAGCGACCATGTGAAGAGATATAACATACCCAACAGGAAGAGCAACGGACCAAAGCATTGAAGGTGAAGGACAAGGAGCAGAGAATGATGAAGCGGCGCCCATACCCACAATCTGCACCGGAAGTCACGGAACCTACAGGAAGCGGCGACATGCCTGCAAGCGACGCCTACAGTACACCTAGCCATGTCCGTGGTTAGGGCTTTTGGGGATTACTACTGGGAAAGGCCCACTGTTTTGTAAAGGTCCGGCCCTCAGGGCCACCTATATATATCTGTAATTGTAAAGGTTAGACGTTATCCATTAGATGTTTTAGACATAGAGGTTAGAAGTGAGAAGGTTAGATGTTAGATGAGTTAGAGAGGTGATAGATGTAGAGCTAGTCACTGAGTTGCAGACAGTCTCAGTCGAAGTCTGAGTCATTGTAATCTCTGTAGAAGGAAGAGAGTAGATCTAGGAGAAGGGCTCCCAGCTGTGTACGTGGAGTTTCCTGGAAAGATCTAAGGCTGCAGCTGTGTGCACAGCAGGACTGTGTAAATCCCATTTTGAGATAATATAAGATACAGTTCCAGTGAATGTGATTTCCCCGTGGAGGCGAACTATATAATTCTCGTTGTTATGATGCTGTGTTGTGTGAATGCATGTTTATGTTTTACTATTTGTGTTTACATGAATGTTTCGTTGTCTTTATGAATGAGTATATAAAGCAAGTCCTCAAAGCTCCCTTAGAAATTATATTCGCGCACTATCGAAGGAGTCAGTAAGAGCACTGTTGTTGTGGCGCGTAAGGAGTTCGTTGTACACTGTGGCGTGAGCGCAGAAGTAATACAGCATGTAGCGGATGTAGCGGGTAAACGCCTCGTGTGCAGGTGTGGAGGTGCCGCGCTGCTAGGCTAAGGCGAGTAAGCTCCAGCGGTGTTGCGCTGTATGACCTGTGAAAGAATCAGACACTCCGTAAAGAAGTTACTGCGGAAGGAAGGAAGAGAAGACTGTGGATTCCACACCGCCCTGGTTAAGGAAACCTGACTCCTTAGCCCCCCCATAGCCACTTCGGGTGAGACCTCGGGCTGCTTGTGCAGCTCGTTGCTGAAAGGGCCAGTGCGCCAATGGGTGTTTGTTGCTGCGCCTCTCTGAAAACCTGGGTCTGTCCAAAAAGCACCCAACAAATGGTTTCGTTGCCTTGCGACTTGTTTCCTTGAGACTTGTTATCCCGGCGACGTGCGAGATTGATGCGCAACGTAGAGAAAAAGAGAGCCAACAAATGGTTCTGTTGCCTTGCGACTTGTTGCCTTGAGACTTGCTCATCCAACAAATGGTTCCGTCGTCGGCTTCAACCCTATTATTTTTAAGGAAATGCAGTGCTGGAATCCTACAGCTAAAGAAATTCAAGACTGGTTTGATTCAAAGGCTGGAGAGTTCGCTGAACGAGAAAATAGAAGCTCTAGGCTTCAAACAGAAGACTGGTTGCAGAAGCATATTTATACTGACCTTCACGAAATTTTCTTCATAAAATTTGCACTTGAGTTGCATGCGTGGATAGCCAAGCTAGCAGATACTAGACCCACTGTGCATGTTGATCAACCCGTCGTTTGGACACCTGAGCTAGTTAGCAATTTGAAGTGGGTAGATAATCCTGTGTCCTGCGCAGTAGACTTTTGGTTGAATAGTCTGCTGGAAGGCTTCATTACCGAGTTTGCGGTAGATACGAGAAAGAGCTTCAGCGAAGCTGAGAGGAGCTTCTTCAAAGCATATAGGGGTAAATTCTTAAATTCTCTGAACCTGTTGATTAAAATGCTCTTATATGAAAAAGGGAAATTATGCATAGCTTCCAATGAATAGCATAGAAAAGTAATGTCCGCAGATTCTAATAGTGATCTTGAAGCTATTGGTTGCACTCATAGTGGAAAACGGTATAAAGTAGGTCTTGACAAGCATTCTTTTGAGTCTAGCCCAGAAGATAGTCGAGCTCCGAGAGCGAGCCATATAGAGAGACAAGGGAGTGCTCATATCCCTTATCACCCTTTTACACCACAAAAGCCAGACAGGGCTCAGTATAACCCCTTAGTAACACCTTCCTGTAGCCCGCACGGTACTTCTAGTACCTCAGTTCCACCTTTGTTTAACCATCCTGGAGGCAGTGCTACAACACCTCCACATCAACCTAGCGCAAGAAGGATGGGTGATGACATGAAGCTACCGACCTTTAGAGGAACAGGGCTAGAAGACCCTGAGCAGCACTGGTTCCTATGTGAAGCCATTTGGACGATTAAGCAAATTAATGATGATGCTATTAAGCTGGTTCAGTTAGAAACCACACTAAGAGAAAGAGCCTTAACCTGGTTCATGAAATACTCAACAGCACAGAATAGGATGCTTGCTAATGTAAGAAATGCTATGATTAGAGAATTCAAGAAACCTAAATCAGAATCACAGTGCATAAGCGAGCTCAAAGACATAAAACAGTTACCCACAGAGATAGTATGGGACTTTGACAAGAAGTTCAAAGCCTTGATAGATCAAGTAAGCTTTGAGTTTGCACCGCAACAACATAAGGAATGGTTCATTGCTGCGCTGCTTCCTCACATTAGACTTCCTTTGATGCAACAGAATCTCACTACACAAGAACAAGCTCTAGAGATGGCTATGAAACTAGAAGCTTCACCAATTGCTGGAACAAGCAACAATGTTGCGCAGTTGCAAAACCAGTTAGCAAACTTAACCTTGCAAGTGCATGATATTAAGAAAGGCAAGGAAGTTAAAGAAGAAGTTTGGTGTACAAAATGTAGAGCACAAGGTCATTCAAAGGACCATTGTCCCGTTTTCATAGAGTATATTGCAACTGGAGCACCTAACCCTTTACCATAGGCATAGGGGCCCTGGTGTGAAATCTGTAGAACTAGAGGTCACAGACCACAAGAGTGTCACTTGTTGCAGAAATATGTACAAACTCCAAAGAATCTATATTGCAATTTCTGTAAATCAGTAGGCCATGATGAGAACAATTATAGAGCATATGAGCTCATGATAGAAAGAAAACATGATGTTTATAGAGTACATTCAGAGGCACAAGGACCCACAGCAGGTCCATAGTAGGACCAAACTCGCGAAGGCCGAGGAGGAAATTACAGGGGCCCCGGACGCGCAGCGGGTTTTGGTCAAGGAAGAGGACAGATCACTTGTTATAATTGCGGAGCTCAAGGTCATTATGCAAGGGATTGCCAAAATCCCACAACCATCTGCAGATACTGTAAATATTGTGATCATATCATTGAAGAATGCCCTCAGTTGATGGCCAAGATGCAAGCAAAGACACCACAGGTTAACTAGAATATTCAGTTGATTGGAGCAGAAAAAAGGGAACTAGATCCTACAGTTAATATAGTGACGCGCAGTGGAGCAACTACTGGTGCGCCAGAGTTGGCAACTAGAAAACCAGCGATGCAATGGGTGCGCCGCACTAATATTAAACCATCTCTGCTCGACCTGCAGAAGCAGAAAGAAGCATTCAAGCAAGCTCAAGAGTACTTCTCAGATTCGCGAGCTTCGAGTTCTGTAGCAATTCTGCATAATGATATCAGACCGCAAGTGCTAAGACAAGAGAACCTGGTACAAGAGCAGGCCACCACATCTGGAAGGTCTGATGAGGAGGATGCACTAGGCAGTGTTCATGCTTTCCTGAGAAACTGCTTAAAGTTGTTGCGCAATGAAAAAGAAACTATAGAACTCCAACACCTGTTGGATCAGTGTCAGCAATCTGCTTCGATGAATACACCGCACCGTGTTGTTCATCAGATTGGAAGTCATACTAGAACTGGAAAAGAGATGAGGCTCACAGCGCAGATTGGAGCATTTGAAATGGACAAATTCATTTTGGATTTAGGCTCAGAAGTTAATGTTCTCACCATGCAGACTTGGGAACATATGGGTAGCCCTCAGCTTACAAGATCTCCTATCCAGCTAAGACTTGCGAATCAGCAACGAGTTTCTCCATTGGGCAGATTACCCAATGTACCTATTGATATTGAGGGAGTAAGAAGTTCTCCAGACTTTGAAGTTATTAAAAATCTAGGATGATAGTAGACCTTACCTAGCACTCTTAGGCATAGACTGGGCATTTGATAATTTGGCTGTCATTAATTTGAAGAAAAGATAGATGACCTTTGAAGATGAGCAAATCAGGGTCATTGCACCACTTGATCCCATTCAAGGACCATGGTATATTGAACCCATTCAAGCAGAAGAAGAAGCGCGCCATATGGAAATTTTGTACCAGATGACTGCTAGTCATAATGATTATGTCAATCCCACAGCAAACGGCCATATCAGCTGGCGATGCGATAGCTTGTGCACATCAGACTCAGAAGTAGGACTGGAAAACTGACAGAATCGCTTACATGAGGTTTCTGCAAGGCGTTGTGCCATGATGACTAAATCCATTCGATGGATTGGCACAGAATTGAATAACACTCCAATCTTTGATGGTTTAACTAAAGTAAGTGAATTCATACGTACCTATGAACAAAAAATCCCAGATAAGCAGCGCATACAAGCATTGGAGGTAGCATTGCGCGCTACACCCGCAAGATGGTGGGGTGCGCATAAAGAGAATATTCACAAATGGCAAGACTGTCGCAGATTGATACTGCGCAGATTTCAGGAAACTACCGCAGAAGTGTTGCCCAAATATAATGGACAGAGTGACCCCAGGTCACACGTTGAAGCATGTATTCAGCAATGGTCAGATATTCCAGAGGATGAGTGGGTTCACTTATTCATCCACACGTTGGATACAGTTCCAAGGAACTGGTAAACTGAAATAGAATTGCGCAGAGGCACTGTCACTTGGTCTCTTATGATGGAAATTTTTCAACTCACTTTCAGCTTTGAGTCAGAACATCCGAGCATTGATCAGGCTTTAAAATGGATTAAAAAGAAGGTATTTGAACCATGTCCGTTACCAGAATATTCCCAACCAGATTGGGCTATCCAGATGGAACATGCCCTGGAATGCTATAATTTCACCACTAGTGAAGAGGAAGATGATCCTCGCAACATCAATATTCCAGAATTAGAAGGAACGCGCAAGGTCGAAGGCCCTCAGCTTGATATTCCTGCCATTACCGAACACATCAAGCTCAAGAAGATTAACATTGGAACAGAAGCCGAACCCAAGTTTGCTTCTATAGGAGATTATTGGGATGATGAAACTGTTGGAAATATTGCAGATTTACTACGTGACTACCAGGATATCTTTCCCACCAAGTTTACAGAAATGAAAGGCATCCTCGGAGATTTAGGAGTCATGCGCATACCTTTGAAAGCGGATGCTAAGCCAGTAAAGCAGCGCCCATATAGGTTAAACCCGTGATATAAAGAAAAGGTCAGAGAAGAAATTGATAAGATGCTCGCAACAGGTATTATTGAGCCAGTAGAGGAAAGTGATTGGATTAGTCCTATGGTGGTACAAGACAAAAAGGAAAAAGGTGAAATAAGAATTTGTGTGGACTTACGCAAGCTGAATGATGCATCAGCGCATTATCCATTTCCTACTCCCTTTACAGACGAAGTGCTTGATAATGTTGGAGGACAAGAGGCTTACTCCTTCACTGATGGCTTTTCGGGATACCATTAGATCAGAATCCATTCAGAAGACCGCCATAAGACCACTTTTGCGACTGAATTGGGCTCATTCCAGTATACGGTAATGTCCTTTGGTCTTAAAAACGCACCTGCTATCTTCTCTAGAGTCGTTGTTGCTGTTTTTAAAGAATTCATTCATAAGTTTCTAGAAGTCTATTTTGATGATTGGACTGTGTTTGGTTTACTAAAGAACCATATAGGGAACCTGCACATGATGTTAGAAAAATGTAGACAGTATCAGATTTCCCTTAACTTGAAAAAATGTATCTTCTGTGCTTCTTTCGGTATTCGGTTGGGTCATATTGTATGCAGACAAGGACTCCTGATGGATCCTGCCAAGGTTTCCATCATTGCTAACTTACCTACGCTGAACTCAGTCAAACAATTGCGCACTACATTGGGACATACAGGGTACTACAGGAAATTTATCAAGGGTTACGCAAAGATAACTGCGCCTATGGAAAAACTGTTGAAAAAGGATTCGAAGTTCCAATGGACAAAAGAATGCCAACAGAGCTTGGATATACTTAAAGAAAAGATGATCATTGCGCCTATTCTAGTTTTCCCAGACTGGAGAAAACCCTTTCATGTTCATGTAGATGCTTCTTCCATAGCATTGGGGGTTGTTCTTACACAACCGGGAGGAGGAGGTATCGACCACCCCATTGCTTATTCTAGTAGAAAACTGTCAACAGCTGAGAAGAACTACACCACTACAGAAAGAGAAGGACTAGCTATGGTGTATGCCTTACAGAAGTTCAGACACTATCTATTGGGCGCTCATTTTAAAATGTATACTGACCATTCTTCTTTGAAATACTTGGTCAATAACCCAATGTTAGGGGGAAGAATTTGCAGATGGCTACTGCTCTTCCAGGAGTATGATTTTGAGGTTATTGTGAAGCCAGGTAGACTGAATGCAGGACCTGACCATCTATCTAGGATAGAGTCAGGGGAGGAACCTACAAATTTGGAGGACAATCTACCTGATGCGCAGCTCTTTTCTATTCAAGCAGCAGGTGAATGTTATCCCGATATTCTTGAGTTTCTCACTACAGGGCAAGCGCCAATTGAGTTTACAATCCAGCAGAAGAAGCAACTTGTTGTCAAAGCTGCAGACTTCAATTTGATAGTAGGCCAGCTCTATAAGTTGGGCCCTGATGAAGTCTTGCGCAGATGCATTTTACCACATGAGAAGAACTCCATCATCGCAGAAGCACACTCAGGAACCGCAGGAGGCCATTTCACAGAAAAGCCGACTGCGCAGAAGATCTTAGCTGCAGGTCTTTGGTGGCCACCATTGCACAAGGATACTAAGGAATTTTGCAAATGTTGCGATGTGTGCCAGCGAGAAGGAAAACCTTCAAGAAGAGATGAAATGCCGCTAAGACCCCATATAACACTGCGTGCTTTTGATAAGTGGGCCATTGATTTTGTGGGACCTATTAACCCACCAGGAAAGAGAACCGGCGCAAGGTACATCATCACAGCTACTGAATACCTCACCAGATGGGCTGAGGCGAAGCCAGTTAAGAACTGCGATGCTACCACTGCCGCGCAGTTCATTTTTTAGAACATTATCACTAGATTTGGGTGTCCACTGATTCTAATGAGTGATCAGGGCACACATTTCCTGAATGAGACTATAGAAGCCCTTACAGAAGAATTCCACATTGGTCACCATAAGAGTACACCCTACCACCCTCAAGCTAATGGTATGAAGGAGGCATTCAACAAGATTCTCGAGAATGCCCTGACCAAGATCTGTAATCAACAAAGAGATGATTGGGACCTTAGAGTCACAGCTGTGTTATGGGCTTACAGAATCACATGCAAGAAACTAACAGGTCACACACCTTTCAGTTTGGTGTATGGACAAGAAGCAGTTATGCCCATGGAATACATTGTTCCCAGTCTCAGAATTGCGCAAATTACAGAAATGGCAGATACTGATACTATGAGTGAAAGACTCTCACATTTGCTTGCCTTAGAAGAAGACAGACTTTTAGCCGGATTCCATCAACAAGTGCAGAAGGCAAGACAGAAAGCTTGGCATGACAGGCATATTAGGAATAAATTTTTTCAAGAAGGAGACTTGGTACTCCTCTATGATAGTAAATTCATCAAGTTTCTAAGCAAGTTTCGTGTACATTGGTTAGGCCCTTTTCAGGTGATGAAGATAATAGAAGGAGGAGCAGTCCAGCTTGCGAAGCTTAATGGAGAATTGCTGCCCATAATGATTAATGGGAGTCGGCTCAAGCTTTACCGCGACGGCCACTCCACCCTGTCGACTTAATGAATTGCTAAAGAAGTGCAGATGTCCAGTGTAGTTGAAAGAGGCATCGCATTATCACAGTCTACACGGAAATCGCGAGACACTCAGTCTCCGGCTTCCTGCACAGTTCCTTGAAACATCCGTGCATGCCAATAAAGTTTGTTTTGAGTGACCCTATTTGTGCTCTTGCAAAGTTTTTCCCCGGGTTGTCAAGCCATCACTCTTGCGGAGTCCCCTGTTGTCAATTTGCCGCTTGAGGAGTTCTCCTTGCCGTAGATCCCTCCATGCGCACAGTTACCTATGCTGAAGTGACCCGCCAAAAATTTGAATTACGGTAGCTCTATAACTGCGTCTGAATATTAATGAAGGATAAGATCGCCATTTAATTGTATTTGATCTGATAGATTCGCCTTGATCTCCCTAAGATTCGCATTTAAGAAATGAGCCGAAATCCTTAGCTCATCTCCCGAAACGCAGTCAGAGCCCGTCCATCACAATTAATGCACCGCAGAGGCGCGGGGGCAGGGGGGTTGTAAAATCATGCATAGGCGCCTATGGTTATTAGCCGCACTTGTCCGCATTTATTACCTCTTTTACGTATAAATACCCCGCACTCGTATATCTTTGGGTTACTTTCTTCGAGTTGTCCTGTTTGGGAATCTAAGTTATTGTTTTCAGAGCCGTGTTGTGCAGACTGCTTCCTTTGTTTTCAGTGTTCGTATCCTACGCAATTCCGCCATTTGTCTATTCAAGTGTTTGTTGTGTATACCGGTTCATGACGGAGAACCTGTCAACTGAAGAAGTTGTTCGTCAATTTAAGCGCAGAGGCTTAGATTTTGGCATGGCTACCCTAGTAACGACCTCGGCTTACACGCACCCTGGTTGGTCTAATCCCAAATAATCTCCGGGCACAAGGGCGTCTCAGCAGCAGCAGCAGCTGGATGAACCCGTTTCAGAGCCTTTGGCCACTATGGTTAATTACATTCCTCTACGTCCAGATGATGCACCCGAGGTGCATATTCCGAAGAATGCGAAGTATCCGATTCTGCTGCCTCCAATGCCGGAAATCGTGCGAGAAGAAGGGTCCCTGCTTAAACACCTTCCACTGGTTAAGTTTTCTGACTTCAACTTGGGAGACTACAGAACATATCCTCAGTTCACGCAGGATCGCTATCTGACAGTAGTCCATAATTCCATTAGAAAGGTTGATGAATTCATCCCGAAGGAATTTGCAGCAAATCTCGAGAGGCCTGGACTGTTGAACTTGTTGAAGCTACCGCACTTCGGGCGTAGCAATGAAGTAAATGCAGTTGTTAAGACCCTGCTATCCTGTGTTCATGGTGGTTATCTTTGGCTGGGGAGGCCAATCGATTTGAATGTCGACTTGATTCATCGTATTATCGGCCTATCTAAGGTTGGTAAGGACCCCAATGTTCATTTTGTTGGTAAAGATAAGGACAGAAAGTTGGCTGCACAGCTGGTGCAGAAATACAAATTAACAAGAGGAGGTCGGGCTTATGACCTCACTACAGTTGAAGATGAAGCACTTAGATTCACCGGCAGTCTGCTTGCAGGCATACTTCTAACGAAGTGCAGACCTAAAGAAGTTACTGGAGCTGTTGTAGAACTCGCAATCGCAGCTGCGGAGGGAGAGCAGTATAACTGGTCTCTCTTCCTCCTGAATTCTTTCTTGGAATACTGCCGGAACGTTCAGGACACCGGCGGTCAGTTGTTCCATTTTTCTTGGCTTTTGATTCTATGTGCCTTTTTCAGGTGGAAGGAGCCCCCGAACACTCAGTTCCTTCTGCGCCACGCAGGAGAGGTTGCAAGGATGCGCTATGTAAACCTCTAGGATTCTAGCAATCCCGCGAAGCGCAAGATGAACCGCGTCGTGTTCTGTGAATATTACCATCTCTTCAAGGACACTATCCAAGAGATGCCGAGGCTAAGTGAGGAGACAGCACAAATATATGGAGCGAAGTTGGTTTTTTCTGCCAACTTGCATGAAATTTACTTCTGCCCTTGCGGAATTCAAGAAGAATGGGTCGTAGGCCTCTACAGGATGACTACTGAAGATGTTGAAGAAACTATAAAGTCTTGGCCAGATGAATGGAGGCAGGCCGCTGAAGTTGCATCCACGATGCCACCCCCTTCTGCGCAAGAAAAAGATAAAGGAAAGGAAAAGGCCGTGCAGACGACTGATGAAGGTCCGGCAGGACCACCCCCAAAGAAGCAGAAGCTGTCGCACCCTGTAGAAGTGACAGAAGATCCGTCTGAGACCCTTGCCGCGGGGTTCGACCAATACTTGAAGGAGCAATTTTGCGAGCTGCGGACCTCGCAGGCTCACATCAGAAGTGCTCTGGACCTGCAGCTGGTGGACTTAAAAGGTCTCGCAGGAAGGGTTGCGCAGACCCATGCGCCAGCATCTAGTTCACAGACGCCGCAGGCATCTACAAGCACCGATCGGGTTGAAGTACTTGCAGAAAGGCATACTGTCGTTCACATCCCGCCCACAAGTATGACACTTTCGGATCCTTTGGCCGCACTGCAGGTAAGCATAGTTGGCACCGTTGAGATAAACTTGTCTTTGATTCCGATAGAAACTTTGCAGTTAGTGCAAGAGAAAGTCTCTATTGAGATGAGAGCTAGAGAGCTCTCCACATTCCATGCAAACCAAAGACTGCAATCGCATGAAATAGAGCTGAAGGCAGGCTACAAGAACATCTCTGAGCAGCTCGCACTTTATGAGGCACAAGACACTGGGATAAGAAACGTAGTTGATGAAATCTCCCAGGAGCTGTCGGCCTGCCAGATTCAACCAGACCTTCCTCTGGTTGAGAAAGTGCAAATTATTGGTGGAAGGGTGAAATCCCTAGAGCAGGAAATAGTTGCTATGGCTGAGGACCATAGAACGGAGATCGCCGAGTTGGAAGCTCGTGTCGCAGTGCCACCTACAGATGAAAGGCAGGAACAGTTTGAAGCACTGCGCATATATTCCACGCAAATGAAGTGCAGAGCAGATGAAGCATGGAACTTAATGATGCAAGCTATGGAGGCTTGGGATGAGCTTGAGACGCTGCCTTTCAAAGTTGGTCTTTTGGAACAGGTACAAGCAGCAGAACAGTCCCTAACTGTTCTGAGTGAAGAAGCTAAGGCCTTAGAAGGCTTAGAAAAAATGAGGAAAATGAGCGAAGTGCGCAGAGTACAACAACAACTGCACAAGCTCAGAAATGAAGATGTTAATCTCACCAACAGCATTCAGCCATTTATGGATGAATATGCTGAACTTGCTGCCCAAGCCAAGGCAAAGATCAAAGAATTTGCTGAATCTCAACAGTTGGTTGATGGCATAATCGAAGAAGAAGCCAGTTCAAATATGGTGCAGACAGCTGCGGAGTGCGTCGATGAAATGGACTCCGCTATTGCACAATGGAAGAAAGCATTTGTTGCGACCCAAGCAAACGCAGACGCGCAAGTAAAGCGACCACATGCTAGTGCGAGTGGCTCGGAGACGAGCCACAAGTAAGTGTTAGGGGCCTGTTGGAGCATAGGCCGTAGCTATGGTAAAGCTGCGAATTTTGAGGAAAAAGCACTAAGTGTTGAAGGGAAGAAGTGCTAATTTTGAGTAAGCACCAATTTTCGGCAGAAGTGAACAGTGCGCAGTACGGCGCCAGATGGACGAGCTCAGCGCAGACTACAGACTAGAAATCACGGAGCTCGCGCGTACATGTCAAAGGAGAATGAATGTGGTCGAGTAGAAAGCTCAGCTACCACAATAAAGGAAGCGACGGAATAGAGGGATCAACTACCCTCATTAAGGCTAAGTACAGAAGTTATGGTTGCTCTGACCAAGGAAGAGCAACGGACCAAAGCATTGAAGGCGAAGGACAAGGAGCAGAGAATGATGAAGCGGCGCCCATACCCACAATCTGCGCCAAAAGTCACGGAACCTGCAGGAAGCGGTGACATGACTGCAAGTGGCGCCTACAATACACCTAGCCATGTCCGTGGTTAGGGTTTTTTGGGATTACTGCTGGGAAAGGCCGACAGTTTTGTAAAGGTGTGACCCTCAGGGCCACCTATATATATGTGTAATTGTAAAGGTTAGACGTTAGACATTATATGTTTTAGACGTTAGAGGTTAGAAGTGAGAAGGTTAGATGTTAGATGAGTTAGAGAGGTGACAGCTGTAGAGCTAGTCACTGAGTTGCAGACAGTCTCAGTCGAAGTCTGAGTCATTGTAATCTCTGTAGAAGGAAGAGAGTAGATCTAGGAGAAGGGCTCCCAGCTGTGTGCGTGGAGTTTCCTGGAAAGATCTAAGGCTGCAGCTGTGTGCGCAGCAGGACTGTGTAATTCCCATTTTGAGATAATATAAGATACAGTTCTAGTGAATGTGATTTCCCCGTGGAGGCGAACTATATAATTCTCATTGTTATGATGCTGTGTTGTGTGAATACATGTTTATGTTTTACTATCTGTGTTTACATGAATGTTTCGTTGTCTTTATGAATGAGTATATAAAGCAAGTCCTCAAAGCTCCCTTAGATGTTATATTCATGCATTATCGAAGGAGTCAGTAAGAGCACTATTGTTGTGGTGCGTAAGGAGTTCGTTGTACGCTGTGGCGTGAGCGCAGAAGTATTACAGCGTGTAGCGGATGTAGTGGGTAAACACCTCATGTGCAGGTGCGGAGGTGCCGCGCAACTAGGCTAAGGCGAGTAAGCTCCAGTGCTGTTGCGCTGTATGACCTGTGAAAGAATCAGACACTCCGTAAAGAAGTTACTGCGGAAGGAAGGAAGAGAAGACTGTGGATTCCACACTGCCCTGGTTAAGGAAACCTGATTCCTTAGCCCCCCCATAGCCACTTCGGGTGAGACCTCGGGCTGCTTGCGCAGCTCGTTGCCGAAAGGGCCAGTGCGCCAATGGGTGTTTGTTGCTGCGCCTCTCTGAAAACCCGTGTCTGTCCAAAACGCAGCCAACACCTCTGGTGTGACACTGTGGTAGATTTCTTCTAGATGGTTCAGGAGCATCCTCAGCAAGCGATTGGTTTGGTGTATCAGTTTCCTGTGGTGTGAGAGACTCGGACAGAGGTGGAGCCACAACTTCAGTTTCTGGGTGTTTATCACTACTTGGATCCAAAGTCAAACCACCCACATCCAATTTGCCCACTTCTTGATTCAGTGCATCAGAGAGTTCCCCTACTTCCGGGATGGCCAAGTTTTCTTTCAGGATGTGAACAACCACATCTTCATAGATGTGATCATCATAGTCTAGAGGCTGAATTTCCTTCTGGCACTCTCCCTGAAGTTCAGGCTCAGAGGAAAAATACATCAAGTCTTCATGAAAAGTTACATCTAATATAATAAACATCGTTGGGTTGGAGGATGATAGCATCGGTACCCCCTTTTGATAAGCAGCATATCCAAGAAAGACACGTCGCAGTGCACGAGGAGACAACTTGTTGCGCTGATGCTTAAGGAGGTGTACAAAAGCTACATAACCAAATATGTGATGAGATATAGTTGGGACGACTGGAGAAACAACCGCTTCAGCGAGAGCCTAGGATGGTGTCTAGAAATCAATAGTGCTGGAGGGTACCCGGTTTATCAAATATGTTGCAGAGTTAAGTGATTCTCCCCATTAGGATAATGGCATATGGGCTTCTATCAACGAAGCACAGACAACCTCCAAAAAGTGGCGGTTTTTTCTCTCAGCCACCCTGTTCTGCTGAGGTGTATTGGAACAAGTAGTTTGATGAATAGTTTCGTGATCCGGATCTTGGTAGCTGAGAACCGGAAGGCTTGAATGTCGAGAGAGGAGGAGATTAAGCATGCAAATCTGTCATAAAATTCACATGAAAACCCTAATATTGCATAAGAATAAGCATGAACAAAAACACATGAAGTGAATAGGAGGTGAGGCTCAAAGAGGAGCCCCACCTCTAAAACTAATTACCAATAACTCACTCAGATCTAAATAATCTCACAATGAACAATAGAAAATAGGAGAGAAACCAAATGAGTAACTTGATATCATGAGAAGGCTTGCTAGGCCTTTATATAGCATTATTACAATGTGTTTTGAGACCATACCATGGGCCAAAACTATGTGCTACCAAATACTATGGATGAGAGAGGGTGGCCTCTCAATTTAATACTTTTATGGCTTATACATCCGAATTTAGACCATATGCCCCCTAAAATTCGGATCATTCCTCCCCCCTTAGAAAATGATGGTCCCCATCATTTCATGCTAAAAAGAGACCCATGATTACAATGTGCTAGTTACCAATGAAGAGAAGGGTTTTGTGTGGTTGACCCATAACCATGGGTTTTGCGAGGTTGACCCATAACCGTGGGTTTTTCAAGGGTGACCCATAACCATGATGGCAATGACAAGCTTGATTCCAATGAAGAGAAGAGTTTTGTGTGGTTAACTCAAAACCATGGGTTTTGTGTAGTTGACCCATAACCGTGGGTTTTATGTGGTTGACCCATAACCATGATGGCAATGACAGGCTTGTTTCCACTGAAGAGAAGGGTTTTGTGTGGTTAACCCATAACCGTTGGTTTTGTGTGGTTAACCCACAACCATGATTACAATACATAACTATGGGTTTTGTGTGGTTAACCCATAACCATGATTACATTAAGATTTAAAAAAAAATTGAAAATTCATGATCTTTGGTGCAGTTGATGTCTTGCTGCAAATCCATTCATAGCTTCTGATGCATGTACTGAAATTGAATTCTATTGAAGACCCATTTGAGATATCGAAGAGACCTTTCCATCCATATAACATACTTGCTCTGGGGTGGCCCAGAGATTGAGAAAATGTTTGTTGAAGTTTAAGAGATGCGCGCACACTATTTTGCAGACATATGTTGCTTCAGTCGATGATATCTCTTAAACCAGAAAGCCAAATGGAAAACCACGAAATACCCATTTTAGCTGACGGAAAGAGCTTTCCAATGGACTATGGTAGAGCCTCAAAGACATTTTGTAGAGTCTGTAGCACTTGTTTAAAGTTGTTGTACGTCCGACCGCATTGTGTACAAATATGTACTACTTCAAACAAACATATTTCACAAACTGGAAAACAAAATGAAATTCCGTGAAATACCCATTTTAGATGACGGAAATAGCTTTCCAATGAGCTATGGAAGAGCGTTTAAGACATTCTGTGGAGTCTGTAGCACTTGTTTAAAGTTGTTGTACATCCGGCCGCATTATGCACAAACACTTGCTACTTCAAACAAGCATATCTCACAAACTGGGAAACGAAAAGAAATTCCGTGAAATACCCATTTGAGCTGACGGAAATACCTTTCTGATGAGCTATGGTAGAGCCTCTAAAACGTCCTGTGAAGCCTATGGCACCTGTTCAAAGTTTGTTGAATGTGAGAGTGTTGAGTATAGAGATGCTGTTTAGATGACGGAAAGAGCTTTCCAATGAGCTATGGAAGAGCGTTTAAGACATTCTGTGGAGTCTGTAGAACTTGTTTAAAGTTGTTGTACATCCGGCCGCATTATGCACAAACACTTGCTACTTCAAACAAGCATATCTCACAAACCGGGAAACGAAAAGAAATTTCGTGAAATACTCATTTGAGCTGACGGAAATACCTTTCTGATGAGCTATGGTAAAGCCTCTAAAATATCCTGTGAAGCCCATGGCACCTGTTCAACATTTGTTGAATGTGAGAGTGTTGAGTATAGAGATGCCAAGGGTTTGTAGAGAAGCATGGGTTGTTGTAGAGGTTGTGGAACCTCCGTTGAACCCGCATAATGCTTCAAAATCTTGTCCCAATGGAGAGCGTACCTGCTCTGATACCACTGATCTGGATCTTGGAAGCTGAGAACCGGAATGCTTGAATGCCGAGAGAGAAGGAGATTAAGCATGCAAATCTGTCATAAAATTCACATGAAAACCCTAATATTGCATAAGAATAAGCATGAACAAAAACACATGAAGTGAATAGGAGGTGAGGCTCAAAGAGGAGCCCCACCTCTAAAACTAATTACCAATAACTCACTCAGATCTAAATAATCTCACAATGAAGAATAGAAAATAGGAGAGAAACCAAATGAGTAACTTGATATCATGAGAAGGCTTGCTAGGCCTTTATATAGCATTATTACAATGTGTTTTGAGACCATACCATGGGCCAAAACTATGTGCTACCAAATACTATGGATGAGAGAGGGTGGCCTCTCAATTTAATACTTTTATGGCTTATACATCCGAATTTAGACCATATGCCCCCTAAAATTCGGATCATTCTGTGTGCTTCCAGATACTGCTGATGTTCAGAACTCAAATATTCGCCTCCATTGTCACTGCGGAGAACCTGAACCTGTGCATTGTACTGAGTACAAATCATTTTATAAAAAAATTAAAATAACAAATTCACTTCACCTTCAGACTTCATCAAGCACACCCAAGTCATCCTGGTACAGTCGTCAATAAAAGTAACAAACCAACATGATCCACCAAAGGTAGTGACTTTGGACAGACCCCAAACATCAGAATGTATGACCATAAAAGGAAATGGACTTTTTATTCAAAGTTAATGGAAACGAAGCACGATGGATTTTTGCAAGCTCACAAACGTCACAATGGAAACTAGAAACATTAAATTTTTCAAATAAACTAGGAAATAATTTCTTCAGGTAACCAAAGGAAGCATGCCCCAGACGTCGATGCCATAACCATATTTCAGATTTCTTCTTCTCCCCCTTAGAGCCATCCACCATTAAAGCTTGATGCAACTTGTCCGAACTCTTTGACACCAAGTCCAAGTAATACATCTTCCCTTGCCTAACATCACAACCAATCGTTTGCCTCGTTTAGATGTCCTTAAACACACAAAAATCATGCCAAAAAATTACAACACAAAGTAAGGTAGTGGTGATTTGGGAAACTGGCAACAGATTATAATCCAAAGACGGAATAACTAAAATAGAATCTAGATTCAAAGTATGAGTGAGAGGTAAATACCCTTCTCCAATAACTGGGGCTGAAGAGCCATTGGTAGTGGAAACAATTTTTTGTGAGGATGGTTTAAGGGGTGAGACCTATCTAGAATCAAACATCATATGATCTGTAGCACCAGAATCAATTATCCCTGCACTATTAGAAACAAGTGTAAAAATATTTAAAACCTTACCACCATTACCCACCACTGTTGCTAATGTCGAGATCTAACCAGCAACACCATCCACTATCTTTATTTCGACAACCACAACACTGGAGGTCCTCTTGGAATTCTTCTTCCGTGAATCGTGACTATGATCCCACCATTCTGGATACCCCACAAGTTGAAAGCATTGGCTCTTGGTATGACCAGTTTGATTGCAATGAGTGCATTTGTAGGTGGATTTATCATCACCATCAGTGTTCTTAGGCTGGCTTTGAGAAGGCCGGTTCTGATTAGACCGGTTTCGAGTCACCATGGATGAAGCTTCAAATTTTTCTGGTTCAACATTCATCATTGCGAGTCAAACAGATTCACAACAGACCAAAGCATAACATGCTTCCAATTCGGGGATAAGATCCTTTCTCAAAATTTCACCATGGATTTGTTCAAAGTCACGATCTAATCCAGCAAGAAAAATATGCACTCTTTGTTTCAAATGATTTTTGGTAAGATTCAACATCGTTCTTACTCTTCATGATCACCTTATCACGATGATCCAACTCACAAAAGATCTCGGTTAATTCTCCATAATACACCGAGAGTGTTCTACCATTCTGTTCCACAGAGAAGGCCCTCTGATTCAAGACAAACACCTGCAATTCATCTACTCCATCATAAAAAGCTTTAGAAAGAGCTTTCCAAATATCTCAAGCGGTGGGTAAGCGAATATATCGCTTCATGATTTTTGGGGTCATAGACATCAACAACCATCTCTTGACCTTTTGATTGTCTACATAACACTTCTCATATCCATCATCCTTCTCGGTAGGTGGTTGAGAATTACCACAAATGAAAGAGAGTTTCTCCTTCTCAGCAATATGCATCTCCATGATTTGAGACCACAAATCATAGTTTGTTTCATCGAGTACAATCCTTTCCTTGAATGACGAACCTTCAGATTGAATAATAATGGGAGCAAATTTGTTCCCAGATCTAGATTTGTTCCCAGATGTGTCAGAATTTGAATCGGCCATGGTTCAACGAAGAGTACTAACGATTTAAGCTTCGAAGCTCTAATACCAAGTTCAAAATCAGATTTCAAGATGAATATATTTTCTGTATATTATTACAATGAATTGTACAGGTACATATACATTGATGGATCAACTCCCAGATCCTACAATCAAGCTACAGATCCTATAATCAAGCTACAGATCCTAAAATCAAGCTACATGGTCTATCGGATTGGAAAGAGTCATGTACAAGATAGGAAAGAATCACACGAGTGAATCAGAGAGAATCAGTCCATATCGCAATAAAGAGCACATAAATAGTGGTGCCAATATTGGTGAAGAGCACGAAAATAGTGGTGCCAAACTTGATTTTGACTGCCATTATTGATGGAAAAGCTTGTGAGGAAGTGAGAAGGGACAATCTACATGAAGAATTGTGTTTTTAAAGAAGTCGCGGATCTTTCACAAAGGCTGGATTTGCTATTTAGTTATAGATCTCAAAAGAGAGATGAACCTTTTGGTTTATTGTGGATGAAGACAAGCTTCATGAAGGAGCCGAGTTCATATTCAAAGACCCCCAGTATCAAGATCACAGATAATGAAAAACATTGTTATGTGTGAAATGTTGGTGTTGACTGGGCAGAACTTTAGGTGAAGAGTAGTCACAGTTTCCATTTAAAAATAAACCACTTCCAGGAAAATTGTGTATGGTGAAAGGCGACCATTGTATGAACCGTGAATATTTATATGCTCAAAGCAAGAGGTAAAAACAATAATAAGAATTTGGCATAAATGAATGAATTTTTATGATAAATAAGCTCTGCTAAATGGAAGGATCTTATTGATTAATTACTTTTAAAAGGTAATTAAGATTGAAAATGGGGAGTAATGAAAGAAAATTTATTTTTATGACGATGGATATATGTGTGTTCTTATGGGTTGAGCATGGTTAAAGGTAATTGGTAAAAAGGCAAAATGGATCTCTTCAAAATGCAATGGGAAGGAACTCATGTGATGAAGCAAGTTGTTATTGGTTGAAGTAATTTGTTGAATGATTTTTGTACCCAAGTTAAATTATGAGCATGTGTTGTAACAGGTGCATGATCAATGGTACCCAACACTCCATATTTTTTGGTTCCATGTTAGATTTGATTCCCCATGCTTTAGGCCTACATGTATTGGAGTAGGTGTATCCCTCTTATGTGTAGAAGAGGATGTGGCATCAAGTTGTGGAATGAACCACTTGGGTAGGTACAAGGGTGGCAGGTGTACTCGTAGCCTAGATTGATGTGGAATAAAAAATGATGGGTCTTCGATTAAAAGGGGGAATGAGAGATGGATTTATCTCAGAGTGTTGGGACCGGGTTATGCTCATGGAAGAATTTAATGTATTGATGAACCATGTAGGAGAAAATGATTCCTAGAGATCTAGTCGTTACAGTGGCTGAGCACCCATGTATTCCTTTTTATATGGACATCAATTGTGAATTTTTTGCAAGTACAAAAGGCTTGTGGAAGTGCAACACATGAAGGACAACACAAAGCGAGAGAAATGAGAGTTAAAGAAGCAATGGTTATCCCATAGGATTCTGGATGTAATAGCAATGAAAAAAAAATGGAGATGACAATGTGTAATCTACATGTAAATAAGATTCCTTAGTACTCTAGTTGTTTTTGGGGGGGTTAGATCCGAAGCAATTTACCAAGTAAAGTTTAAAGGGGGGATTGTTAGGGTTAACCTTGACTCAGGAATGAGCAAGGTAGAAAGTGGTTTCGAGCACACAATTTTGGTATCCCATGGTTTCTTGCTAGTTGTATTTGCATGTAAAGAACCCTATTTATAGGGTTGGATTCCTCCATTTTATGGTGCCAATGTGAGCAAGAGAGATGCTCCTGGAAGCCTTGGTCTAGTTTGGCCAAGGACCAATAATAGATCCATTTATGATGGTTGGTTTTTCCCTATAGGGTTTTCCAGGATAAATATGGTGTTGCTATTGTGTTTTCTCTTGTTTGTATTTATTTTCTCTTGTATATTTTTTATTTCTAACAATATATAATCATAAAAGAAATGTGGAATCGAGTTAAGCTACGATATTTTAAGTTTTGTAAACTTTAGCGTTCCTATGTTATAGAACTTTATAAAATATTATAAATGTCATTATCAAAAGAAAGTAGAGTTTATAGATGGTGTTTACGGACAATCTATAAGGGCGGACTCAAACGGATCTCCCTAGTCTGAATGGTTCAGATCTAGAACAAAACAAGTACATAACACAAATACCTTTCCTAGATTGATTGAAATGCAAGATAAGTGAAAGAGATGGCCTACTTCGTAGGTAAAGTTCCTTTCTCCTTGCTCATCCAAGTCCCGATATTCATATCTTTAGCTGTAAAACCAAACACAACATGTGGAAACAGACAAGTAATTAAAGCACATGATTGTGAATCAATCTAGATCAACAGTCAAAGAGGTTAATCCTAAACATTATCAACACAACAAGTTTATGTAAATAATTTGCATGAGATGTAATAATAAGAAGTACAAAGAGAGAGGTGTTACAACCGATGCCTTGACATCATAACCTCCTTCCAACAATCCTAGCCTCCAAGATCAAATGCTTATCCTCCTAATGGATGACGAGGATTTCCTAACAAAATTCCACCATCATGTATGTACTCTATTCTTCCTCCCTTAAGAATGGAGAGGGGGTTCATATATATAGGGATAAAGAGATAGGAGAAGTTGAGGATTTAGGGGAGAGGATTAAGGGATCATCCCACTAGACAAGGAGATCGAATGCCACCTTTACAAATATGTATGGATAAGTCTCCATGCCATCCAAGCTTCAAGAAGTCGCTCAAAGCTTCTCTTTATCCAATTTAACCAACAACAATGCACCTCTCTGTTAGGAACCCATGTCAACCCTTCTATTTACTTTGTTAGTATATTGTTGTTGGATGCATATGCTTTGTAAGTCGTCCCATAGTATTTGTTGATCCATAGTTTTTATTATTGTTGTTGGACTCATATGGTTTGTAAGTCGTTCCATAGTAATTGTTGATCCATATTTTGTATTGGCCCATGGTTTGTATTGACACATGGTATTGACTCATGGTATTGGCACCTAGACTTAGTATATAAGTTTGTGTTGAGACCAATGAAGGTATCATGAAGTTATTTGTATTGAGCTTGCTCAAAGGAGGTTGCCCCCTCAAAGTGGTCTACGATCAATATAAAAGTGATTATGAGTTCTGTTATTTATGCTATCTCGTGTGTTTTCATTAATTAATTATTGCAGGTTCTTCACATCTAGTATCAGAGCACTTTCTTGGGCTCGTTGGGTGGAATTTCTGCCAAAAAAAATATTTCGCATCTGTTGCAGCTTTGGATCTGGGAATAATCCCTATCCACTTAACTATGGGAAGTACTTGGGCATAATCCCTAAAACTCATTGTGAGGAGTACCACAAGAACCCCAAAAGAGTTGGCCCATTGAGAGGACCTGCCAGCGAAAAGGGAAATGACCCCTACCTGATTGACTAGTTCCCACCCGTGAGGTAAACCAAGAGCTGTCGTTTGTGGCAAAGCAGTTATCAATTTTACCTGAGTCATGGAGTGAGGGGTACTGACCCAATACTCAAGCTGTCAGATAGCATTGGTGACTAAGTGAAACCCATGAACTGTTAGGAAGTCGCACATACCTGGGGTCCATATCTATTTTTAGTTGAACTATTGCCGATCACTGCCGCGCCATTTCAGATCCATCCATTTCATATCCATTCTAAAAGTTGTTCTAGATCCAATCGTTTCAGATCTATTTCAGATCCAATCATTTCAGATCCATTTGGCGTTATTTCAGATCCCTATGTTTTCGGTCACTTCCACGCCGTTGCAGAACTCCGTTTCAGATCGCTTCCGCACCATAAAACCTCCATATCTCCCTTGTTTTCACTCCGTTCCCTTGAAACTTCCCTGGAACCCCTGTAATCCCATTATGCATATTTCATTCCTAAGGACCCTATCTCAAATTCCACTTCCCAAGGCCCAAAATCCCACATTTGTCTATTTTTAGGGTTTGCCATAACTTCCTCAGATTTTACCCAATCACCTTCAAATTTTACCACAGAGTTCCTTTCCTAATTCTGCTTCTTTGTCCCTCTCTGCCAAATTTTTCCATTCTTTCACCCCGCTTCTGAAATCCTCATTTTCTGCTTCCCTGTCCATTCGACAGTGTCCAAACCCTAGTCAAATCCCAATTACCCTTCATATTTTTTCCCAAATCCAGATTTTCCTTTACTGAAACAGTTTATGTTTTTGTTTTTCTACCCACTCAACCAAAAAAGAAGAAAAGCACTTGTTTATGGTTGTCACCAACGCAAGAGCAAAAACCATGGAAGAAGCAATTGCAACCATCCAAGCCAAACTCCAGGATCTTGATGAAACATTTCTCGGCCTCCATCTAGAGCATTCAGCCATGAACAACAAATGACAATCCGATTATTCATCAGCCAATGGGTTCTCCTATTCCAACAATTTCCGTGGTCTGAAGCTTGATTTTCCTCGCTTCAATGGTACTGATCCGACTTGATGGATCTATCGTGCAAAACAGTATTTCAGTCTGCATAATACTTTTGATGTCAACAAAGTTCCACTTGCATCATTTCATCTGGAACATGAAGCTCTTTAATGGTACCGTTGGTACATCAAGGATCATGAAGAGACAAAATGGATTTAGAGGAAATTTAGGTAAAAAATGGGCCTCCTAAAGAAAATAATAAGAAAATAATAAAATAATAGTAGAGAGAGTAAAAAAACTACTTTTTTGGATCGTATTTTTAACTTATCTCCGTGTGGGTTTACTCAAATTTCAAGTGGGAGGACTCGTTGGATGCATAATTAAATTATGCATCCAACAAGTAATGTTGCATACTTTTAACAACATCCACACCATGAAATATTTGTTAGGAACCCATGTCTTTACTTTGTTAGTATGTTGTTATTGGACGCATATGCTTTGTAAGTCGTCCCGTAGTATTTGTTGATCAATAGTTTGTGTTATTGTTGTTGGCGCATATGCTTTGTAAGTTTCCTGTAGTATTGTTGATCCATAGTTTGTAGCGGCCCATGGTTTTGACCCATAGTATTGGCGCCTAGACTTAGTATATAAGTGTGTCTTGAGACCTATGAAGGCACCGTGAAGTTATTTGTATTGAGCTTTCTCATAGGAGGTTGCCCCCTCGAAGTGGCCTGTGATCAATATAAAAGTGATTCTGAGTTCTGTCATTTCTGCTATTTCGCATATTCGTATTAATTAATTGTTGCAGGTGCATCACATCTGGTATCAAAGCACTTTCTTGGGCTCGCTGGGTGAAATTTCTACCAATTTTTTTTTCACATCTGTTGCAGGTTCGGATTTGGGAATAATCCCTATCTGCTTAACTGTGGGAAGTACTTGGGCATAAGCCCTAAAATGCATTGTGAGGAGTACCACAGGAACCCTAAAGTAGCTGGCCCATTGAGAGGATCTGCCAGCAAAAAGGGCAACGACCCCTACCTAATTGACTAGTTCCCACCCGTGAGGTAAACCAAGAGCTCTCGTTTGTGGCAAAGTGGTTATCAGTTTTACCTGAGCCGTGGAGTGAGGGGTACTACCCCAATACGCAAGCCGTCAAACAACATTGGTGGCCGAGTGAAACCCCTGAACTGTTAGGAAGCCGCACATACCTGGGGTCCATATCTACTTTCAGTTGAACTATTGTCGATCACTATTGCTTTGTTCTAGATCCATTTTGCAAGCTGTTCCAGATCCATCCATTTTCAATCCATTCGGCGTTGTTCCAGATCCCTTTCGAGCCGTAGCCGCTCTAGTCTGGAAAAAAAAAAGTATAAAATTCAGTTTTTTGTCCATATCTCCCTTGTTTTCACTCTGTTTCCCTTGAAATTTTCGGGGAACCCCTGTCATCCCATTCTGCATATTTAATTCCTGAGGACCCTATCCCCAATTCCCCTTCCCAAAGCCCGAAATCCCACATTTGTCTATTTTTAGGGTTTGCCATAACTTCCTCAGATTTCACCCAATCACCTTCAAATTTTACCATAGAGTTCCTTTCTGAATTCTGCTTCTTTGTCCCCCTCTACCAAATTTTCCCATTATTTCACCCCGCTTCTGAAATCCTCATTTTTGGCTTCCCTGTCTAGTCGACAGTGTCCAACACCCAGTCAAAAGCCAATTACCCTTCAGATTTTGTCCCAAGTCCAGATTTTCCCTTACTGAAGTAGAATTTGTTTTTGTTTTCCTACCCAGTCCAAAAAAAAAAAAAAACTCCTGGTTATGGTTGTCACCCGTGCAGGAGCAAAAACCATGGAAGAAGCACTTGCAGCCATCCAAGTCAAACTCTAGGATCTGGATGAAAAATTTCTCAGCCTCCATATTGAACATTCAGCTATGAACAACAAACAGTAGTCCGAGTCTTCATCAGACAATGGGTTCTCTTCTTCCAGCAATTTCTGTGGTCCGAAGCTTGATTTTGCTCGCTTCAATGGTACTGATCCAACTGGATGGATCTATCGTGCAGAACAGTATTTCAGTCTGTATAATACTTTTGATGTCAACAAAGTTCCACTGGCATCATTTCACTTGGAACAGGAAGCTCTTCAATGGTACCGTTGGTACATCAAGGCTCATCCAGAGCCCAAATGGTCAGACTTTTGCCAGCTCCTTTTGCAACGATTTCATCCTAGTGCTTTTGATGACTTCACCGGATCCCTCACTAAACTTCGCCAAATTGGGACTGTGAGAGAGTATCAAACCGAATTTGAGAACCTAGCCAACCACACCGAAGGATTGTCTGATGATTTTTACCGGAGTTGTTTTATCAGTGGTCTAAAGGATGCCATCCGCTCTGAGGTCAAAATGTTCTGTCCCACCACAATGATGGAAGCCCTAGGGTTGGCTAAGTTGGAAAAAGACAAGATTGCAGCCCAACAACGCTCCAAGCCCACTTTTGTTCCCTTCCGAAATATGGATTCTCAGCGACCACCTATACCGCAGGCTCCTCGACCGACTCCTATCAAGCGTTTGTCTGAAACAGAGATGCAAGCATGCATAGAAAAGGGGCTTTGCTATAATTGTGATGAGAAATTCACTCGGGGACATAGATGTGTTCAACAAAAGCTCTATCTCTTGGATGTGGAGTCTCCGCCTGCCTCTGAAATTGGTGACGAAGATCCAGAAACACTAGATGCTCCGATCGACATTCAGAAACCGCCTATTGACCCTCTGTCTCAGGATGACCAGCCAGAGATATCTCTCCATGCTTTAGTTGGAATCCCCACCCCCCAAACAATGCGGGTCAGGGGTTACTTCAAGAAGCTTCCTCTTACAATACTCCTTGATTCTGGTAGCACTCATAATTTCAGTGACCCTCGGATCGCCAAACAAGCTGATTGTTTTATCCATCCTTGCTCCAACTTTGAAGTCAAGGTTGCCAATGGGGGCACCTTACCTTGCAAAGGGAAGTGTCGAAATGTGAGTATCTCTATGGGAGATTATACCTTGCGCTCTGACATGTTTGCCTTGCCCTTAGGTGGATGTGATGTGGTTTTGGGTGCTCAATGGCTACGCACACTTGGCCCTATCTTATGGGATTTTGCTAAACTTTGGATGCAGTTTTCTCTCAATGGACAAAAGCACACATTGACAGGATTACAACCAGGTTCTCTCAGCATCATTAGTTCACATCGCATGGAAAAACTCCTCAAGAAGAATTCACATGGTGTCATCGCTCAGATCCATTCCATTCAGATGCAACCATCAGCGGTCTCCACTACTCCTTTGGATCTACAACAAATTCTGGATCGATATACAGGATTATTTGTTGAACCAGTGGGATTGCCACCTTCCAGGCGAGAATACCATCGTATTCAGCTCCTTCCTGGCAGCGTTCCTCCCAACATCAGGCCCTATCGCTACCCATTTCACCAAAAAATGGAGATTGAAATGCTCGTTCGGGACTTATTGAAGCAAGGTCTTATTCGCCCAAGCACTAGTTCCTTTTCTTCTCCAGTTATTCTTGTCCGCAAAAAAGATGGGTCATGGCGCCTCTACATTGACTTCCGAGCACTTAATAACCTCACCATCAAGGATAAGTTTCTAATTCCTGTTGTTGATGAGCTTCTTGATGAGCTTCATGGGGCTCACTTTTTCTCCAAGTTGGATCTTCGTTCTAGGTATCATCAAATTCGGGTTCATGAGGATGATATCCCTAAGACAGCTTTCCGCACACATGATGGCCATTATGAGTTTTTGGTCATGCCCTTTGGCCTCACGAATGCTCCTTCCACATTCCATGCCTTAATGAATAAAATATTTCGACCCTAGTGAAAATTCATTCTGGTATTCTTTGATGATATCCTCATCTACAGTAAAACATGGCATGAACATCTCCAGCAGCTAGATCTTGTCATGCAACTTTTCTCCATGCCAAGCAGTCTAAATGTGTTTTTGGACAGAAGGAAGTTGAGTATCTCGGGCACATTATCTCAACACAAGGGGTTAGCGTGGATCCTCCCAAAATCGATGCCATGAACAATTGGCCACATCCTCAGACACTCAAGAGTCTTCGTCGGTTTTTGGGGTTGACTGGATACTACCGCAAGTTTGTCAAGGATTATGAGAAGATTGCAGCTCCATTAACTGCTCTATTGAAAAAGGATGCTTTTACATGGACACCTGCTGCTTAGTGTGCATTTGACAAACTTAAACAAGCTATGTGTACTAAACCTTTGCTAGCCATGCCCGATTTTTCCAAGCCCTTCACTATTGAGAGTGATGCTTGTGGCAATGGACTTGGTGTTGTTCTCCTTCAAGATGAACACCCCATTGCATTCACCAGCAAAGCCCTTTCAGGTAAGAATTTAGCTGCCTCTACCTATGAGAAGGAAATGATGGCTATTTTGCATGCAATACAGAAGTGGCGCCCATACCTATTAGGGAATCATTTCTGCATCAAGACTGATCACCAGAGTCTGAAATATTTCTTGGACCAGCGTGTCTCCTCCTTGGAACAACAGAAATGGGTTAGAAAACTCATGGGTTATGACTATGAGATCACTTACAAGAAGGGTAAAGACAATATTGTGGCAGATTCTCTTTCTCGCACATTTGATGCCCAAGGTTCTCTTTCAGCTATTTCTTTGCTTGCTCCAAATTGGTTGCAATCTGTTCAACAGGGTTATGTCAATGACTCTTCCTTATCTCAAATCATCCAACGCTTGACCAACAACCCTTCTGATGTACCACATTACTCTTGGGATGGTGCTTCTCTGCAATACAAGGGTCATCTGGTGCTTCCCCAGAGCACAAATCTTCAACAAGCTGTCTTCTATGAACTCCATGCTTCTCCATCGGCAGGGCACTCTGGGTTCCTCAAAATGTATGAACAAGCATGACGTAACTTCTTTTGGCAGGGCATGAAAAGGACAATTCAATAGATGGTGGCCAAATGTGATACCTGCTAGCGCAATAAGGGTGAAACAACACTCCTTCTAGGATTGCTTGAACCCTTGCCCATACCTACACGGATTTGGACAGATATTTCTATGGATTTCATTGAAGGGCTCCCTAAATCTGGCGGGAAGACAATGATTCTCGTTGTGGTTGATCGCCTCTCCAAATATAGCCATTTTTGTGCTCTCAGCCATCCCTATACAGCCTCCTCCGTCGCTCAAATTTTCCTAGCCCAGATCTTTCGTCTTCATGGCATCCCTTCTTCCATTGTCTCAGATCGTGATGCGACTTTCACCAGTCATTTTTGGACAGAACTATTTCGACACACTGGCACCAAATTGAAGATGAGTTCAGGGTATCACCCACAAACAGATGGTCAGATTGAAATTATCAATAAATGCTTGGAAACTTATCTTCGTTGCTTCACCTCGGAACAACAACATCAGTGGGCAAAGTGGCTCCCTCTTGCTGAATGGTGGTACAATACCTCTTACCACACTGCCTCTAAAATGACCCCATATGAAGCAGTCTATGGTCAGGAACCCCCAGCTCTTCTTCCATACACCCCCACCAGTTCACCAGTTCAGGAAGTTGACACGGTCCTTCGAAACTGCGATCAGATTCTTCGCATTTTGCGGGACAATCTTCACATGGCAAGAAATCGCATGAAGCAACAAGCTGATCAGCACTGTTCTGAGCGCACTTTTCAAGTCGGCGATATGGTTTTTCTTCGTCTCCAGTTGTACAAACAATCCTCCTTGAAACTCAAAGGGCATCATAAGCTCGCTCCAAAGTTCTATGGGCCATATCGGATTCTTCAGCAGATTGGGTCCATTGCTTATAAATTGGAACTTCCTCCTTCTTCCCGCATTCATCCAGTCTTTCATGTCTCTTATCTGAAGAAAGTTCTTGGCACCAACATCAGTGGACAAACGATTTTACCCGAACTAGATAATGAAGGATCCATCCTTTTGGAACCAGAGGCCATCCTCAATTGGCGCATGCGTCAGCTTCGCTCTCGCTCTATCACAGAGGTCTTAATTCAGTGGCACGACATGCAACCAAAGGATGCTACATGGGAACCACTCCTTCAGATTCAACAACAATTTCCACATCTAAAGCTTTGAGGACAAAGCTTTTTTTAAGGGGGAGGGGATGTTAGGAACCCATGTCTTTACTTTTTTAGTATGTTGTTATTGGATGCATATGCTTTGTAAGTCGTCCCGTAGTATTTGTTGATCAATAGTTTGTGTTATTTTTGTTGGCGCATATGCTTTCTAAGTCGCCCGTAGTATTGTTGATCCATAGTTTGTAGCGGCCCATGGTTTTTACCCATAGTATTGGCGCCTAGACTTAGTATATAAGTGTGTGTTGAGACCTATGAAGGCACCGTGAAGTTATTTGTATTGAGCTTGCTCATAGGAGGTTGCCCCCTTGAAGTGGCCTGTGATCAATATAAAATTGATTCTGAGTTCTGTCATTTCTGCTATTTTGCATATTCGTATTAATTAATTGTTGCAGGTGCATCACAAAATTGAAAATACATTAAAAATGTGTATCTAGTGAGAGAAAACATGTTTTTTAATGTATTTTCGATTTTTCATGGTGTGGATGTTGTTAAAAGTATGCAACATGGGTACTCATTGGATGCATATTTTAATTATGCATCTAACGAGTCCTCCTACTTGAAATTTGAGTAAACCTAGAAGGAGATAAGTTGAAAATACGATCCAAAAAAGTAGTTTTTATTTTTTCCCTCCAATTTTTTTAGGTGCTCCCTTTTTGAATTTTAAAGCATTTTGATTGGCTAATACATGATGACATGGAATTTGTATTATTTTTGGAAGGCCCATTTTAAATTGAAATTTCCTTTCATGTAGATTTTTGTCAACTCCTTTTGCCACGATTTGGTCCTAGTGCTTTTGATAACTTCACCGAAGCACTCACTAAACTTTGTCAAAGTGGCACTGTGAGAGAGTATCAGACAGAATTTGAGAAACTAGCCAATCACACAGAAGGATTGTCTGATGAATTCTACAGGAGTTGTTTTATCAGTGGTCTTAAGGATTAAATCCGGTCAGACGTTAAAATGTTCTGTCCCAACACAAGGATGGAAGTCCTAGGGTTGGGTAAGTCGGAAAAAGACAAGATTGCAGCCCAACAACGCTCTAAACCCACTTTTGTTCCCTTCCAAAATATGGGTTCTCAACGACCTCCCATCTCGCCAGATCCTCAACCAACTCCTATCAAGCATTTGTCTGAAACAGAGATGCAGGCACGCAGAGAAAAAGGGCTTTGTTATAATTGTGATGAGAAACTCACTCGGGGACATAGATGTGTTCAACAAAAGCTCTATCTCTTGGATATGGATTCCTCGCCTACCTCTACAATTGGTCAAGAAACTCCAGATACAATGGATGATCACGTCGACATTCAGGAGCCCCCTATTGACCCCCCATCTTAGGATGAACAACCATAGATATCTCTCCATGCTTTATCCGGTGTCACCACCCCCCAAACAATGCGAGTCAGGGGTTACTTCAAGAAGCTTCCTCTTACAATACTCATTGATTCTAGTAGCACTCATAACTTCATTGACCCTCAGATCGCCAAACATGCTGATTGTTTTTCCCATCCTTGCTCCAACTTTGAAGTCATGGTTGCCAATGGGGGCACCTTACCTTGCAAGGGGAAGTGTCACAATGTGTGTATCTCTCTAGAATATTATAACCTGCGCTCTGACATGTCTGCCTTGTCCCTAGGCGGATGTGATGTGGTTTTGGGCATTCAATGGTTACGCACACTTGGCCCCATATTATAGGATTTTATTGAACTTTGAATGCAGTTTTCAGTCAATGGGAAACAACACAAATTTAAGGGCTTACACAAAGGGTCTCTCTGCCTCATCAGTTCACATCGCCTGGAAAAGATCCTTAAGAATAATTCACATGGTGTCATCGCTCAACTCCATTCCATTCAGATACACCCATTAACAGTCTCCCCAACTTCCTTGGATAGATATGCAAGTGTCCTTGTCGAACCAGTGGGCTTGTTTCCTTCAGGAGACCTTTCCGGTACAAATTTAGCCGCATCTACATCTTACCAGGAAATGACGGCTATTTTGCATGCAGTACAGAAATGGCAGCCATACCTATTATGGAATTATTTCTGCATCAAGACTGATCTCTAGAGTCTGGAAACTTTCCTGGAACAATGGGTATCCTCTCCAGCACAGCTGAAATGGGTTATCCAACTCATGGGTTATGCCTATGTGATCACTTACAGGAAGGGTAAGGACAATATGGTGACAGATGCTCCTTCTCACACATTTGATGACCCAACTTCTCTTATAGTTATTTCTCCACTTGTTCCAAATTTGTTGCAATCTGTTCAATAGGGCTATCTATTCTATGAACGCCATGCTTCTTCATCAGCAGAGCACTCTAGGTTCCTCAAAATGTATGACCGGTAACAATGTAACTTCTTTTGGCAGGGACTGAAAATGACAATTCAATAGTTGGTGAAACAACACTCTTTTCAGGACTACTCAAACCCTTTCCCATCCCTACACAGATGTGGACACCTATTTCTATGGATTTCCTAGAAGCGCTCCAGTGGTACAATACCACATCTAAAAGGACACCATATGAAGCAGTTTATGGACAAGCACCACCCATTCTTCTTCCATACACGCTCAGCAGCTCCCCAGTTAAGAAAATTGACTCTGTTCTTCGAAACCGCGATCAGATTCTTCTCATTCTGCAGGACAATCTTCACATGGCAAGAATTTGACTGAAACAACAAGCCGATCAGCACCGTTCTGAGCGCACTTTTCATGTAGCTGATATGGTCCTTCTTCATCTACAGCCTTCCAAGCAATCCTCCCTGAAACTCAAAATGCATTAGTGGGCCAAAATGCAACCCGAGGATGCTCCAGGGGAAGCACTCTAGATTTTGCATCAATTTCCACATCTAAAGCTTTGAGGACAAAGCTTTTTCTAAGGGAGAGGGGATGTTAGGAACCCATGTCAACCCTTATATTTACTTTGTTAGTTTATTGTTGTTCGACGCATATGCTTTGTAATTCGTCTCGTAGTATTTGTTGATCCATAGTTTGTATTATTGTTGTTGGACACATATGCTTTGTAAGTCGTCCCGTAGTAATTGTTGATCCATATTTTGTATTGGCCCATGGTTTGTATTGACACATGGTATTGACTCATGGTATTTGCACCTAGACTTAGTATATAAGTTTGTGTTGAGACCAATGAAGGTACCATGAAGTTATTTGTATTGAGATTTATCAAAGGAGGTTGCCCCCTCGAAGTGGAATGCGATCAATATAAAAGCGATTCTAAGTTCTGTTATTTCTACTATCTCGTGTGTTTTCATTAACTAATTATTGTAGGTTTTTCACACTCTCACAAGAGAAACTTGCACCAATGGGTGGTCAATGCATCTTATGAAAGAGCATCATGCACCATCGATGCACTCTACTAAGGTGCAAAGCATGTCACCTTGACTCTGAGACACCTTTCCAAATATCAAGGCACGTCGGGGTGACAACACAAAGTTAAAGGGATGAACAACAACAATTATTTTGGTGTTTTAGCCCATGTACTTTAGGGATCAAGGCATATAAATAACACTATAACTCATGATGATGATATTTTGGTGTAACAGAATGCCCCCCAAAGCATGAAGCTGACAAAATAAGGAAGGTGAAATGGTTTGTAATAGGAAAAAAGTCGAGGTAAGGATTGTCAGTTGGAGTGACGAACAAATACCTCATACAGCAAAACTGACTCTGAGATACATGTCTCAACTAACTCTTAACATGGCTGCAGACCAAGACATTGCAGATCCATGATATTAAAGACTGATTGAACATAATCATGGCTACTAGACGCAATCGTAGATCTAGGATGAGATGATAACACAGCCACGACCAATACAAAAGTGGATCCGTGTAATATGACTCAAAAAATCTCAATTGCAAACTGGGTAGGATATATGAGTTAACCCAGGGTCTTCAAGCCGAACCCGCAATGATACAAATCTAACCATGTGATATTAAAAGTAAAACCCTAAATCCAAACTTCCAAACTCTTAGCAAAATATTAATTTTTTAATGAAGGAACAACAACACTCTCAATTCTCCAAGACTTCAAAATCGTAACAAGTTGGACGCTCAGATCAATTGTTTAATCTATTTGACTCTGCGATAAAGTTATAACTAGTGATGTAGCCCAAAAATTTCTCAAAACACGTAAAGTCTAAACTCAAAATCTTGTAATCACATCTAATTTTTTTTATATTTAAGTAAACCTTCCTCTTCTCAAAACAATCTTGATCTTATATAACAATGATTTACCAAAACAATCTTCATCTTACTAATTGAGCAAAGTTTTTTATATTTTTTATAAAAAATTTAGAAGAGTGGTAAGAATTCATATAGTAGGTAGTCACTGTTGAAATCGTATAATCTAAATATAATAAAGATATTTAAAAGAAATGAAACTATATATGTTAAATTAGCATAGTCACTTAACTTGTGATTGCACTCAAGGCTTTTATGAGTGCGCAACAATCAAGGTTGTTGCTTGTGATGTCATTCTTGTTCAAGAACCTTGTAGTTATTTTAACATCTAAATCTCCATGTTTTGACAAGATTAGGATAATAACAACTTTTGCTAGATTTGTATGAAGAAATATCTCCACGTGGTCATTATCTTAAATGCATGGGGATATTCATGATATCATACAATATTGGAATTCAAGAATATCCCCTCCATATGTCAATTGTGATCTTTAGTACAATGACTTATAAGAGATTGACAAATACCCCAAATTGATGCATGAGAGAAAAGTTAAAATGAGGCAAATGAAAATGATAGCAAGTTCTTGAAAAAAATTTAGAAAGGAAAAATAGCAAGTTAACATGACCTAAGCCTCATTACTAAACAATATTAAATTCTAACCCTTATAAAAATATAGACAAAAAAATATACATTACTAACCTTACAAGTTCAAAATCAGAGCTATGTAGAATATCCAAGCTCAAACAATCACCCCGCAAGTCCAAAATCCATGCTCAATGTGTCGCAAGAATATTAAATGTGTAAATAATGGTTAGATTATGTAGTATATATAGCTCGACATTCGTCTATATTGAAACGAAAAGTGAAACCTAAAAATTTCATCCCTATATCGACGAAAGTTCATGGAACATTACAAATCATGGATATTGCCACGGTTTTTCCACCCTGAAAAACAAAAAATATAAAAATTAATTTTTTAAACCCACGAATGTTGAAAACGTGGAAATATTTGCCATATGTAATAGTGTCTAGAGGTAGAGGATGAATTTATTTTAGAGGAGGTCATAGCAGCAACCCTGCACATGTCGTTGGTAGATGTTAGAATCAGATCCCCAGTCAGCCAAGTGGACAAAGGTATGATAAGTAAAAAATTCAATGTCATTATCATAAGAAGTTTGGAAACTTCGCATATGAATGCAGGAAGAAGCAGTATGACCAAAGAAAGCAAGGCCAAACTCAGTCAAGCAACAACAACAATCCGAACAGCTCACTGTTCTTAGCATGTGCATCTCCACTTGAATGCAATGTTGTCCAAGAAAGTCCAAATGGCATATGTTATTTAGACTCAGGCTGTAGTAATCACATGAATGGTAATTTAAATATATTCTCTAGTCTACATAAATCAGTTCAAACTGATGTCACACTTGGAAATAATATTCAAGTTATTGTTTTGGGTAAGGGTACTGTTGATATTCTAACCAAAGAGGGGGAGCAAAAATTTATGCCTGATGTTTATTATGTTCAAGGTTTGAAGCATAATTTGATGAGCATTGGACAACCGATGGAAATAGGTTACAGAGTTCATATGAGAGTAAATAATTGTTTGATCAAGGACATATATCCAAGCAATCGCTTAGTAGCTAAAGTACAGATGACAAGAAATCGCTTGTTTCCTTTGAGGATAAGGCTAATCATAAAAGGAAAAAAAACCCAAGTTGTTCATGAAAGTCAGAATGAAAATTCTGAAGCTGCATTTGAGGCAGAAAGTAAAAAAGCAAAAATTCACTGCGATAAAGAAGAAAAAGAGAACAAAGAAATGCAAGATGCATTTAAAACATAAATAAAGGATGACTCCTGGTTGTGGCACTTTAGATTTGGACATCTGAATTTTGGTGGGATGAAGCTACTGCACATGAAGGGCATGGTGAAAGGATTGCCTTTGATTGAAAAGTTAGAGATAATTTGTGAAGGCTGTATTTTTGGAAAACAACACAGAGAGACTTTTCTAGTTGGAAATTCATACAGAGCTCGCACACCACTTGAAATTTTGCACTCTGATATTTGTGGGCCGATGCAAACACCATCCACGGGAGGATGCATATATCTTCTCACATTTATTGATGATTTCACAAGAAAAACTTGGGCATATTTTCTAAAACATAAATCTGATGCATTTAGTTGTTTTCAGCAGTTCAAGGCACTTGTGGAGAAGCATAGTGCTTTCAACATCAAGATATTAAGAACAAATAAAGGTGGCGAGTATGTTTCAAATGATTTCTTAAACTTTACTAAAAATCATGGCATACAGAAGCAATTCACTGCACGGTATACACTGTAGCAGAATGGTATAGTAGAGAGGAAGAACATGACTATTATGGAGATCGCGTGTAGTATGTTGGAAGCCATGCATCTGTGAAATGAATGTTGGGATGAAGTAGTGGCAACTACTGTATACATCATGAATCGATGTCCGATGAAGAGCGTGAAGAACAAAGTTCCACAAGAAGCATGGACAAGTATGAAACATAGTGTTTCGCATTTACAAGTTTTTGGTTGTGTAGCATATGCACATGTTCTAGATGAGTTAAGAAGGAAATTAGACAATAAAGGACAGAAATGCATTTTTATTGGGTATTCTGAAGACACAAAAGCATACAAGTTGTATGATCCTGTTGCAAGAAAAGTTATTATCAGTCACAATGTTCAGTTTGTCGAAAATGAAGCATGGGATGGAATTGTAGAGAAAAATGTTAAAATCGTGTCACATGTTGAACATGATGACATCGCAGAAGATGTGGTTGAGACTCCGCATGTAAATAAGAACTTTGCAGCTCCGTCTACTTCCAGGACTGTGCAACATGTTTCATCACAAGGAACTCCAACATAAGTCACAGTTCAAGCAACTCCGACAAGCACACCAAGTGCGCAATAAACTCCATCAACTAGTTCGTGCAGTTCGACACCAGCAACTCTGACAAAGGCAAGAACTCTGCGTGAGATATATGAGAATGGTACACCTAATTCATTCTCAGTTTTTGCATTATTTTCTCAAGTTAATGATCCTCTAACATTTGAAGAAGCTGTTGAAGATAAAGTTTGGGCACAAGCTCTGGATGAAGAAATATAATGCATTGAGAAGAATCAAACCTGAGAGCTAGTTGATGTTCCTAAGGACAAGGATGTAATAAGCATGGAATGGATTTATAAGACCAAGCCAGATGCTGATGGAAATGTGCAGAAGCACAAGGCAAGATTGGTAGCAAGAGCATTCACATAGTAGCCTGGCATAGACTTGAATGAAACTTTTGCACCTGTAGCTCGAATGGACACTATCATAACAGTTTTGGCCATCGCAGCTCATAAGACATGGCCTATTTATCAAATGGATGTTAAGTCTGCATTTTTAAATGGTTATTTGGAAGAAGAAGTATATGTGGAAAAGCCACAAGGCTATGAAGTTCCAAGACAAGGACACAAAGTATACAGACTTAAAAAGACACTTTATGGTTTAAAACAAGCTCCTAGAGCTTGGTACAGTCACATTGACTCATACCTCATTTAGAATGGATTTCACAGAAGTGAATGTGAGCCAATGTTGTAGACAAAAATCAACAAGCAAGGTAATAAGCTAATTGTCTGTCTGTATGTAGATGATTTAATATTTACTGGTGATTTTGGCATAGAAGAATTTATATCAGTCATGAAAAGTGAATTTGAAATGACTAACTTGGGGCTTATGAAGTATTTTCTGGGCATTGAAGTCCAGCATAATGAAAAAGGTATTTTTATATCTCAGTCAAAGTATGCAAGTGATGTCTTGAACAAATTTAAGATGTTAAATTGTAAGACAACCCCAACACCAGTGATAACAGGTTTGAAATTGAACAAGGATGATGATGGATCCAATGTAGATCCTATGCTGTTTAAAAGGCTTGCTGGAAACCTTATGTATCTTACTACAACAAGGCCCGATATCATGTATGGAGTCAATTTAATCTCAAGATTCATGGAGTCACCAAAAGAATCTCATTGGCAAGCAGGTAAAATAATTTTGAGGTATGTAAGTGGAATAAAAGACTTTGGTATTTTGTATTCAACCTCTGAAAATTTGAAACTCATTGGATACATTGACAGCGACATTGGAGGCAGCATGGATGACATAAAAAGCACATATGGGAATACATTTCATGTAGGAACAGGTGTTGTATCATGGGATTCAAAGAAACAACCCATAGTAACTCTTTCTTCAGCGGAATCAAAGTATGTCGCAACTACAAGCGCTGCATGTCAAGCTGTTTGGATGCAGAGGATCTTAAGTGATCTATCGCAGAACCAACAAGAACCCACAGTCATTTATTGCGACAACAATTCAGCTATCGCACTGTCAAAGAATCATGTGTACCTCAAGAGAACCAAGCACATCGACACAAGGTATCATTTTATCAGAGAATTGATAAACAACAAAGAAATTTCTTTAGAATTTTGCAGGCCTGAAGATCAGGTAGCAAACATATTTATAAAACCATTGGCAAGAGACACATTCCAATTTCTATGAAGTTGTTTAGGAGTGACAAGTTCTGCGCAGTGAACTTCGTCATGCATAGAGCATGTTTTAGCTCTGAAATATTTTGTAAAATTTTATTTTTGTTTAATGATCCCCATCTGCTCATAATTAAGGGGGAGTGTTGGAGAAATGTAATTAAGAGCTGATAGCATATCTAATTCGCGCTGGCTCTGCCAGTCACCCTATCAGTCTTTTTGTGTTAGTGTGCAGAGTCTGCAGTGTTAGACAATCAGTCATTTTGCAGCCAATCTGGCGCACATCAAGTTTGTATTAATGAAACTGCGTTAGTAGTTCACATGTCAAGAATTCTTAGGTAAGAATTAATTACAGTGTTTAATGCAATCATGTAGCTCACAGGTCAACCTATCTTAAGTCGGTTGTTATGAAACTCTCTATAAGTTGAAGCAAATAGTTGAAACTCTGAGAGAGATGTGTATGAAAGAAATTGTGCAGAGCAAGAGTGAAAGAAAGTGGTCGAAGATTGTACCAAGAGCCCAAGCTCTGCGAAAGTAAAAGATCAAAGTAAAAACTCATTTTCCATGTATTGAGGCATTGCATAGTTTACTATGGTAAATATATAATTCTATAGTTTTATGTTTCATTCGCAAAAATGTTGAATATTGCCAGTCGCACATCTTCTCCATATTTACTTGTGTGAATGTTGTTTACAAATCAAGATTTCCAAATAGTTCACCGTAGTGAAAGTTATATTTTAACATGGAGTAACTTCGCCTAAGATGTTTTAGTTGTTATCCTCTTGACTGTGCGGTGTGCTTTTTCCTTGAGCATTGACTATACCAAATTTACTCATATAGGGTAGGAGAAATAATTACCTCTAACAAGTAAACAAAATAAGATTTTTGGAAGAGGTAAATGCTGTTTATGCCGAGATTTTTTCATTAATACTATTTTCCTTGTTCCAAATCTTATTGAAAGAAATGGGCAGCTAAGCAGGTATGTGATATTTTCTGTTTTAATTGGGCTTTGATTTATTTCAATAGAGTTTAACACAACCAACCCGTGCTCTGCTATGAATGTCTGCCGAATACCGATTCAGATCCAGCTCGCACAAAATAATAGGTAGAAAAGCATGCCCAAAGAAACCGAGCCCTACTTTCTCCTATTTTTCGCAAGTGCAATCATGCGAGAGGTAGGAAATGAAGATTTCGTCCGAATTGCTTGAATGGAAGCAAACGAAAGGGAATTTGTCAAATTTCCTACTAGAGTTGCATTTGCTGAAACTAAAACTTGCGAGAATTTCTTAACCTGGCAACTAAGGTCACATCTATAACCTGGCGCTCTTTACATATCACATGATATGGTGTATGTTCAAATAAATATTGCACTTCTTTACTCTAAATTTAATTTATTATTGGGTCAGTGCAAGCTAATGAGGGTCACTTTTGGTGCGTTAGATGCAATAGAAAACTGAAAAAGCAGGCATCCCTCAACTTACTTGGATTTTTTGATCTACTTACGCAAAATATCTTGCATTGAGTAAAAAATATGAAATGTAGGAAATTGAATCACGTTTCTGAATATATAACTTTTATGTATTGAAAATTTGCATAGCTATGTCAAGTTTCATTTTTCCTAACAGACACTTTTTATTTTTCAGGCAAATGATAAGGTATATGTTTTTGTGGATAGAGCCTTTGAGGGCCTAAATGATGGAATCAAGCTACAAAAATCGGCATGCATGTAGAGAACACATAGCACTTGTGTGCCATTATTTTTCGAAAATTAAATTAGTAATTTTATAATTTTTTTATAATTGTCTAAGTGATCAAACCTCAAAAATAGTACCTCTTTTGTGGGTAGAGCCTTTGAAGGTCTTAATGCAAAAATCTTGAAATGGGTTTTTCATAGAACGTGGAGGTTAGTGTCCTCTTGTGCACCATACAATTTTTTTTTGAAATGATTGAGAATTGAAAAAGTTATGGAAGAAACACTAACAGTGTGTTTCATGAGTTAAGGAGGTAGGACAGAAAAGAAATTGAAAGAAAATAAGAAAAATTAATATTTCAAAATAAAAGTTACATATTTGGAATCTACAGAAAAAATTCTATTTGTGTCTAAGATTTCGTCAAAAATGACCTTGTGTATCATATTGTAATGAGTGGCTAAGCACAGGCTTTTCCAGAAACTGGAAGAAATACCCAATTAGCTTTCGTTTTTCATTAACATAGCACAGGTTTGGAATTACCGAAGCAAACTCCAAAGCATACCCATAGGATTATTGTTGACATGTGAGCATGTGATTCGGCCTGTTTAAATTCAAAAATATTGTCGCACTTTTAGATGTAAATAACGCGCACGCGTTATATAACTACATAACGCGTGCGTGTTATATAACTACTTAACGCGTATGCGTTATATAACTACATAACAAGTACACGTTATATAGTTACAAAACGCGCTCGCGTTATTCAAATCATAAAATACATGTTTAATACTTGATAAAGAGGGGGTGTGGAAGACTCAATGGAATTTTTGTTTAATATTTGAGAAGGGGTGGGGAAGGGCCAAGGGAATCTATGGTTAATATTTAATAGGGGTGGGAAAGGGTCAAGGGCTTAGAAGGATGTTGGAAGCTTGAGTGGGGAGAGATGAAGGGAATGAGAACATGATGGGCTACAAGGGGTGAAGGGAAGTGGATCTTGAGAGCACTATTAGGAGTAGAATAGGTTCTGAAGAGGTATAGGGTTAGAAGTTGAAATTGAGACTTGAGTGACAAGGGGGAATGGATGGAGGCAAGGGGGATGTGAGAGAGAAATAAAGAATACAAGGGGGGGAGAGACATAGAGCGAGGGAGGGAGAGGGACAATGGGGAGGAATGGATTTGGAGGGAGTGAGAGATAGATGGGGATAGAACGAAATAAGAGATAGGAAGGGAGGGACAGAAAGTGTTGGTGGGAGATATGCAGGGAGTGGTGGCGATGGAGAGAGAGGGAGTGATGGAGAGATTGGGATAGGTTGAGGGAAAGATAACATGAGGGAGGGATAGAAGGTGAGAGACAGGCGATGAGAGAGGGAGGGAGAGAAGGTAGGGTGAGGGATGGAGGGAGAAAGTTGGAGATAGATATGGATGGAGGGGGGATGGGTTTGAGAATGGAAAGTGACATAATGTGTGTGTATGTGTGTGTGTTTGAGAGAGAGAGAGAGAGAGAGAGAGAGAGAGAGAGATTGATGGTTGGGGAGAGAGATACTAGAGGGAGTTGTGAGCATCATATTCTCCATCAGCATCATATTCATCATCATCATCATCATCTTCATGACCATCATCGTCATCATCAACATCTTCATCAGCATCACCATCATCATCATCATCATCATATTCCTCATCAAATCAACATCTCCATCATCATTATCATCATCTTCTGAACATCATCATGATCATCATCTAAACATCACCATCACCATCATCATCAACATCTTCATCATCATCACCATCACCATCATCATCAAAATCTTCATCGTCATCACCATCACCATCACCATATTCATCATCATTGTCATCTCTAGGTTCCCCATCAACATCAACATCTTCATCATCATCATCTTCTTCATCATCATCATCTTCATCACCATCATCATCATCATCAACATCTTCATCATCATCACCATCATCATCATCATCATCATCTTCCTTGAATCAGATCAACATCTCCATCATGTCACCATCATCTTCTTCATCATCATCATCATCATCTAAACATCACCATCACCATCACCATCACCATCATCATCTTCATCATCATTACCATCACCATCATCATCAACATCTTCATCGTCATCACCATCATCATCATCATCATTGGCATTTGCAGGTTCCTCATCAACATCTCCATCATCATCATCTTCTCCATCATCATCATCTTCATCACCATCATCATCAGCATCAACATCTTCATCATCATCACCAAAATCATCATCTTCATCGTCATCAGATCAACATCTCCATCATCATCATCTTCTTCATCATCTTCACCATCATCATCATCATCATCATCATCTTCATCGCCATCTCCATCATCTTCAACATCTCCATCATCATCACCATCACCATCATCATCATCTTCATGACCATAAACATCTTCATCATCATTGTCATCTCCCCCTTCCTCATCAACATCTCCATCATCATCATCATCATCATCACCATCTGAACATCACCATCACCATCATCGTCAACATATTCATCATCATCATCATCAGCAGCAGCATCAGCATCATCATCATCATCAAAATATTCATCGTCATCACCATCACCATCTTCATGATCATTGTCATCTCTAGGTTCCCCATCAACACATCTCCATCATCGTCATCTTCTTCATCATCATCATCTTCATCACCATCATCATCCTCATCAACATCTTCATCATCATCACCATTATCATCATCATCATCTTCCTCATCAGATCAACATCTCCATCATGTCACCATCATCTTCATCTTCATCATCATCATCATCAGCATCATCATCATCATTACCAGCACCATCATCATCAACATCTTCATCGTCATCACCATCATCATTGGCATCTGTAGGTTCCTCATCAACATCTCCATCATCATCATCATTGGCATCTGCAGGTTCCTCATCAACATATCCATCATCGTCATTTTCTCCATCATCATCACCATCATCACCATCATGATCTTCTGAACATCATCATGATCATCATCTAAACATCACCATCACCATCATCGTCAACATCTTCATCATCATCGCCATCAGCATCATCATCAAAATCTTCATCGTCATCGCCATCACCATCTTCATCATCATTGTCATCTCTAGGTTCCCCATCAACACATTTCCATCATCATCATCTTCTTCATCATCATCATCTTCATCACCGTCATCATCAGCATCGACATCTTCATCATCATCACCATCATCATCATCATCATCATCATCATCATCATCTTCCTAATCAGATCAACATCTCCATCATGTCACCATCATCTTCATCTTCATCATCATTATCATCATTACCAGCACCATCATCATCAACATCTTCATCGTCATCACCATCATCATTGGCATCTGTAGGTTCCTCATCAACATCTTTATCATCATCATCATTGGCATCTGTAGGTTCCTCATCAACATATCCATCATCGTCATTTTCTCCATCATCATCACCATCATCACCATCATGATCTTCTGAACATCATCATGATCATCATCTAAACATCACCATCACCATCATTGTCAACATTTTCATCATCATCGCCATCAACATCATCATCAAAATCTTCATCGTCATCACCTTCACCATCTTCATCATCATTGTCATCTCTAGGTTCCCCATCAACACATCTCCATCATCATCATCTTCTTCATCATCATCATCTTCATCACTGTCATCATCGTCATCAACATCTTCATCATCATCACCATCATCATCATCATCTTCCTCATCAGATCAACATCCCCATCATATCACCATCATCTTCATCTTCATCATCATCATCATCATCATCATCATTACCAGCACCATCATCATCAACATCTTCATCGTCATCACCATCATCATTGGCATCTGTAGGTTCCTCATGAACATCTCCATCATCATCATCATTGGCATCTGCAGGTTCCTCATCAACATATCCATCATCGTCATTTTCTCCATCATCATCACCATCATCACCATCATGATCTTCTGAACATCATCATGATCATCATCTAAACATCACCATCACCATCATCGTCAACATCTTCATCATCATCGCCATCAGCATCATCATCAAAATCTTCATCGTCATCACCATCACCATCACCATCACCATCTTCATCATCATTGTCATCTCTAGGTTCCCCATCAACACAACATCTCCATCATCATCATCTTTTTCATCATCATCATCTTCATCTCCATCATCATCCTCATCAACATCTTCATCATCATCACCATCATCACCATCATCATCATCATCTTCCTCATCAGATCAACATCTCCATCATGTCACCATCATCTTCATCATCATCATCATCATCATCATCCAAACATCACCATCACCATCATCATCAACATCTTCATCATCATCACCATCATATTCATCAACATTATCATCTTTATCATCTTCATCTACATCATGATCATCTTCATTGTCATCACCCTCCTCCTCATCATCTTTATCATCTTCATCTACATCATGATCATCTTCATTGTCATCACCCTCCTCCTCCTCATCATCTTGTGCACTTATGCACTTAGGGATTAATGTTTAGAAGAGGGTCTAAAGGCTTTTATGGGGGAGGGGCTCTAGGAACCATATAAATTATTAGTTTTCTTTGATTTTGTTCGTTGCCCTAGCCGTGCACCTAACCTATTTATTGTGCTTGACTATATCGCGTTTGCATTTTTTCACTACATATCGCGCACGCGTTTTGTATTTCTATAACGCGTGCGCGTTTTGTATTTCTATAACGTGTGCGCGTTTTGTATTTCTATAACGCGTGCGCGTTTTGTAACTCCAAAAATAATGGATTGTTGTTGTCCGAGAGCAACTTCACTCTATCCGAATGAAAACAACAGTCCCGCGATTTTTCGAACAGCACGAGCCCGCCACTGAAAATTTTCACATTCTACACCAACTCCATCATTTTTGTTTATGCAAGTGTAGCATTGAGGACATCTTTCATGGTTGCTCAGTGTGGTGTTGGGTTATATGGCCATATTTGAAGAAAATAATCAGCAAGCTTGAAGAATCTCCAATTGAAGAACACCAAAGATAAGGCCTTTGAAAGATTCATTTTGCCTATATTTGAGGAGCACACAAGATAAGATATCAAGCTTCAAGACCAACAAGGAAGAACTTCCATTTGCTTATTATTGAAGAGCTTGTAATTGAGGAGCAACAAAAACAAACTATATTGAATTGATCATTGTGGTGATGGGGAATGCACGTAACCGAGTAAACAAATCAACAAGGAAGAGACCTCAAGAAGTCATTGAAGAAGAGAAAGAAAAGAAAAGAATATACATGATGAATCAGAGGCTTTCTTTGGAAACTAATCCAAATCCAATTGTAGAGGATACCATGGTTCATCCTCTTAATCCACGACAAGAGGGACCTTCAATTTCCACAATAGTTGTTGAACAAGCACCCCATGGAAGTAATCAAGAAGCAAAACGTAGGTGCTCATTAGGGGATGTTTCAATTCCCACTTCAAGCCAAAGTGATAAGTTACCATCTCAAGACGAAGCTCACGAAGAAACACCCAATTTGCTATCCGGATGTGGTTATACAAGCGATGAAGTCAGAGAGGCGTTGGACATTTTGCCTACTGTTGAAGAAGAGAATGTTATCCACACCATTGATGAGGATGTTGGACTTCCACAGACCATCGATGAGGATGTTGGACTTCCACCATCCAACTACCAGGAAGAGAATGAAGGACACCAAGCTACTACTGAAATGCCAGTGCGTCTTGGTGATGCGCTACATGGTACAATTCCAACCCCCTTACCTCCATTAGCAAGCACACGTCGAAGAACTCCGAAGCGTATACAAGTTGATGAAAGACTTATGAATTCCATTGAAGGTACACTATCTAAACGTAGTATTGCTTATCAAACTCAACAGATACTTGATAAATATTTTGTTTCTAAATGTGACGGAGATAAATGTAGATTATTTTTATCATTGTTAAAATCTAGGAGCATGAATGTTGTTAGGAAAAAGTTAGGGATAAAGATGATAAAGAATTTTGAACCAAGTTCTCATATAGTTAAAAGCCTAGTAGATGCATTTGGTAAAATTGGTAAGAACACACGTTCAAAGGACCGCAATGCTGCTCGTCGTGTGTTGTCACAATCAATTGCAAATAAGAACACCAGGGCCCTTCGTATTCTTAGGCCTACATCCGAACTAGTTAATTTGAATGTAAAAACCCTCCGTAGGTATTCTATTAGAAGAGAACATCTTGACACAACCGATCAGACAGATTTTTGGGCCTTTGTTGGTCGGTTGCCACGTCGTGACATGAAGCTAGTTGATGCAGTAAAGGGACTAGTGCACAGTTTTTGGCATGATCACACAAGGCCTTCTTCAAACCGAAAGGATGTACTAAAACTAAGAAGGGGTTCAAAGGATCGTGAACCACATACTAAGCATTTTCTTGATATAACACAGACAGAGCTTTACGAGAAATTTAAGATTGAGCATAGACAATTGAACTTGGGGCAAAGATATTTTGAGAAATGTAAGCCATGGTATGTTAGAATAAATACTCTTCGTAACACTTATTGTTGTAGATACCATGTAGAATATGAATATTACTATGAAACATTTTTGTACATTCGTCGTGTGTTGCATACTAACATTGTGTAGGATTGCTCCATGACAATACCACCGACTTCATCAAGAGAATTCATTCATAGCATCATGTGCAATAGGCCCGAGGGGAAAACATACTATGCAAAATCTTGTTTGGATGGAACATGCTCCAACTGTGCTGGAATGGCATTATTGAGCCAATGTATGCACGAGAATGGAGACAGTGAATTTGGGAAAATGGTTACAGACATGAAAAGTTTGAAATATATCAACTATGAAATAGTCCCAGGGAAAGAAAGCAAAAAAATACAATTGGTGACATCTCAGGTATGCATTTATATCTATAAAATTATGTTGTAACGGTTACATTTCAATCCTTACTTACAACAAAAATCTGACATTGAGATCATTTTGTGTCACCAGGTACAAGTTAGTGACTTCATCAAGGAATTTAGACACATTAATATGTTCAGCATGTCCATGTGGCACGATGGCAAGATGAGAAGTTTAGAATATGCAGAGATACATTTCCCCTTGGTACTATACTTTCAGTTGTTGATTTTGCCGAGAACTACACTCTGCAACCTCAAAATGAGATCCAAAGTTAGTATTATCACTCTGAGCAGGTTTCCTTGATGGTCCATATCACATATAGGCATGGCCCAAATAGCACTGAAGAGAAAACACAAATTCTGAAGGAATATCACTTCTACATAAGTGATGATAGGTGCCATGACTTCCACTATGTACTTCATTGCTTCATCATGTTCTATGATCACTTGAAGGGAAGGAACATACAGATGGATCGACACTGGATTTGGTCTGATGGGTGTGCTGGTCAGTTCAAAAATGCACGCATATTTCAGTGGTTGTGTTCATTGCATAAAAACTACAAAGTGCCACATATGTGGAACTATTTTGAGACTGGGCATGGTAAAGGAGAGCATGATGGAGCCGGAGCATGTGTCAAAACAGCCCTACGAAAAGAGGAATTGAAAGTATCTACAGAATCTACTATTCTAAATGCTCAATCTATAGTCAGGTGGTGCACGTCAGTAATGGGAGAGGAATCAACTATGCGAGTAGAATCCACAAGAAAGAGACATGTGGAGAGATTTTTTTGGGAGGTGGTAGACATAGATCGTTCACATGCATGGGAATGCAAGACTGTGCCTGGGACTCGTGGCTTTCATTCGGTTCGAAGCTCTGATAACCCAGTATTTGAAATTTGGACCAGAAAACTTGCTTGTTTTTTCCCGCCTTGTTGTGATGGTGACTGGGATGGGTGTGAATCATTGGATTGGGTTGATGGATGGGATCGCATATCACTTCCACTTGATCAGCGTGCAATTGTTGAGTTAACTCCATTGGAAGAAGACCAATCATCTATTTCTACAGATTTTGATCATGTCTCAGACCTTGTACAACCCGGTATGATGCATTTCCTTAACATTTTTTGTTTGTTTACGTAGTCTTCAAATGCACATTAATGGCCTTGTATCGCACGAAAAATATTTTGATCATATACCTACAATCTTATAATGCAGGGCACATATACGCAGTGGCTGCCTCAAAAGATACTGAATGGGGTGATGAATACTGGTTGGCACACTGTATAGATGGAAAGCAAACCCTCATTGTGTCCATGAATGACGATAAAAACAACCACTTTCCAACTGGGTCTATGGTTGTTAAAGGTGAATACTTGACACGGGACAACAATGGAAGAAAGAAGGGTGGATATGTTTACAGGGATTACAAACCAGGTGCAAGTGTGTATCACTTTACCAAATTAATCATTGGCACAAACCTTCAGGTACGAACAATGCCTAGTCGAAATACATCGAAGGTACGCTACTTCTTACCGGATACAGAGCACGAGAGACTAATGGAGACCATCAGTATAAGAGATGATCTGGAGGGCTTGGTTGTATGATAATATGTGGGATCTAGCATGATGAGGTACGTTACATACTTTTAATACTATACTATTTATACTATTTGTAATTGAATATTGATATATGCTCAATTTTCACATGTATGTTTCATATGAATATGTCAATTTTGCGTTCTTGATATGCCAAATTTACGTTTACGTTGTTTATAAATATGCCAAAAGTTCTCTTGTATGTCAAGTTTATGAATATGCCATTTTTTACATATGATCAGTAAACCCTAAAATTATATTATGTTCATCATGTTGGTTATTGGCTTCACCCAACAAAATTAATTCAATTCATGCTCACTATATTAAACAATACACTTATATTAAATTTAATTCATGTCTTGTTAAATATTTCATAATGAATTAGCTATTTGAGAGCACCACCTTAGACCAAGCCATCATCATCAACATCTTCATCATCATCACCATCATCATCATCATGGACCTGCAAAACCCTAGTTTCCAAAGTGTCTAGGCAGGTTCGGGTTAGGAACACTAGCCATACCCGCCCGGTGGATGATTTTCCAAAGTTGACTCCCGTGTGCAAAAATTGCACACTCCCACACTGAGCAAAACCCTAGTTTCCAAGATGGACCTGCAAGGTGACACATGGGCCACCGGGTAGGAGGGGAGGGGAACCCCTGGCACTATCTCGGTGTGCTGAATCCAACGGATTTGATGGTTCGTCGATCCGAGCCATGGTCTTCATTCTATGGCTCGTCCCGTCTCACTACCAGAAGGCCCTCAGGGACACCTGCTGGATACCTACCGGGGGCATAGAACTCCAACCATGCAACAAAACTGGGTTCCGGGGAGTCCTGCAGGTGTGTTTAGACAGGTTCGGGCTAGGAACACTAGCCATACTTGCCCGGTGGATGATTTTCCAAAGTTGACCCCCGTGTGCAAAAATTGCACACTCCCACACTGAGCAAAACCCTAGTTTACGAAATGAATGTACAATGAAGCCACTGGGCCATGGGGAGACGAGGGAGAGGGCCCCCTAGAGGTAATCGCACGCCAGGAGACCAACGGAGTTGACGGTTTGTCGGTCTGACGTCCGGTTTCCGAGTTATGTCGAGTTGCAAGTCGCATGAAAATGTCGTTTAGGGACACTTGGTGAATTTCCGTCCGGGAGCCAAAAAGCAAACGAAGTAGGAAGATTGCGTGCCGTTAGCTCCTGTAAGTGTGTGTGGGCAATGCCGACGTGGGAACACTGCCAACACTGGCTCGGGGGAGGTTTTTGCAGAGTTGACCCACCAATGCGAGATTGCATGCAATTAAATTGAGCAAAACCCTAGTTTATGAAATGAATGCACAATGAAGCCACTGGGCCATGGGGAGACGAGGGAGAGGGCCCCCTTGAGGTAATCGCATGCTAGGAGACCAACGGAGTTGACAGTTCGTCGATCTGATGTCCGGTTTCTGAGTAATGTCAAGTTGCAAGTCGCATGAAAATGTCGTTCAGGGACACTTGGTGAATTTCCGTCCGGGAGCCAAAAAGCAAACGGAGCAGGAAGATTGCGTGTCGTTGGCTCCCGCAAGTGTGTGTGGGCAATGCCAACGTGGGAACACTGCCAACACTAGCTCGGGGGAGGTTTTTGCAGAGTTGACCCACCAATGCGAGATTGCATGCAATTAAACTGAGCAAAACCCTAGTTTACGAAATGAATGCACAATGAAGCCACTGGGCCATGGGGAGACGAGGGAGAGGGCCCCCTAGAGGTAATCGCATGCTAGGAGACCAACAGAGTCGACGGTTCGTCGATCCGACGTCCGGTTTCCGAGTTATGTCGAGTTGCAAGTCGCATGAAAATGTCGTTCAGGGACACTTGGTGAATTTCCGTCCGGGAGCCAAAAAGCAAACGGAGCAGGAAGATTGCATGCCGTTGGCTCCCGCAAGTGTGTGTGGGCAATGCCGACATGGGAACACTGCCAACACTGGCTCGGGGGAGGTTTTTGCAGAGTTGAACCACCAATGCGAGATTGCATGCAATTAAACTAAGCAAAACCCTAGTTTACGAAATGAATGCACAATGAAGCCACTGGACCATGGGGAGACGAGGGAGAGGGCCCCCTAGAGGTAATCGCACGCCAGGAGACCAACGAAGTCGACTTTTCATCGGTCCGACGTCCGGTTTCCGAGTTATGTCAAGTTGCAAGTCGCATGAAAATGTCGTTCAGGGACACTTGGTGAATTTCCGTCCGGGAGCCAAAAAGCAAATGGAGCAGGAAGATTGTGTGTCGTTGGCTCCTGCAAGTGTGTGTGGGCAATGCCGACATGGGAACACTACCAACACTGGCTCAGGGGAGGTTTTTGCAGAGTTGACCCACCAATGCGAGATTGCATGCAATTAAACTGAGCAAAACCCTAGTTTACGAAATGAATGCACAATGAAGCCATTGGGCCATGGGGAGACGAGGGAGAGGTCCCCCTAGAGGTAATTACACGCCAGGAGACCAACGTAGTCGATGGTTCATCGGTCCGATGTCCAGTTTCCGAGTTATGTCGAGTTGCAAGTCGCATGAAAATGTCGTTCAGGGACACTTGGTGAATTTCCGCCCATTTTATAATTTAAGCCAATTTTAAATATTTGAACTTCCATATTATTTTTGAAAGAGTATAATATTTCAAAACTCTTAAAGAGACAAAAACACTTGATCAAAACTCCTAAGGCTGCAATTTAGAGTAGCAATAATGGGGGTGATGGAGTTGAATTTGATCCTATGGAAGATAATGATACTAATATTATTGAGAATAAAGGGATAATAGGTTGATCCATGACACCTTTGTTTGCATGGATGAGGATGCACCTATGTATGAGACCTATGATAATATTCATGATGTACATCTTATTGATAAGGCACACAAAGGCCTATACAAGAGATCAAAGATGAGTAACTTTGTCTACAAATTAATGTTGATAAAATTGAAGGTATTGAATGACATTTCAAACAATGGTATGACAAAGATCCTAATGTATACACAATAACTCTAATGATAAATATAAGTTTTTAATATTTTTTGTGATTGTAATAACTACATTGCGATATCCATTATTTAGTGCATAAATTGAATTTTTCTTATAGATTGTTAGGTAATATTTTCCTATAACCATCAAATAATTTACCTTGCACATATTGAGAATTGTGTGCCCTTATGAAAGATACAAGAAAGGAGTATCAAACAATTGATTCATGTCCTAATTATGATCAAATGATATATTATGGATAGCATGCAACAAATTTAAAATGCCATGAATGTGGGATCAATAGATATTGAACTAATTAGGTAATATATAAGGTGCCCCATAAGGTTCTTTGTCATATCCCTATAATTCTAGGTTTTTGATGATTGTTTAGGTTAAAAAACATAGCACATTTTATGGATTATCATGTACAAAGAGAAGTGAAGATGGTATTATATGAGTGGCTACAAATGGTTCTCAATTTACGATCATCAAGGAAATATTACCCATTTTTAAAGAAGAACCTCATAATGTTAGACTTTCATTGGTAGTTGATGGTAATGGGTGTGCATGAGTGAGTTCGTTGAAACCTTGGAAAACATTGTATTGCATTTAGTTTGATTAAATTACATGAGCAAGAACTTTGACATAACTTGTAATGATCATCCAAAATCACAAATTTTAATTAGATACCAATTAGTGCATGCATGTAGTGAATTCGTTGAAACCCTTGAATATAAATGTATCATTCATGTATTGTTGGCCTGATTTTATGAATCAGAGCCAATAAAGAGGTTTTATCCACACAATCAACTTAAAGCAGTGTCCGGTGTGTTTGAATTAACAAGACCTCGCAGGTTATGGTCCTGCTACCAGCTAGTTTGTCTCTTAAGGAAACCTTAAAACTAGCAAAATCTAACCTATTCTAATGTTTATCCTATCTATGTATCTACAAATGTCCTAAGGTTGCTTTCGTAAAGAAAGACTTCAATTTTTTGGGAAATTTTATAAATATGAAAGCTTAATTACAATATGCAGAATGAGTCAACAATGCTTAATAAAATAAACTTAAAAACTAATTAATCTATCTACCCTATTTAACCCTATCTCAGCTGAGAGCAAATTTGAAACTAAGATTAATCATTAATCAATAACAGAAAATTGAAGTATGATATAAACAAAGCATATTTAAGTTATAACAACAATAACTCTGCTATATAGAAATGGAGATGAGATTTAACCTAAAACACACAGTCAAATTTCACTTCCAAAACTGATTAATAATTATCTATCAAGACAGTCATTTAAATCTGAAATAATGCTTATTTAAAATTCACCGTTAACATACAAATGAAATTGTAAATAAACAAGAAAGTATATCATTCAAGCTAATGTTTATAGTGAACACACTAATGAACAAAACTATAATGACATATTCATTCAATAACTAACTTGAGACGATAAAGTGAGAAAATTATTTAAACATCAATGTGTCACAGCACACAGAGTTTGCATATAAACAGAAGATGACAAACCGGAATATATGTATATATATAAAAATCCTAAATGAATACCAGTCACAGCATCATTCGCAGATATCCAGTATTATCCACATAAAAGCTTCAGCTTCAAGTTTGATATAATACCAGCAATAAAATATATTTCAACAAGTTTTCTTCCACACTCCATCCATCATCGAGTTCATCAAAAATCTTCATTCATATACTAGTGAGAGTCAGTTTCGCTATAAATGTTGCATGCAACATTATAGGAACTTTATTAACCAAAAGGGTATCTAATTACACCTACTACTAAAAATAAAACCGACTAGCCTGAGTCGAGACATCTCAGAACGTTCTGGTCCATTCACAAAACTCCAGCTTATAACAGATCCACTACATTTTCATGCCAACGCATCAAACACGTCCTGCATTCCTGGAAGAAGGCGGTGATAAAACCTCGTGCATTAAATTCAATAAATACATTCTATTAAAATCAATTTAACACAGTTAACAGAAATATTAAAAAAAATTATAAATGCATGCCTGTAAAATCTCCGATTTTACAGACATGCAAAATCGAAATAATCGTTACCTGTCAACATGAGAAAAGGAAAAACTATTAAGCCTCATTATGAAGAGCGACTACTCTTCTAGCTTCGGCCAATTTAGCCTTCAACCTGATAATTTTAACATTTTGTTTTTCAATTCGTTCCAATAGCAGCTGATTCGTTTTTAATATCGATTTCTTGGATTTCTTGAGTTGATTCTTCTTCATGTTGGCTCTTTTCCATCTGTCAATCCATTTAGCAATTCTTTCTTGAAAGTTTTATTTTCTTCTTCCAATAAGGCTGTACACTGTTTGCGCTTTCCTTTAGACTCTGTGTTTTTATGCTGATAAATATTTCCTAATACCTGTTGCAAGGTTTCGTCTTCTTTGGCTACATGAGGAGAACGAGGACTGTCACAACGCTGATTGTGCAATGGTTCAAGTTCTACAGTGTCAATGTTTATTTCTGGTTGATTGCCCTCGACCTCACCTGATTGCACATCACTCCCCTGCACAGTAGTGGAATTCCCTACATCCATTGCGTTAGGGATGGGCATCAGAATATCATCCTCAATATCTACAACTGCAGGTTCGGCAGCAGTAGATTTGGAAGTCTGTGGATCAGACCTATACCTTGAAGTCGAATGGAGATTATGCATACTTCTAGTGACTCTACGCGAAAATGATAATTTTTCAACATTCAACCCTTCCTTGTCACAACAAACCCGAGCCAAATGGTTCAACTTATGCATAGAATTTTTATCACAGTCATCAGGTTTAACAATTTCATCTTTGGCTGATCCCTCTTTTAATTTTACAGGGTTGCCATCATTCTTACCAGGTTCGGGTTCTTTTAATATTTCCCTAGAATTGCAAGGAACTGAAACCCTATCAGCATCTTCATTTACCTTATCGTCTATGGACACGTTTACGGCCTCTGGTTCATTATCCTCTGAGCTATTAACCTCAGGATTTATGATTTTTCGTTTTCTACGAGCTCGAGGAGATGGATTAGGCCAATACTGTGTTGGCCCCAATTGACAATCAACTAGAAATTTATCCCAAGACAGACCTTTTGCGGATAATTGGAATTGCAGTAAAATTTTGATCAATCCATGGTGACACAGACTATTGTCAGGGTTATTGAAATTCCTTACAGACTGTGACATTTTCTTAAGGCTTTGCCAAAGATAGAAGGGCAAATTAAGTTTATAACCCTTTACTGCTAACAACAACCGTAAATGATACAAGTGCAAATGGGAAAAACGTCCACAACAGGTTACGTACCTTACCAAGATTTCATAGTAAGCTCTCCACTCGGGCTTTAGGAATTTTACAGGCACGCCTACCCTCAATTTCGTTTTATCTGGTAAAGGCATTAACAAAGCCAGACACTTCTTCTTGTCAACCATAATACCCTTAAACCAGCGTTCTCCCACCTGAGGAAGTTTCGTGGCTTCAGCAATTTTGTCTTCATTGATAACAAATTCGAAACCCCCAATTCGCACCCTGTCATCTTTAAAACTCATTGCGAACATTTTGGTAATCTCCACATGATGACCATCAAAGCTTTGAAAGAAATGTGTCCATCGCATTTTTTCGAATTTCTGGGCAACCTCCTGGTTGGCTTCAATAATTTCATACCCTGAGATTTCAAAATGATTCAGAGGAGACATGGTTTCTTCAGCACTTTCTGGGCTTAGTCGTGGAATGAAAGGGAAAGTGAAAACAGAGGGAATAGGTATCCACACACACAACATGCTAGAAAATCTTCACATGCTTCAAATCTGATCAAAAATCAAATCTCTGAACCTACCATTTTAGCGGGATAGTGATAACTGCTACGACTTTCATACTACACCATGACTTATGCCAACTTATCTACGTTTGACCATGCCCAGTAGTGATCACCACTTAACTTGGCGAACCAGTGATACGAAGACTGATAGAACCATTATTACGATCATTGATTATTGACAGTGGTTCATAATTAATAAGTACAATGGCGTAGTTTGAAATGACTGTTAGCAATTAACACTGTCAACACGGTTTCGCCAAGTGCATACAATTGTCGACTCTTTCAAGGGGTGAAGGCCACGTTTCCATACCAGCTCATCGATCCAAAACGTTTATCGATTTAACCATTGATTTAGTGCATGGCCAGCTCATCAAACGATCATCCCTGTTTTATGATGTTACGTAGTGGTATGAAGAGTAATAAATTGCGTTTTACGTTAAGTAAGCATTAATCAAATGGCCAGCTTGGTGTTTATTTTATGTATATATACAAAACTATATACATATGTACAACACTAAATTAAACCTTTATACATCCTATTAACACACTATAGTATATATCATCATATAGGGTATTTATCATATGTGAAATGTTTCCTATACAAACCTCATTTATCGATTAACTATGATATTTACAAAGTTCATAATAGGATATTCCTTATGATATTAACTTCCTAAATTCTCTTAGTCTTAAGACTAATAATACCCTAAACAATGTGTTTTATGATATTTCTTTGACACAAATCCCTTAAGTCACATAAATTCGTTTCAATATTTTAAATAACTTTAATGAGAATTTACGAAACTTATCTAACCCTCGTTCAAAAAACCAAGTTTAATGATCAAGTTCCTATCAGCCCTAGAATGATTAATTACTTTTATTTGATTAAGAGCACCTTCAGAATCAAAGATTCTGAAGGAGCTCTAACATAATTTTGAATTGATAAATTACATAAAGAGCTGATCTCTCTTCACTTTGTCAAGAAATGAAGAGGTTGTTGCTGCCTGCCAACAAATGGCGACGACCTGGATGAACCAGTTATCTCTGCTTAAAACAAGATGATCAAAATGAAATCTTAGAAATCTGTTAAAAATAATCAAAATCCTTTATTCATGTCAAACCTTTATTTATTCAGATTCATAAGTATAACCAAGAAATTCTTCATCTTTTGAAACAAACATTTGATTAGAGATAAGCTTACAAATATCCTCATCGAAACCAGTACTTCTTAGTAAGGATGATCTTACCATCAGCATCGAATACCTTTCCTCTGAAAACTATCTAGAACCTGTTCCATGGTATAGTAATTTTCTTGTTTCTTGCTTTGCTGTTTTTTTTTAAAATAATGATTCTGTCTGAAGACTACTATCTGGGTCTGGTGTCCCAATGTGATAGTATCATTCACGAGAGTTGTCTGAAATAAGCAGGCCGACTCGTGATGAGATCTCCTGTCTTTCAATTTAAAATCAAAAGCCATCACCCTGGTGATCAGAAATGAAGTTATTCCAGGCAACACTGATGATCATGATTAGGTCGGCTCATTACTGAGACCTCCTATTCTTCAGGCAAGAGTTATGTTTTATTGGGATTTTCATTAATTTCGTTTTAACTAAAATGAGAGATCATCACCTAGCATGGTAACCAAATGGTAATGTCAGTCATAAATATCACCAGAAAATGAATCAGCTGGCTCGTGATGAGACCCCTTATCTTTTGATTTCAAGACCAAAAGCCATTACTAGTTTCCTAATAATGTCATACCAATGATATTTATGATTCTGATCAGACCGACTCATTACTGAGACCTTCTGTCTCTCACTTTAGCTTCTTATTAACTGGAACAGATGCTAGACAGTTCTCAAATGACAAAAGTTTTCTAAACCAATGATAGAAATCTATAAAGATTTTTCAAAAGCACGAGCTTCGAAAAAGATATATAATAAACTATCCTTATTTAAGAAAATAACCAGATGAAAGAAAATCCGAGAAACATTTATAAATAGAACTAACGAAGGTTTTTTACAAACTCAAGAAATTTTGATCAATCCGAACGAATTTAAAAGATTTCAGTTTAAATCAAAATTTTCAAGACTGATAAGTAAACTGATCTTATCTATTTATACTAATTACAGTTGTTAATTACATATTTCTGTTTAAAGACCGGTTAGATACATAAGTTTTAATAATCTGAAATATGTGATATTGACAGAAATTTGATTCATATACAGTTTGCTAGTTTATATACAAAAATAAAAATTATTTATAAACAGCGAATAAGTATATACATTTTAGTCAACAAATTATTAACAGAAATATTTTTTAAGAATCAGTCCATTCACAGGGAATGTCTCGGACTGTCCTTCAAGTGTTTGCAATCGGAAGGTACTTGGACCTATTTTTTCAGAAATAACAAAGCGACCTAACCAAAGTTTTTGAAACTTAGTATGATTACCCTTAACTTCATGAGCTTTATCCCATTTTAAGACCAAGTCTCCCACCTGGAATTCGCGATCAGAACTAAATGATTGGTCAAACCATGACTTAACAATCTGTTGATGTTTGTTAAAGTGCTGTTTTGACTTTTCTCTATCTTCTTCTAATTTTAGCAATGCATTAATTCTTTTCTCCATTGCTGGGCATTCTTCTTCTTGGACAGACTGAGCTAACTGTAATGAAGGTAAAAATAAATTTGGCGGAAGAATAGCTTCAGTTCCATACACTAAGAAAAATGGTGAATTACCTATTGCAACTTTTGGAGTTACTCTGTCTGCCCAGAGAGCATTAACCAATTCTGTATGCCAATTCCGATGGTGAACTGAAACAGTTCTTTTAAGAATTTTCAATAAATTTTTATTTGTTGACTCAGCTAGACCATTCCCATGAGGATGGTAATTAGCTGAATATCTGATTCTTATTCCTTTTTCTAAAGCAAACTGAGTCAATTCAATTGATGAAAAATATGATGCATTATCAAAGACCAAAGAATCAGGAACACCAAATCTTGTTATGATAAAGAAATCCAAAAATAATATAACTTGATTAGTATTCACAACTTTCAACGGTGCAGCCTCAGCCCAACGAGTGAAATAATCAGTTGCAGTTATTATATACTTGTGTCGCATTGATGAGGGAGGGTTTATTGGACCTATTATATCGATACCCCACTGCTGAAAAGGTCTTTCAGCTGAAACAGGTTGTAAAGGGAAAGCAGATTTTTTAACTCTTCCTGCGGCAAGTTGACACTCTTGACACCTTCTGACAAAAGTATAAGAATCTCGAAACAAGGTAGGCCAATAATAACCAGCCCTAAGAATTTTATGGGCTGTGGTTTCTCCACCGAAATGACCTCCCGCTGGTCCAGAATGCAATTCTTTTAGAATTATTTCTGTTTCATCTTTATCTAAACACCGAAGGTATACCCCATCTGAATTTCTTCGAAAGAGGACATTATCTATTAATAAGTACGGGGCAGATTTCAATCTTAGTGCTCTTTTCTTCCTTGGATCTAAGTAATCATGGGCAGTCCCTGTTTCCAGAAGTACTCGTATGTCTGTGTACCAGGAATCTTGAGGTGGTGGATAAAAATAAATTTCTCTGGTAAGTAAATCTTCATCAATGACAATTTCAGTTTTATCATCAGGCATATGAGCAGCTTCAGCAGCTAGTTTACACAACCCTTGTCCTTTAACTATCGTTGATGGTTTGATTTCTAAGTCATATTCTTGAAGAGCTATCATCCAAGGTGCCCTTTTTTCTCCTAAATCGTTTTGTACCAACAAATTTCTTACTGAAGAATAAGGTACAATTACTTTTGTTTTGGATTTTAACAAGTAAGGACGAAAATGTTTTACCGCTTTAAAAACGGCATAGGCTTGTTTATCGACTTCATGATAGTTTAGTTCAGCACCTTTGAAATTCGAACTCATGAACGAAATTGGAACCTCATTATTTTGTTGATTTAATTGAGTTAATACTGCTGCATACGCAATATCAGAAGCAAAGGTATATAATATAAAATCCTTGTTAAAATCTGGACTTAGAAGACTAGGAGCTTCTGAAATAGCTTCTAAAATTTTCTGAAAGGATTCCTTTTCAGTTTGTCCCCAATTAAACACAGCATCTTTTTTAATCATTTTCTGCAAAGGACGAACAGTCTCTGAAAAACTAGGAATGAATCTCCTGACAAAATTAATTTTCCCTAAGAATGAATGCATTCCTTTCTTGCTGGAAGGGAAAGTAATCTTTGAAATAGCTTGTGTTCTTTCCGGATCAATCATGATTCTGTGTTTTGATACTACACATCCTAACAAGATACCTTCTGAAACAGCAAATATTGTTTTCTTAGGATTTAAAGATATTCCAAATTTTCTACATCGTTCAAACACTTTTCTTAAATGGTTAAGATGATCAGGCCGATGTTTAGAGTAGACAGTAACGTCATCCAAATAGACAACGATTGAATGATTGATCAAGCCTCTAAAGGAAATATCCATTGCTCGTTGAAATGTTGCTCCCGCATTGATTAACCCAAAGGGCATCTTACGGTATGCGTACGTTCCCCATGGAGTTCTAAAAGCTGTTTTTAATTGACCATCCGGGGAAACTAATATTTGGTTGTACCCTGAGAAACCATCAAGGAGAGACAGTATCTCAGCCCCAAATACTTTCTGAAGAATTTGTTCCATGGGTGGAACTGGGTAGTTATCGTTTTCAGAAGCTTTATTTAAATTTCTAAAATCGACACACAATCGAATATCCCCATTTTTCTTTCTAACTGGAACTAAGTTTGCTACCCACTGGGTGTGTCTGACAGGGAAAATGATCCTGGCAGTTAGCAATTTATTCAGTTCTTTTTTAATTGTTGGTTCTAATGATGGGTGATATTTTCTTAATTTCCGCTGAAAAGGTTTTGATTCTTGTTTAATTGGAATTATATGTTGCATGACTTGAGTATTGAATGTTTTTAAGTCATCATATGTCCATGCAAATATATCTTTAAATTCCTTGAATAATTTTATGAAAGCTGTTCTTTCTACAGGATCACAATCTATTCCTAGGTTTATAGTTTGGGGATTAGATTCTGTTCCCAAATTGATGGTTTCATATCTCATGCAAGAGCTATTTGTTTTACAATTAGGAACTGACTTGAACTTATCCTGCAGATCAAAAAACTTTTCTAATCTTAATACTGAGTTGGGAACGGGTTTTACCTGTTCGAAAGCTTTCTCAACTGAACAGAAATCATTAATTACCGAAAAATCTCGTAAATTGTCGTCGTGAGTGATTTCATCTATCGCTGAATCTTTAAAAATTCCATCATTTGTTAAAAAATGCAGTACCTGTGTATCATTGTCAAACACGCGCCAATTAAAAATGTTATCCGGTATGGAGGGTCTAAAAATTAATTCAACAGAAAAGAATTCAGGTGAAAAATTTTCTGAAGGAATCAGCTTAGAAGCTACATTTGCTAATAAGTCTGCTTCTTGATTTTGACTTCTAGGAACAGAATTTATGTTAAATGCATCAAAATATGTGATAAGATTCCATACCTCTTTCTGATAACTTTGCAAATGTTCAGATAAAAAATGAATGGAATTACGCACCTATCTAACGATGATCTCTGAATCGCCAAAAACCACTATCTCTTTGATGCCCAAATCGATTGCTTTTTTCAATCCTTGAATCAAAGCTTCATATTCAACCATATTATTTGTACAACTAAATTCTAGTCTACAGGCTATACAAGTCTTATTACCTTGAGGATCTATTAGTAAACAACCGGCTCCTGCTCCTTCTTTAGATTTTGCACCATTGAAATAAAGAGTCCAAATAGCATTATGTGCAATCACTTTACTTTCTATGATATTTACAATATTTACATTATTTTCATCGCCAATGGTCTCCTTAAGGGAACAATTAGGAGAAATAACTGTTACGCTACAAATCTCAGATTGTTTGCTATTTTCAGAAAGGAGAGAGTTTTCAGCTTTAAAATCTCCAAAACCTAATTCATACATGTAGTTTCCCATAATGGAATCAGAAAATAACACAGGTTCACTAGGATCATGTAGTTCTGTAACAGTATGTTTCATGTACCTTTCTCTTTGTATCTTTATCTGATTTGCTTTTCCATTTTTTGGTAACCACAAGGTTGACCAATCAGTGGCAAAGAAACCATTTAGTTGTTGAGACCAATCCCTACTTAAGAATAGTCCATATGCATCAGGTATATCAGCAATTATGATGTCTATGATTTGATAAACCGAAGGATTACAAGCAATCCTAATTAAGACATCTTTCATCTCTCCGACAACCTTAACGTTTGTTCTATCTAATTGAGTTATTTGTGCATTGGATGGAACAAATTTGCCATTTAATTTCTTGCACACAGATAAAGGCATAACATTAGAAGATGCTCCTGAATCTACCATGCAGTTGTGGACATTCCTATTAAAAATCTCAAAGGTAAGTAAGAATGGAGGTGTAGTTGACTTAGAATTCTTACCTGTCAAAGAAGCTTTATCGGTTGATGTTTTCCCTTTATCAGTTGCTGTTGGATCATTGGTTGAACTGTTAGCAGCAACATTTTTCTTTGTATTAGGGACGATCGTGCTTACTGTAGGATTAATAATAGGACTATCAGGCATTGGATAGATTTGAAGGAGATCGTACATACTAATGTTTGCACGTGTCTTCTTCAAATCTTCAATTATGTCATATTGTAAATCCAACTTCGGAGTGTTTTGAATGGTTTGGGTACCCTTATTTGACTGAGTTTGCTTGCCGGGTTGAGTTTGTTTGTTTAGTTGTGAGTTATTATTATCAGTGTTTGAAGTGGAGCTTGAAGCACCAGGAGTATTTGCAATTGCTTTACTACGTGTATTATATGCGTGTTGTCCTGAGGGTGGACTTCTGTTCTCATGTTTTTTCATAAAATTATCCCAGAAGTGACCATTAATTTGTTGAGGTTCTTCTGATTCATCCTCATTTTCAGATTCTTCATCTTCTTTATTTTGATTTATCTCTTGACTATGTGTTTCAGACAAAGATAGAACAGCTCGTATTGTATTAAATATTTCTTCATTAGCAGCTACATCTAGGGGTGTATTCTTATTATTCGTATTTGGGTTTTGTCTAAATTGGTTTCTGAAGTAATCCCTCGAAGGGGAAGCTTCAGAACTAGTCTTTTTTAACCCTATAACTTCATTGGTTAACATTCGAATAGCATTCTGTAGCTGTTCTACATCGAAAGCTTTATCTTTATCTGAACTAGATTTTTCTATTTTCCTTCGAGGAAAAGAATCAGATTTACCACTTCTCTCTGGTTCATAAGACATGAAATCCTTTTCTACTTTAATTGCTTCATCAAATGTTTCTATCAGCGTTGTTTTCCCAGCTCTCTTGACAAACATTCCAGAATTCCTACGTAAGGCTGATGTATAATTTTCAATGATTTTATCCTCCGGAGGTTGAGAAGCAATTGGAATTTTATTTTTCAATGTTAAAAACCTTTGATTAAAGTCTTTAATCTTTTCTTTGGGTTCCATTTTAATTCTAGACAATTCTAGGGCTAAAAGAGCAAGTGTTTTATCTTCCCCGAATTTATCTAAAAAAACCTTATTAAATTCCTCCCAATTTGTAATAGATCCTTGTACTAATGAAAAGTACCAGGTAGAAGCTCTTCCTTCAAAGGTGAGAGGAAACAATCGACAAACGACATCTTCATGCTGAACATTTAAAGTTTGAACAGCCAACATGAATTTATCAATATGTACCTCTGCAGGTTCTTTATCATCTGGGTTAAACTTCGGAAGAATTTTATCTGAATGTTTTGGTAATGGGTGTTGTACCCCAGGAATTGCTACAGCAGCTGCCCTTAACCAAGGGAGCTGTGGATTAGGTGGAGGGGGTGGAGGATTACCTCCTCCTCCTGCATTTCCTGCCATTGGACTTCCTTGAGAACTAGAGGAACTCTCTGAATGAGAAGATCTTGGACTGTTGGGTGGTGACTCAGGAGGAGAAGGTGGCTGATCAGAACCACTTCCCGAGATTAACCTCCTTGTGGTATTGGTTTGTGTAATCTGTCTTTGATAACTTTCAGCTTGATGTTTAGGAGTACTATCAGTTATTTCCAAATCTTCTGTAACTATGGTCAATTGTGGGTTATGTCGATGTTGTCTAGGAAGACCATAATCTATTGGAGTAATACCTAACTGATTAGCGTAAGCTCTAGTAAGGATATGTCTGGATTCTTCTAGAGTTTGAGCACTTTGTGCAGGAGTAAATGGAGAATTAATAGGATCATGTTCAAGGATATTCCTTACAGTTTCAATAAGAGGTGATCTACTAACTTCCGAAGATTGTTGGCTGGTTGGAAATGTTTCATTAGTTTCACCTGCCATTACTTAATTCAAGCCCTCCTTCTAGCGCCATTTGTTGGCCTGATTTTATGAATCAGAGCCAATAAAGAGGTTTTATCCACACAATCAACTTAAAGCAGTGTCCGGTGTGTTTGAATTAACAAGACCTCGCAGGTTATGGTCCCGCTACCAGCTAGTTTGTCTCTTAAGGAAACCTTAAAACTAGCAAAATCTAACCTATTCTAATGTTTATCCTATCTATGTATCTACAAATGTCCTAAGGTTGCTTTCGTAAAGAAAGACTTCAATTTTTTGGGAAATTTTATAAATATGAAAGCTTAATTACAATATGCAGAATGAGTCAACAATGCTTAATAAAATAAACTTAAAAACTAATTAATCTCTCTACCCTATTTAACCCTATCTCAGCTGAGAGCAAATTTGAAACTAAGATTAATCATTAATCAATAACAGAAAATTGAAGTATGATATAAACAAAGCATATTTAAGTTATAACAACAATAACTCTGCTATATAGAAATGGAGATGAGATTTAACCTAAAACACACAGTCAAATTTCACTTCCAAAACTGATTAATAATTATCTATCAAGACAGTCATTTAAATTTGAAATAATGCTTATTTAAAATTCACCGTTAACATACAAATGAAATTGTAAATAAACAAGAAAGTATATCATTCAAGCTAATGTTTATAGTGAACACACTAATGAACAAAACTATAATGACATATTCATTCAATAACTAACTTGAGACGATAAAGTGAGAAAATTATTTAAACATCAATGTGTCACAGCACACAGAGTTTGCATATAAACAGAAGATGACAAACCGGAATATATGTATATATATAAAAATCCTAAATGAATACCAGTCACAGCATCATTCGCAGATATCCAGTATTACCCACATAAAAGCTTCAGCTTCAAGTTTGATATAATACCAGCAATAAAATATATTTCAACAAGTTTTCTTCCACACTCCATCCATCATCGAGTTCATCAAAAATCTTCATTCATATACTAGTGAGAGTCAGTTTCGCTATAAATGTTGCATGCAACATTATAGGAACTTTATTAACCAAAAGGGTATCTAATTACACCTACTACTAAAAATAAAACCGACTAGCCTGAGTCGAGACATCTCAGAACGTTCTGGTCCATTCACAAAACTCCAGCTTATAACAGATCCGCTACATTTTCATGCCAATGCATCAAACACGTCCTGCATTCCTGGAAGAAGGCGGTGATAAAACCTCGTGCATTAAATTCAATAAATACATTATATTAAAATCAATTTAACACAGTTAACAGAAATATTAAAAAAAATTATAAATGCATGCCTGTAAAATCTCCGATTTTACAGACATGCAAAATCGAAATAATCGTTACCTGTCAACATGAGAAAAGGAAAAACTATTAAGCCTCATTATGAAGAGCGACTACTCTTCTAGCTTCGGCCAATTTAGCCTTCAACCTGATAATTTTAACATTTTGTTTTTCAATTCGTTCCAATAGCAGCTGATTCGTTTTTAATATCGATTTCTTGGATTTCTTGAGTTGATTCTTCTTCATGTTGGCTCTTTTCCATTTGTCAATCCATTCTAGCAATTCTTTCCTGAAAGTTTTATTTTCTTCTTCCAATAAGGCTGTACACTGTTTGCGCTTTCCTTTAGACTCTGTGTTTTTATGCTGATAAATATTTCCTAATACCTGTTGCAAGGTTTCGTCTTCTTTAGCTACATGAGGAGAACGAGGACTGTCACAACGTTGATTGTGCAATGGTTCAAGTTCTACAGTGTCAATGTTTATTTCTGGTTGATTTCCCTCGACCTCACCTGATTGCACATCACTCCCCTGCACAGTAGTGGAATTCCCTACATCCATTGCGTTAGGGACAGGCATCGGAATATCATCCTCAATATCTACAACTGCAGGTTCGGCAGCAGTAGATTTGGAAGTCTGTGGATCAGACCTATACCTTGAAGTCGAATGGAGATTATGCATGCTTCTAGTGACTCTACGCGAAAATGATAATTTTTCAACATTCAACCCTTCCTTGTCACAACAAACCCGAGCCAAATGGTTCAACTTATGCATAGAATTTTTATCACAGTCATCAGGTTTAACAATTTCATCTTTGGCTGATCCCTCTTTTAATTTTACAGGGTTGCCATCATTCTTACCAGGTTTGGGTTCTTTTAATATTTCCCTAGAATTGAAGGAACTGAAACCCTATCAGCATCTTCATTTACCTTATCGTCTATGGACACGTTTACGGCCTCTGGTTCATTATCCTCTGAGCTATTAACCTCAGGATTTATGATTTTTCGTTTTCTACGAGCTCGAGGAGATGGATTAGGCCAATACTGTGTTGGCCCCAATTGACAATCAACTAGAAATTTATCCCAAGACAGACCTTTTGCGGATAATTGGAATTGCAGTAAAATTTTGATCAATCCATGGTGACACAGACTATTGTCAGGGTTATTGAAATTCCTTACAGACTGTGACATTTTCTTAAGGCTTTGCCAAAGATAGAAGGGCAAATTAAGTTTATAACCCTTTACTGCTAACAACAACCGTAAATGATACAAGTGCAAATGGGAAAAACGTCCACAACAGGTTACGTACCTTACCAAGATTTCATAGTAAGCTCTCCACTCGGGCTTTAGGAATTTTACAGGCACGCCTACCCTCAATTTCGTTTTATCTGGTAAAGGCATTAACAAAGCCAGACACTTCTTCTTGTCAACCATAATACCCTTAAACCAGCGTTCTCCCACCTGAGGAAGTTTTGTGGCTTCAGCAATTTTGTCTTCATTGATAACAAATTCGAAACCCCCAATTCGCACCCTGTCATCTTTAAAACTCATTGCGAACATTTTGGTAATCTTTACATGATGACCATCAAAGCTTTGAAAGAAATGTGTCCATCCCATTTTTTTGAATTTCTGGGCAACCTCCTGGTTGGCTTCAATAATTTCATACCCTGAGATTTCAAAACGATTCAGAGGAGACATGGTTTCTTCAGCACTTTCTGGGCTTAGTCGTGGAATGAAAGGGAAAGTGAAAACAGAGGGAATAGGTATCCACACACACGACATGCTAGAAAATCTTCACATGCTTCAAATCTGATCAAAAATCAAATCTCTGAACCTACCATTTTAGCGGGATAGTGATAACTGCTACGACTTTCATACTACACCATGACTTATGCCAACTTATCTACGTTTGACCATGCCCAGTAGTGATCACCACTTAACTTGGCGAACCAGCGATACGAAGACTGATAGAACCATTATTACGATCATTGATTATTGACAGTGGTTCATAATTAATAAGTACAATGGCGTAGTTTGAAATGACTGTTAGCAATTAACACTGTCAACACGGTTTCGCCAAGTGCATACAATTGTCGACTCTGTCAAGGGGTGAAGGCCACGTTTCCATACCAGCTCATCGATCCAAAACGTTTATCGATTTAACCATTGATTTAGTGCATGGCCAGCTCATCAAACGATCATCCCTGTTTTATGATGTTACGTAGTGGTATGAAGAGTAATAAATTGCGTTTTACGTTAAGTAAGCATTAATCAAATGGCCAGCTTGGTGTTTATTTTATGTATATATGCAAAACTATATACATATGTACAACACTAAATTAAACCTTTATACGTCCTATTAACACACTATAGTATATATCATCATATAAGGTATTTATCATATGTGAAATGTTTCCTATACAAACCTCATTTATCGATTAACTATGATATTTACAAAGTTCATAATAGGATATTCCTTATGATATTAACTTCCTAAATTCTCTTAGTCTTAAGAGTAATAATACCCTAAACAATGTGTTTTATGATATTTCTTTGACACAAATCCCTTAAGTCACATAAATTCGTTTCAATATTTTAAATAACTTTAATGAGAATTTACGAAACTTATCTAACCCTCGTTCAAAAAACCAAGTTTAATGATCAAGTTCCTATCAGCCCTAGAATGATTAATTACTTTTCTTTGATTAAGAGCACCTTCAGAATCAAAGATTCTGAAGGAGCTCTAACATAATTTTGAATTGATAAATTACATAAAGAGCTGATCTCTCTTCACTTTGTCAAGAAATGAAGAGGTTGTTGCTGGCTGCCAACATGTATTCATTCATTCATTCATGTATCATTCATTTATAAGTGAAATGTCAATGTGCATGTCTCCAAAAGTACATGTATCCAAAAGTACATATATATCCAAAAGTATCCAAAAGTGCATGTCTCCAAAAGTACATGTATATCCAAAAGTATCTAAAAGTACATGTATCCAATGAAGTCAATGTACATGTCTCCAAAAGTACATGCACAATAAAGTCAATGTACATGTCTCCAAAAGTGAATGTATCGAAAAGTACATATATATACAAAAGTATCCAAAAGCACATGTGTCCAAAACTATCCAAAACTATCAAAACTCAAGCTTTCTCTTGTTCTTTCCCGACGTTGATCCTCTAGCCACATCTCTAGGATCAATGTGTGTCGCTGGATCCTGCAAATTAAATATCAATTGTTAAATTCAACTAACTATGTACACTAATACATTAGCTCAACAATTATCAACTGGTGCATGGAAAGTGCATGAAACACTTGGTCACTGAAGGACATCTCACCTCAACTGACAAAGGAGATTGTGTTGCTTCTGGAGCAGATGGAACCGTTGGTTGAACATCCAGGATGGTCGAACCAGGGGGGCTAGGAACTGCTCCTGCTGGTGGTGGCTACAATGAAAAAATGTTGAAATAGTTAGAAATGCATGAATAAACAATAGACAACAATAATAAACTATGTAAAGATAATGTTGAAATAGTTACATACTTGTGTGTGATCAGTTGCCATTGCAGATGCAACACTAACTGCTGCATCAACCATCGATGCGAGGTTTTTAGTAGACAACTCGGGTTCCTGATGTAGTAAACATGCAATTCAAACATTAACAAAAACGATTTATGCACTGGATTTCAAGTTAAACAACAAATATCATCGAAGGATATACATTACCGTGGTGTGAGTAAGCCCATGGTCGTGGGCAGCTGGAGTCTTTCTAGGAGTAGAACACCTCACATACACACGACCCTTGTTCACGAATGGCCTGGAGGGAGATACAAATCCAGGCAATGGTGAAGATGTGTCGGATGGTTCCTACAGTCAGCAAGTGTTCATGTAATTAGACATGCATGATTCAACAAACAAACATGTATTTAAAAAATGTCATTTTTAATTGTTTACATGGAGCCCAGATGTTTCATGGGACGGTATGACCATGGGTGATACCTGTAGTGCTCTGGTTTTTACAGCAGAGCACTATGTAATATTTCTCAGTTAATTTTCTACTTATTAAACTTTATCAAGTGTATGGGAGTAAATTTCTAAAAATTACTATGTGCCTAAATAATATTTAGTGTTCTGTCGTGTTTTTTTATCAACATTACATTCGTAATTTAAAATAGACAAACATATCAATATTTCCTTTTCAACAATCATGTTCTAGCATAAGAATATGTTTCACAACTCAGTAAATCAGTAAATAGAAGTAAATCAGTAAATAGCAAGTTATGCATGTTTACAGTAAGTTTTAGCATAGTAGTCAATAACGAAAATTACCTGATGCTGATGCTAACCGTAAGTTGTAGCAGGTTGTATAACCCTTAGACAGCCAAACTGAAGTGTCCACCCTACCGACCAGCTATTATCTTGCTGGCCCTTGGAAATCAAAGGATTTCCAAGCCCCCGAGCCCACAATCTGATAATCCCGAGAGCAGTCTTTCCTTCTGTTCTCAAAATCTTTCTGTTCTCCAAACTTCTCTTCTCCAAACTTCTTTTCTTCCCCCATAAAAAAGACCTCCCCTTTCTCCAAGCTCTCCCCCTCTATATCCTTTCCCTTCCTCGAGAATATCTTGGGCTTACTCCACCGCCCCAAAATCCCCCTCTCGAGCCCCTCAACATTTACTCCTATCACCAGTTCATTCATACACGGTTCTTTATAAAAATGTATAATTAATTACTCTCATGGAAAAATTAGTTGGTTTTGGATTGACGGTCGTAAGTATTTATTACGATGGGGATTATCACCCCAAGGTTATCCATTCGGGACAAGCTTCATTAAATACAAGTCTATTCGCTATCCTTGGTATTTAATGTTTATTAATGTAATTAATAAAATATTATACAATTAGTTGCCCCTTTTCAACTTGGACATGATGTGTCTTAATAGTCTACCTTATCCGTCGAGACTACTTAGCTTGAGGTTTAAATTCCAAGATTAACATTGAATAATTAAATAACCATTTTCCATCACATCACGTTCATTCCAAAAAGGATTATCCTATTATGGCTAACTTTTGAAATGGAAATAATCACACAATATTAATTTATAAATCAATATTTTAGATCTTACTTATATTGCATTTGTTACGATAGGGATATAAATGTTGCTGGAATATTATTAATTAAGTAATAATAATAATTAGATCCCCATTTATTAATTAATAATAATTATTAAATCACCCTTTAACAATAATAAAAGGTGAATCAATCATAGTATTCTTAATTATTTGTTTATCACATGAGTACCCTATCATCAACATAGCATCCTTGTTCTTATAAACAAGGCACTTGTGAGGGCTTAAACAATTTTACTAATTAATTAGACACTATCATTACCCTATTCACAACAGTTCTCCTATGACAATGTTAACTGACGACACTTGTCTTAGTTTATTATTACAATGTTTTCATATAATTACTAATTCACTTATTTACACATTGACAACCTAACCATTCATTACCTAAGTGGATTGATGTATCCTTAACTGAGTTATCTATGACATTTATACTACTATTCAAGCATGACAAGTATGTTATACACCAGTAATATTGTACAAGTACAAGGTGTGCATGCATGGCCAGTGTATGCACATGTCAGACATGTACTATAAACAAACCCCATTCCGCCTATGCATACTTGCTAACTAACAATAGTATCTACCCCCATGCAGAAGAGCAAGCATAATATATAGTATAATTACTTTAACATCCTCGGTTATTTAACAGTTAACCCTTTACGATTTAACATCATTGTCTTTATGTTTATATTAGTTTAATCAATCAAGTACAGGAAGGGTGCCTACTTCCACTAACTCGGAATCAAGGAATACTAAACCCTCAACAGTACTAACTAACACATCCTCCCATCATAACCTACGTCCAGCATCCTCCCTATCCTCCCTCTGCTAGTACAACAGTGGATGTCGGACTCACCGATCTGACCACATAGAACTTGAGAGCAATAGCGTCGGCTAAACAGCGGACCTATCCTCCCCTAGCAGGCATCCGACCATCGTCATCACAACAACATGGGGAGCGTGTCTCAGCACGGCCCTCCCACGACCTCGGGTCTCATGGAACCATAGGGTGGGAAACACATCCATCCCTCTCAACATACTGGGCCTACGCCCTTATCAACTCATACTTGCTGCTATCGGGATTATCAGTTTGTGTTATCGTATCCTCATTTTGGCTGCTAAGGTTTGCTGTATGAACATGTTTTTCCTTTCCAATATATATCAGATCAAGTAACTGGCTATCCCATAGCCCCTGTGTCCTGTAGGTTAGTGTTTTGCAAAATACAATTTATAGAAAGCATTTTCCATTGATCGCCAATTGATCCATGTTATCATTTTATTTCATGTAACCTTTTAGCTCATCATAGATGCGTATGACATATAACATTTCAGCAATTCATATAAGAAGATGGTATCCACGTACCGAATCATATATTTCACATTTCATTAAGGAAAACATATAAACATATACTGCAATCGTAAAATAAGGAAATCATATGATAATCATGACATCATAACTGCATAACATAGTAACATCATAATCATGGTGAAATCATAAGAGAGAGTAACATCATATAATGAGGTCCAATATAGTTTACTCAGTCGAGCTGAGTTCGACAAAATATATATAAGAAATAAAGTATGGTGTGTCTAACTAATAAATATGCCGAATCAAAATATGGGCATTACATACACCCACCCTTCGGGAAACTTCGTCCCGAAGTTATGGTCAAAATAGTGAGAGAAAATCTCGACGCATGGTCTCTGCGTCCTCCCAAGTAGCAGACCCGGGGCTATACTTGTCCCATTGGACCTTAACTTGGTCCACATGGCGACTACGGAGCTGTCGAACCCTACGATCAAGTATACGTAATGGTTCGACCCTGAAGGTTCCCTCGTCCGAGACCTGCAATTCCTTCCAATGAATTTTGTGAGTCTCATCAGCTATGTAATGTCGTAATACAGAAACATGAAATACATTATGAGTTTTATGCAAGTGGGGTGGCAGCGCGAGACGATAAGCAACTGGTCCGATTTTCTCAAGAATCTCAAATGGACCTATAAAGCGAGGTGACAACTTGGTACCCTTCCCAAACCGAATGGTACTTTTATTTGGTCTGATGCGAATAAATACACGATCCCCTACTCCATAAGTTCTATCTGATCTGTGTGCATCAGCGTAACTCTTTTGCCTATCCTGTGCTTCCTTCAGCCGCTGCCTAATCTGTATCACTTGCTCCTCCACCGTCTTATCTCCCTGTACTAAGGCATGGAGTGCACCTGCTTGTTCTTCCTTGTAATAATTTGGCAAATACTTCATGTGGAACCTCTCCTCGAACAGTTCCCAAGAAGTTGTAAGAGGAGTAAGGTGCAACTGCTTCTCGAGATCTGACCACCAATTCAAAGCATCACCTTTAAGCTGAAAGACGGCCATCCTAGCCTTGGAACTAGATGTGTACTCATTCAATGCGAAGCATCTCTTCATGCCTTCCAGCATGAAGAGATGCGTGGTTGGCAAATCGAGTTTGGGTCTCGGTGGAAAAGGCAAACGCCCGGCGGTCATGGCTTTCTTTCTTATAGAAATATACTTGCGAACAGTGCATGATGGCTATGCGAACTGTGCGTGGTTTTTCTTGGCTATGAAGATTGCAGAAAATACTTCCATCATCCATGGAAGAAGATACCCTAGGTTTGGTAGAGCGCCTGGACTTGGACACGGCAGGCCGAATATTCAGTTACCTGGATGAACCCATTGATCTTGCTCGCCTCGCTACAGTTTCCGGTTCTTGCCGCCGAATGGTGGTTGAAAGTAGATGCTTTAAAGACCTCTGCATCAAAATCTCTCCAGAAGTATCCAGATTTAAATCTATGATGGAAGAAGATAAAATGTGCATTTCTGGAGGACCAAGTTCAAGTAAAGGTTTTGAATGGAGAAATTTGAATATGGAACATAGAGTCTATGGCAAGCTGGCCCGTGAACTTATTGAACACCCCCCTGTGGAAAAAAAGTTGCATACGTGAGCCTATTTGTGCTTCCAGCACTGACAACTATTTGTGCTTCCAGCAGAGAATCATCTTGGGGGAGATCGACGTTTAGATGTGTGCAGAGGTAATTCCGATACTTCTCCTGTTGCGTATTCCTGCAAATCTGTGCCCACAGGTCCGCCCCCATATATATATATATTTGTCATCAATTATAACTAGGGTTGCTTCCCGCAAGCTGTTATTTGTGTAATTGATAAAACGCCCGGCATTAACTCTTGCAGATGATGAATAAAATCTACCTCGATGTGTACCAGACTCTGTAAAATGTCTGCTAGAACACACATGTACAACAATTAAACTCCAGCAAGTGTCATGTAGATTGCTGACTGCTATTGCAAATTTCATCAGGGTTGTAACATTTCCTATTTAAGGACATTGAGATGCAAATGGAATGTGAGGATGCATATGGAGATTTTCAGGTGCTGACAACGCCAGCCAAGAGTGCCCTTTATGTATGGGGATACAATGATAGTGGCCAGACAGCGCGGGTTGCTAGGCGACACCACTTACGTATTCCAAGGAATCTTGCTCCCAATCTCTTCAAGGAAAAGGGCGTTCAGAATCTTCAGTTGGTTGATATTGCATGCGGCCGTGAGCATACAGCAGCTGTGGCCTCTGATGGATCGTTATTCACTTGGGGTTCAAATGCATTTGGTCAATTAGGAGATGGAAGCGAGGAGGACAGCAACGATCCTAAGAAGGTTGAAGCCTTAAAGACAGAATTTGTGAAATCAGTAGCCTGTGGTACTCATTGTACTGCTGCCATTGCAGAACATCGTGAAAAAGATGACTCAAGTTCCTCTACCAGACTGTGGGTGTGGGGTCAAAACCAGGGATCAAACTATCCACGCCTTTTCTGGGGAGCATTTTCTCCAAACACAATAATCAGCCAAGTTGATTGTGGTGCAACACATGTGGCAGCTTTGTCTGGAGATGGTGTCCTGCAGCCATGGGGCTACAATGAATATGGTCAGCTTGGCAGAGGTTTTACTTGTGAAGGACTACAAGGTGCACGGATTATAAATGGATTTCTCAAATTCCTTGATGAAGCCCCTGAGAATGTGAAGATTACCCAAGTTGCTTGTGGAGAGTATCATACAGCAGCCATAGCAGACAACGGCGATGTGTAAGTCATCTCAAAATTTCAGTGAACTGAAAATTTGTGTTTATCTTGAAAAAATCATTATAGAGAAAATAAAGCGATGAATCACTTCTGGAAGAGTCATTTCATTTATGTTGCTGGAAGATATTCTGCTAGTAAAATGCTCCTTGCTTTTCTTGTTGATCTCGTGGTCCAAAGATTTGTGACATTTGAACTAATAAATTTTCTATCTTTGTGATTAATTGTAATGGAGTTTGATTTGTGCTTGTTAAATGTCATTCGAATTTGTTGAAAGTCTTGCAATGTTTATGCCCACAGAAACATGCAGGTTCATGTGCTTTGAACCTATAATAGATTTGTTTTCAAATCTGTGCGGCCAGCCCTAGCTATGCAAAGTTTTGAGGACAGTTTTAGTGAGGGAAGCCATTGGTAGTCTTTACTTATCTGTTTTCTTTCTACTTCAACTAGCCAGGTTTATGTCCTAAGTTCTAAGTTTTTTGTAGGATTTAACATCTTGAATCTTCATGGTGGTTTGCCCGAAAGGTCTAAAGTGTCTGAGCCTTAAGCTCTGATACCATCTGTAGTGCTCTGGTTTTTACAGCAGAGCACTATGTAATATTTCTCAGTTAATTTTCTACTTATTAAACTTTATCAAGTGTATGGGAGTAAATTTCTAAAAATTACTATGTGCCTAAATAATATTTAGTGTTCTGTCGTGTTTTTTTATCAACATTACATTCGTAATTTAAAATAGACAAACATATCAATATTTCCTTTTCAACAATCATGTTCTAGCATAAGAATATGTTTCACAACTCAGTAAATCAGTAAATAGCAGTAAATCAGTAAATAGCAAGTTATGCATGTTTACAGTAAGTTTTAGCATAGTAGTCAATAACGGAAATTACCTGATGCTGATGCTAACCGTAAGTTGTAGCAGGTTGTATAACCCTTAGACAGCCAAACTGAAGTGTCCACCCTACCGACCAGCTATTATCTTGCTGGCCCTTGGAAATCAAAGGATTTCCAAGCCCCCGAGCCCACAATCTGATAATCCCGAGAGCAGTCTTTCCTTCTGTTCTCAAAATCTTTCTGTTCTCCAAACTTCTCTTCTCCAAACTTCTTTTCTTCCCCCATAAAAAATACCTCCCCTTTCTCCAAGCTCTCCCCCTCTATATCCTTTCCCTTCCTCGAGAATATCTTGGGCTTACTCCACCGCCCCAAAATCCCCCTCTCGAGCCCCTCAACATTTACTCCTATCACCAGTTCATTCATACACGGTTCTTTATAAAAATGTATAATTAATTACTCTCATGGAAAAATTAGTTGGTTTTGGATTGACGGTCGTAAGTATTTATTACGGTGGGGATTATCACCCCAAGGTTATCCATTCGGGACAAGCTTCATTAAATACAAGTCTATTCGCTATCCTTGGTATTTAATGTTTATTAATGTAATTAATAAAATATTATATAATTAGTTGCCCCTTTTCAACTTGGACATGATGTGTCTTAATAGTCTACCTTATCCGTCGAGACTACTTAGCTTGAGGTTTAAATTCCAAGATTAACATTGAATAATTAAATAACCATTTTCCATCACATCACGTTCATTCCAAAAAGGATTATCCTATTATGGCTAACTTTTGAAATGGAAATAATCACACAATATTAATTTATAAATCAATATTTTAGATATTACTTATATTGCATTTGTTACGATAGGGATATAAATGTTGCTGGAATATTATTAATTAAGTAATAATAATAATTAGATCCCCATTTATTAATTAATAATAATTATTAAATCACCCTTTAACAATAATAAAAGGTGAATCAATCATAGTATTCTTAATTATTTGTTTATCACATGAGTACCCTATCATCAACATAGCATCCTTGTTCTTATAAACAAAGCACTTGTGAGGGCTTAAACAATTTTACTAATTAATTAGACACTATCATTACCTTATTCACAACAGTTATCCTATGACAATGTTAACTGATGACACTTGTCTTAGTTTATTATTACAATGTTTTCATATAATTACTAATTCACTTATTTACACATTGACAACCTAACCATTCATTACCTAAGTGGATTGATGTATCCTTAACTGAGTTATCTATGACATTTATACTACTATTCAAGCATGACAAGTATGTTATACACCAGTAATATTGTACAAGTACAAGGTGTGCATGCATGGCCAGTGTATGCACATGTCGGACATGTACTATAAACAAACCCCATTCCGCCTATGCATACTTGCTAACTAACAATAGTATCTACCCCCATGCAGAAGAGCAAGCATAATATATAGTATAATTACTTTAACATCCTCGGTTATTTAACAGTTAACCCTTTACGATTTAACATCATTGTCTTTATGTTTACATTAGTTTAATCAATCAAGTACAGGAAGGGTGCCTACTTCCACTAACTCGGAATCAAGGAATACTAAACCCTCAACAGTACTAACTAACACATCCTCCCGTCATAACCTACGTCCAGCATCCTCCCTATCCTCCCTCTGCTAGTACAACAGTGGATGTCGGACTCACCGATCTGACCACATAGAACTTGAGAGCGATAGCGTCGGCTGAACAGCGGACCTATCCTCCCCTAGCAGGCATCCGACCACCATCATCACAACAACATGGGGAGCGTGTCTCAGCACGGCCCTACCACGACCTCGGGTCTCATGGAACCATAGGGTGGGAAACACATCCATCCCTCTCAACATACTGGGCCTACGCCCTTATCAACTCATACTTGCTGCTATCAGGATTATCAATTTGTGTTATCGTATCCTCATTTTGGCTGCTAAGGTTTGCTGTATGAACATGTTTTTCCTTTCCAATATATATCAGATCAAGTAACTGGCTATCCCATAGCCCCTGTGTCCTGTAGGTTAGTGTTTTGCAAAATACAATTTATAGAAAGCATTTTCCATTGATCGCCAATTGATCCATGTTATCATTTTATTTCATGTAACCTTTTAGCTCATCATAGATGCGTATGACATATAACATTTCAGCAATTCATATAAGAAGATGGTATCCACGTACCGAATCATATATTTCACATTTCATTAAGGAAAACATATAAACATATACTGCAATCGTAAAATAAGGAAATCATATGATAATCATGACATCATAACTGCATAACATAGTAACATCATAATCATGGTGAAATCATAAGATAGAGTAACATCATATAATGAGGTCCAATATAGTTTACTCAGTCGAGCTGAGTTCGACAAAATATATATAAGAAATAAAGTATGGTGTGTCTAACTAATAAATATGCCGAATCAAAATATGGGCATTACATACACCCACCCTTCGGGAAACTTCGTCCCGAAGTTATGGTCAAAATAGTGAGGGAAAATCTCGACGCATGGTCTCTGCGTCCTCCCAGGTAGCAGACCCGGGGCTATACTTGTCCCATTGGACCTTAACTTGGTCCACATGACGACTACGGAGCTGTCGAACCCTACGATCAAGTATACGTAATGGTTCGACCCTGAAGGTTCCCTCGTCCGAGACCTGCAATTCCTTCCAATGAATTTTGTGAGTCTCATCAGCTATGTAATGTCGTAATACAGAAACATGAAATACATTATGAGTTTTATGCAAGTGGGGTGGCAGTGCGAGACGATAAGCAACTGGTCCGATTTTCTCAAGAATCTCAAATGGACCTATAAAGCGAGGTGACAACTTGGTACCCTTCCCAAACCGAATGGTACTTTTATTTGGTCTGATGCGAATAAATACACGATCCCCTACTCCATAAGTTCTATCTGATCTGTGTGCATCAGCGTAACTCTTTTGCCTATCCTGTGCTTCCTTCAGCCGCTGCCTAATCTGTATCACTTGCTCCTCCACCGTCTTATCTCCCTGTACTAAGGCATGGAGTGCACCTGCTTGTTCTTCCTTGTAATAATTTGGCAAATACTTCATGTGGAACCTCTCCTCGAACAGTTCCCAAGAAGTTGTAAGAGGAGTAAGGTGCAACTGCTTCTCGAGATCTGACCACCAATTCAAAGCATCACCTTTAAGCTGAAAGACGGCCATCCTAGCCTTGGAACTAGATGTGTACTCATTCAATGCGAAGCATCTCTTCATGCCTTCCAGCATGAAGAGATGCGTGGTTGGCAAATCGAGTTTGGGTCTCGGTGGAAAAGGCAAACGCCCGGCGGTCATGGCTTTCTTTCTTATAGAAATATACTTGCGAACAGTGCATGATGGCTATGCGAACTGTGCGTGGTTTTTCTTGGCTATGAAGATTGCAGAAAATACTTCCATCATCCATGGAAGAAGATACCCTAGGTTTGGTAGAGCGCCTGGACTCGGACACGGCAGGCCGAATATTCAGTTACCTGGATGAACCCATTGATCTTGCTCGCCTCGCTACAGTTTCCGGTTCTTGCCGCCGAATGGTGGTTGAAAGTAGATGCTTTAAAGACCTCTGCATCAAAATCTCTCCAGAAGTATCCAGATTTAACTCTGTGATGGAAGAAGATAAAATGTGCATTTCTGGAGGACCAAGTTCAAGTAAAGGTTTTGAATGGAGAAATTTGAATATGGAACATAGAGTCTATGGCAAGCTGGCCCGTGAACTTATTGAACCCCCCCTGTGGAAAAAAAGTTGCATACGTGAGCCTATTTGTGCTTCCAACACTGACAACTATTTGTGCTTCCAGGAGAGAATCATCTTGGGGGAGATCGACGTTTAGATGTGTGCAGAGGTAATTCCGATACTTCTCCTGTTGCGTATTCCTGCAAATGTGTGCCCACAGGTCCGCCCCCATATATATATATATTTGTCATCAATTATAACTAGGGTTGCTTCCCGCAAGCTGTTATTTGTGTAATTGATAAAACGCCCGACATTAACTCTTGCAGATGATGAATAAAATCTACCTCGATGTGTACCAGACTCTGTAAAATGTCTGCTAGAACACACATGTACAACAATTAAACTCCAGCAAGTGTCATATAGATTGCTGACTGCTATTGCAAATTTCATCAGGGTTGCAACATTTCCTATTTAAGGACATTGAGATGCAAATGGAATGTGAGGATGCATATGGAGATTTTCAGGTGCTGACAACGCCAGCCAAGAGTGCCCTTTATGTATGGGGATACAATGATAGTGGCCAGACAGCGCGGGTTGCTAGGCGACACCACTTACGTATTCCAAGGAATCTTGCTCCCAATCTCTTCAAGGCAAAGGGCATTCAGAATCTTCAGTTGGTTGATATTGCATGCGGCCATGAGCATACAGCAGCTGTGGCCTCTGATGGATCGTTATTCACTTGGGGTTCAAATGCATTTGGTCAATTAGGAGATGGAAGCGAGGAGGACAGCAACGATCCTAAGAAGGTTGAAGCCTTAAAGACAGAATTTGTGAAATCAGTAGCCTGTGGTACTCATTGTACTGCTGCCATTGCAGAACATCGTGAAAAAGATGACTCAAGTTCCTCTACCAGACTGTGGGTGTGGGGTCAAAACCAGGGATCAAACTATCCACGCCTTTTCTGGGGAGCATTTTCTCCAAACACAATAATCAACCAAGTTGATTGTGGTGCAACACATGTGGCAGCTTTGTCTGGAGATGGTGTCCTGCAGCCATGGGGCTACAATGAATATGGTCAGCTTGGCAGAGGTTTTACTTGTGAAGGACTACAAGGTGCACGGATTATAAATGGATTTCTCAAATTCCTTGATGAAGCCCCTGAGAATGTGAAGATTACCCAAGTTGCTTGTGGAGAGTATCATACAGCAGCCATAGCAGACAAGGGCGATGTGTAAGTCATCTCAAAATTTCAGTGAACTGAAAATTTGTGTTTATCTTGAAAAAATCATTATAGAGAAAATAAAGCGATGAATCAATTCTGGAAGAGTCATTTCATTTATGTTGCTGGAAGATATTCTGTTAGTAAAATGCTCCTTGCTTTTCTTGTTGATCTCGTGGTCCAAAGATTTGTGACATTTGAACTAATAAATTTTCTATCTTTGTGATTAATTGTAATGGAGTTTGATTTGTGCTTGTTAAATGTCATTCGAATTTGTTGAAAGTCTTGCAATGTTTATGCCCACAGAAACATGCAGGTTCATGTGCTTTGAACCTGTAATAGATTTGTTTTCAAATCTGTTCGGCCAGCCCTAGCTATGCAAAGTTTTGAGGACAGTTTTAGTGAGGGAAGCCATTGGTAGTCTTTACTTATCTGTTTTCTTTCTACTTCAACTAGCCAGGTTTATGTCCTAAGTTCTAAGTTTTTTGTAGGATTTAACATCTTGAATCTTCATGGTGGTTTGCCCGAAAGGTCTAAAGTGTCTGAGCCTTAAGCTCTGATACCATCTGTAGTGCTCTGGTTTTTACAGCAGAGCACTATGTAATATTTCTCAGGTAATTTTCTACTTATTAAACTTTATCAAGTGTATGGGAGTAAATTTCTAAAAATTACTATGTGCCTAAATAATATTTAGTGTTCTGTCGTGTTTTTTTATCAACATTACATTCGTAATTTAAAATAGACAAACATATCAATATTTCCTTTTCAACAATCATGTTCTAGCATAAGAATATGTTTCACAACTCAGTAAATCAGTAAATAGCAGTAAATCAGTAAATAGCAAGTTATGCATGTTTACAGTAAGTTTTAGCATAGTAGTCAATAACGGAAATTACCTGATGCTGATGCTAACCGTAAGTTGTAGCAGGTTGTATAACCCTTAGACAGCCAAACTGAAGTGTCCACCCTACCGACCAGCTATTATCTTGCTGGCCCTTGAAAATCAAAGGATTTCCAAGCCCCCGAGCCCACAATCTGATAATCCCGAGAGCAGTCTTTCCTTCTGTTCTCAAAATCTTTCTGTTCTCCAAACTTCTCTTCTCCAAACTTCTTTTCTTCCCCCATAAAAAAGACCTCCCCTTTCTCCAAGCTCTCCCCCTCTATATCCTTTCCCTTCCTCGAGAATATCTTGGGCTTACTCCACCGCCCCAAAATCCCCCTCTCGAGCCCCTCAACATTTACTCCTATCACCAGTTCATTCATACACGGTTCTTTATAAAAATGTATAATTAATTACTCTCATGGAAAAATTAGTTGGTTTTGGATTGACGATCGTAAGTATTTATTACGGTGGGGATTATCACCCCAAGGTTATCCATTCGGGACAAGCTTCATTAAATACAAGTCTATTCGCTATCCTTGGTATTTAATGTTTATTAATGTAATTAATAAAATATTATATAATTAGTTGCCCCTTTTCAACTTGGACATGATGTGTCTTAATAGTCTACCTTATCCGTCGAGACTACTTAGCTTGAGGTTTAAATTCCAAGATTAACATTGAATAATTAAATAACCATTTTCCATCACATCACGTTCATTCCAAAAAGGATTATCCTATTATGGCTAACTTTTGAAATGGAAATAATCACACAATATTAATTTATAAATCAATATTTTAGATCTTACTTATATTGCATTTGTTACGATAGGGATATAAATGTTGCTGGAATATTATTAATTAAGTAATAATAATAATTAGATCCCCATTTATTAATTAATAATAATTATTAAATCACCCTTTAACAATAATAAAAGGTGAATCAATCATAGTATTCTTAATTATTTGTTTATCACATGAGTACCCTATCATCAACATAGCATCCTTGTTCTTATAAACAAAGCACTTGTGAGGGCTTAAACAATTTTACTAATTAATTAGACACCATCATTACCCTATTCACAACAGTTCTCCTATGACAATGTTAACTGACGACACTTGTCTTAGTTTATTATTACAATGTTTTCATATAATTACTAATTCACTTATTTACACATTGACAACCTAACCATTCATTACCTAAGTGGATTGATGTATCCTTAACTGAGTTATCTATGACATTTATACTACTATTCAAGCATGACAAGTATGTTATACACCAGTAATATTGTACAAGTACAAGGTGTGCATGCATGGCCAGTGTATGCACATGTCGGACATGTACTATAAACAAACCCCATTCCGCCTATGCATACTTGCTAACTAACAATAGTATCTACCCCCATGCAGAAGAGCAAGCATAATATATAGTATAATTACTTTAACATCCTCGGTTATTTAACAGTTAACCCTTTACGATTTAACATCATTGTCTTTATGTTTACATTAGTTTAATCAATCAAGTACAGGAAGGGTGCCTACTTCCACTAACTCGGAATCAAGGAATACTAAACCCTCAACAGTACTAACTAACACATCCTCCCGTCATAACCTACGTCCAGCATCCTCCCTATCCTCCCTCTGCTAGTACAACAGTGGATGTCGGACTCACCGATCTGACCACATAGAACTTGAGAGCGATAGCGTCAGCTGAACAGCGGACCTATCCTCCCCTAGCAGGCATCCGACCATCGTCATCACAACAACATGGGGAGCGTGTCTCAGCACGGCCCTCCCACGACCTCGGGTCTCATGGAACCATAGGGTGGGAAACACATCCATCCCTCTCAACATACTGGGCCTACGCCCTTATCAACTCATACTTGCTGCTATCGGGATTATCAGTTTGTGTTATCGTATCCTCATTTTGGCTGCTAAGGTTTGCTGTATGAACATGTTTTTCCTTTCCAATATATATCAGATCAAGTAACTGGCTATCCCATATCCCCTGTGTCCTGTAGGTTAGTGTTTTGCAAAATACAATTTATAGAAAGCATTTTCCATTGATCGCCAATTGATCCATGTTATCATTTTATTTCATGTAACCTTTTAGCTCATCATAGATGCGTATGACATATAACATTTCAGCAATTCATATAAGAAGATGGTATCCACGTACCGAATCATATATTTCACATTTCATTAAGGAAAACATATAAACATATACTGCAATCGTAAAATAAGGAAATCATATGATAATCATGACATCATAACTGCATAACATAGTAACATCATAATCATGGTGAAATCATAAGACAGACTAACATCATATAATGAGGTCCAATATAGTTTACTCAGTCGAGCTGAGTTCGACAAAATATATATAAGAAATAAAGTATGGTGTGTCTAACTAATAAATATGCCGAGTCAAAATATGGGCATTACAATAGCTCCACATTACCTTTCCCCAGTGAAGGATCTGCCATCTGCAAGTTTAATAATTGTAAATATTAGATCGTAGATAGCATTAATGAACTAAAATGTAAACTATGTGGAAATTAACAAATTAACAAGTATTAAAAAACTGAGATTTTAAAATGTTTACCTTGGTGTGAGATACGGCAATAGGTGGTATATAATATGGGTCTACCAAATGAATAGCATCATGCCCCCCTGTAGAGTCTGGAACATCCGGCTCTGGGGCATCGCTTCCGGCATAAAGCATCAACTGCAAGTTCACAAAATTAATATATTAGCTCAAACTATATATATGTGTACAAAGACGAAAATAAATGAAGAATTTATTACAATTAACCATAAACATACCTCTCTCAAAAACCCACTGAAGGCAACATCTGAGGAAAGACCATAGCAGGGACGACCACATGATGTGCACTCGTGAGGATTAGTACTAGGATGGGGATGTGTCGATGGTCCTGCACTAGTGGATGGTCTTGCACTAGTTGATGGTCCTGCATGGTGATGAGCTGGTGTATGTACCACAACAGGGACAGATGTCCCTTCCTCACCCATATGTTAAACCATCGTGCCATGGCGAACAACCGCCCGTGCCAAACTCAAAAATGCATCCCGTGTCTGCGGAATAATACGATGTGCTGGTGGAACATTTGGCCTAGGAAACTGCCTGCGAGGTGCAGGGATAGGGCGATCCTGGTCTCGAAGCCTGGCATTGGGTCGGTTTTGGGGCATCCCCCCACCAATCCCTTGAAAATGCAAGATGTCGAAATAGTTAACGTGTTTATGCAACACGAACTCTGCGTACATCTTTCGAAGGAAATATAAGGAAATTTCCCTGTTGTTGTGTGATGGCATATCAAAAACCATGTACCATCTGTCCATCCAGTTATCAACAAATGGTTGAAACGTGCACCACTCAATGGAGATATGCGGCCTTCTTGCATTTGGGATTTCCCCCGTCCGAGGGTCCCTAAACAATGCAAATATAAGCTCTTTAGATATTTTCAATTTTTTTATTGCATTATAATCTATCCCATTAGCATATTGTTGTCTTTTTCTTTCTCTGTAAGATGCAATATCATATAGGACATTCGTAGATTGTGAAATGGTGTCCACAATTGCATCCAAGGTTGATGCAAGTGAACGGTGAATCCTGTCACCACCACTAAAAGCTGCACTTATGCCCCCTCAATTGGGAAAGCTCAGTCAATATCTCGGCATTGGTATCCATAGCTGCAACTACAATAAAGACATTAATACGAAAATCATTAGAAACATATACATGGTATATAATGATGTCTCTTCAAAATTGAACATGTATTAAATCAAACTCACGTAAGCAATTTAATGGCATTCACTTACATACATTTAAAACTTAAAATTAAACATTTGATTGTATGGGACATGTTTTTGAGGCATGATGTCATGATCTCATAACAACAAGCTTTTTATCCATAAATATGTCATCTACAAGCCAACAGAATTGTTCCTAATCGTTTATAAAACTTTGTCATAATTATATCAATACCAACATCCCTACCTATTGACTTAGCTTAGAAGATATTACACCTTCGGATAACCAAACCTGATTCCAAGGTTGGCAATCATAAACGTAAAAGCATCATCATAAGGAAATAGCATGTTGTGTTGAGGAAATTCCTTTTTTTCCATTTCCTTCTCAGGATAATATTTGGTTGTGGATCATTTAAAATGTATAATTTATTTTAATATTGGGAAGCTAAATTCAAATTCATTAATATATTAATATGATTTGATTTTCTTATTAATAATAAGTTATTCTTTTCATTTGAAAATGTAATAGTACATCAAAATTTCAATGTTTACTGACGTAGTAAAGTTGAGAGGCTTTATTTTTCAGTGGATATAGCAGACCTGTAAATTCATAGGATGTCAAAAATCTAGTCAGCCTTGAAGTTGAGCTCCTCAAAGAAAACGAATTTCTTTAAATATGTTTATGGCAGGCTGGCATTGCCAGCTTCGCTCCGCAAACTATCCTGGAGGACTGGAGGAGATAGGGTAGGTGGAACTTGGAAGTAGCTCAACCACAGTGGAATAGGGGTATAAGAAAAAGATTGTTTCTATTCATGCAATATTATATATTGATGACCTCAGAGCCATGGAAGCATGGAATTCGAGCATTGACTTGATACAACAAAGAAAACAAAAGGTGGAACTCGGGAGCTACAGGATTGACTTGATACAACAAAGAAAACACAGGGTGTGAGGCTGGGAGCCGTAGACGGTAGGATTAACTTGATACAACAAAGAAAACACAGGGCTATAGGTAGGGGCCATGGGCAGGAGCAACAACCTGCAACATTACAAGAAGTTTATGGATTGTGGATTTTGTCTGAAATGCCAAATTCGCAGGGGCACATTAACATAATATATTATACATTGAATACTCAATTAACTCATGGAGTCAACATTCACAAATTGGTATGTGATAACTTGTAACTTGGTAAGCCCGCTAGCAACAACATGTATGAGCCACCTACCAGGTTTAATAATTTTGTTGATGCCATTAAATGTGTTAAACACGTAAGCGCTCGCTACAAACAGGATAACTTCGAAGCGTTCAAGCCATGGGATGCTCAGTGTAAGCCCGTCCACGTAAGTTGCTCAATGATATTATTAGAGGCCCAATGGTCCATGATCCATGGATGATCGAACACGTGGATATTGGAGAGTAACCGAGTCCCACTCCCAAGTCACCTAGCTAGTAGCCGCATTCCCAATTTCCCACTAAAAATTGTTGATGGGTGAAATTTGAAGCTACCCTTCTGTTGCAATTTTAAACAGTAGTGGTTAATTTAATTATTGAAGGGCTTACCATGAAATTAATTTTTTTTTGCATGGTAAAATTTGAAGTGGCCTTCTATGACGTGTGGGTAAAATTTGAAGTGGCCTGAAGGCTTCAAATTTGAAGCCTGGTGGGGACACTCGTGTCCCGTGTCCTCCTGTCGGGTGACTTAGATGAATACATTGTAGAAAGGGGGAAGCTTTATTTTTTTCAATTTTTGGTTGGATTATGAATTTTTGAGTTTTTGAAAAGGGATTCATTTTAATTATTCACTAATCTTGGTTGAGGGAGGTGTGACTTTAATTAGAAATTGGGTTATTCCCAATTTTATCAATATTACAAAACTAGGTTGTTTTAAACAATAAAAAAATAGTAATTTGGGTTAAAAAATCACAAAAAAATGGTATGGGTGAATGAATTACCTGATTAGATGACAATCCACTGGTGAATTTGTCTCCCCTCCAGCTAAATCGAGCAACACGGATACTTGAGTGGACCACAAACCATCCTTGTCCAGGGTCTATTTCGCCTCTATTTCGCGTTTTTGATGCGTGAGTGCCGCGGGTGGTCGGCAATCGTCGGGACTGTGTATTTAAATTCATTTTTAGATTTACATAACGTGTACGCGTTTTGTAACTACATAATGCGTATGCGTTATGGTTACCTAGCCTACATGTCCATTGACATGTTAGGCTTGGGTCTTACCATGGCAGGTGCTAAATATCAGAAACGCGTTATGTTTTATGTATCAGGAACGAGATTTGAAAAAAGTAGCATTGCATCTAAAGTGACCCTCATCTTCTTGCACACACCTTATTACGTATTTCACAATAAAAAATGGATTCAAATCATTAAGTATGAGCCAATTCTCTTAACATGTGAAGCTGCGAGAAATGAAACAATCTCCATGCCAAGCTCTTGGACATTAACCAATATGAAACATTAAGAAAAATTAATGTTGATAGTATGTTTAGGGGACACAAGTATAGGAAAAATAAATGTTGAATCATGTGTTCATGGTACACAAGTATTTGAAGCAGAGATGAATCCATCTATACGTTATACATTCAAAACGGCAATTAATAACCATTAAACTGCTTTCTAACTATTATTTTAAATGTTTTAAACTTTATGGAATGAAATGAGCAGCTGAAATGGTTTTTGTATTGTCTGTTTTAATTGTGCTCTGATATATATAAATAAAGTTTCTCCAATTGTCATTTTATGTATAGAAATATGTTCTGCCAATTGCGATCCAGGTCGCACTGACAATTAGATGGTGGAACTTAGAAAACATTTAAACATAAAAAAGCGAAAGCACGCCGACAGGAGATTGCATACGAATAAAAGGAGCGGTACTTTCGCCTATCCATTTTGGAATGCAATCGGGCGAGAGTTAGGAATTGAAGATTTTCGTCGGATTTGAACGATTGGACGCAGACAAAATGGAATTTGGCCAGTTTCCTACTGTAGTTGCATTTCAATTTATTATTTCCTTAGAAGTTAGAGGTCAAATTCCCTTCTTTCACTTACAATATTGTGTTTTTTTATTACACCCGAAGGTGCAATTGCTAGTTTTAAATGTTTTCAACTGCACCCGGGCGAGAGTTAGGAATTGAAGATTTTCGTCGGACTTGAACGATTGGACGCAGACAAAATGGAATTTGGCCAGTTTCCTACTGTAGTTGCATTTCAATTTATTATTTGCTTAGAGGTCAAATTCGCCCTAATTTATAACTTCATATTGTTCCTATTCGTTCAGAGCAATTTTCGGATTCGGACGCTTAAAAATATTAAGTATTTAATGAAAGTACAACACCGCTCTCAATTCTCGTAGATTTAAAAAATGTAGCAGCTAGGTTAATTCCATAATCTATACGTCACTCTATAATAATCTATAAGTCAAAAGTCAAAATCTGGACATGCAATGTAAGTAAACCCTACAATCCTATTACAATTAGCAAGCTCGAGAAACATACTCATTATTTTGAATGTAAAACATGGCTCTCAATTCTTCATGACTTCATAAATAAAAAAAGTCAGCGACAAAGGTCAATTATGTAATCTATCAACTATAAAGAGTCAATTATATAATCTATCTGCCACTGTAATAAAGCTCTACACAGTGACGTAGACCAACGATTTAATTGACAAACGTCCAAATATTGAAACGTAGTCAAACATGAAATGTTTACATTTAGGTCAAGCTTAAATCGCTGAAAAACATTCCTATTCTAACTACCACTCTGAGCAAAGAACAGTGCTAACCATTCTGGAAGACTTTTAGAAATAAATCACAAGTCAGCCACTAAGGGGCGTAGACAAATATTCTATATTCTATCGTAAATATCTAAGGAGGGACGTAGAAAAAAGACTTCAGACAAGCAAAAGTCAAAATCGTGATTTCGTATCAAACATCTCATGTTTTATCAAAAGTAAAACCCTAAATCCAAACTTCTGAACTCTTAACAAAATATGAAAAGTCCAAATCGTAATTTCGTATCAAACATGTCATGTTTTATTAAAAGTAAAACCCTAAATCCAAACTTCCGAACTCTTAACAAAATATTAATTGTTTAATGAAGGTAGAACAGCGCTCTCAATTCTCGAAGACTTCAAAATCGTAACAAGTTGGACTCTCAGATCAAGTTAGAACAGCGCTCAGTTCAATCTGACTCTGCGGTAAAGTCAAAATCTTGTAATCGCATCTTTTTTTTAATATTTAAGTAAACCTTCTCTTCTCAAAACAATCTTGATATTATATAACAATGTTTTACCAAAACAATCTTGATCTTAATAATTGAGTAAACATTTTTATATTTTTTCTAAAAAAATTAGAAGAGTCGTAAGAATGGATATAATAGGAAGTTGTTCAAACTATGGTAGATAAATTCTCTAGATAAATTCTTTAAGTAGGTATTGGATAATGAGGAAGGTCTACTGGATAAGGTTTATTTGATTGTTTTGATTTTGGTTATATGTTGATATCGTGTTGTAATGACTTATCGTTGTACTATTTGATTATTCTATTTTTAGCTGAAAAAAAAAAGGTAGTAGTTGAAATCGTATAATCTTAATATAATAAAGATATTTAAAAGAAATGAATTTATGTATAAATTTTAAACTAGCATAGTCACTTAATTTGTGATTGGTGAACATGGGATCACAAGTGAAATGCTATGAACAAGTTATTTGTTACTTGTTTTATATGTTTAGTTGTAATGATGTGATGGGTTGTCTCTCAGTACCTTTTATCCATGCATGAGCTACTAGTTATTTTTTATATATTTTTTATAATTTTTTTTTTTGAATTTTGAACTCTAATCATAAAATCAATGTAGACACAATACACTTGTCTCACCCTTCTTCAATCTACAAAAAAAACATAAATAATAGTCCACCCCAAATTCTAAGATATAAACACATATAGATATAAATATAGTTTAACTAATTAAAAATTATATAACCAAGTAACGAAACATGATAAACTTCTAAAAATTTACAATTAAAATATAATTTTTTATATTTTCAAATTCATAGTAATAGTTCCTTAAGGTCTTTTTATAAATGTATTATTCATTTAAAATATAGCATTGTGATATGTAAGGACTTCGAACGAATGACGTAAACGCAATTGTTTATCATGTTTCAACCATGTTGTCATGGCAAATGTTCAATGACCTGAACGCAATTATTTAACAAACTCACTTATGATGTTCCAATTACCATGATGTCATGGCAAACGTTTAATGAAAAATTATGATGCAGTAATGAGTGCTTCTATACATGGTGATGTCATCATGGACGTTTCACGACATTTACTAAGAATTGCATGCCTATACGGCATTATCATTCATTTTATAGAATATAAACCAGTCATTTTTTATAAATACAAATGTCAATTCCGAAGAGATATTTTATGTTATATAAAATAACTTATTACTTTAACTGATTATTACTTTTACTTTAACTGATTGTAGATTTGCAATATGACAAAAATGTGTGAAATGACATTATTTTTATATTTTTACTTATATTTATATATGTTAGGGTTAACTTTGAATCTTTAGAAAGTGGTTTGGGTACATGGGTTTGGTGGCCATGGTTTTTTGTTAGTTGTACTTGTATGTAAAGAACCCTATTGATAGGGTTGGATTTCTCCATTGTATGGTGTCAATGTGAGCAAGAGAGATGCTCCTGGCTGTCATGGCCTAGTTTGGCCAAAAACCAATAATAGATCTATTATTGATGATTATTTTTACTACCGATTTTCCAAAATAAATATGCTGTTGCTATTATGTTTGCTCTTGTTTGTATTTCTTTTCTTGAAGCTTAGTGTGTAAATGAGACTACCTGCAATGCATGATGAAATATGGTCAGAGCTATTGGTTAGACACTTAGATCCCAAAGAGAAAATGTAGATCAATTTAACTGTAGATCTGTTTCATTACAAGTTTCGATCTCAGAGATCTGTCAAATCTGAAGCATACATTGATTATTACTGTTGTGGTTGGATGATGCAAATTGAGATATATGTGTTTTGATTTTTTATTTAATTTATATGCCTTGGCTGTGTTAAGAACCCAGCTAGCGAGAAGAAGACCTGACTGCCAAAAGAAATCGCTGCATCCAAGAAAGAAGGGGCTCAAAGAGAATGACCCTGCTGTGTTTGTTGATGCCAGAACAGTTGCTAGCTGTCAGTTGCAAAGGAAAGGCCGTCAACGTCTTAACGAAAATAGTGGTGCCGGAGCACCTAACGGACTGAGATTCCTTGGTGAAGAGCACGAAAATAGTCGTGCCAATGTTGTTGAAGCGAACCAAACTTGATTTTGAATGCCATTATTGATGGAAAAGCTTGTGAGGAAGCGAGAAGGGACAATCTGCATGAAGAATTGTGTTTTTAAAGAAGTCGCGGATCTTTCGCAAAGGCTGGATTTGCTATTTAGTTACAGATCTCAAAAGATAGATGAACCTTTTGGTTTATTGTGGACGAAGACAAGCTGCAGGAAGGAGCCGAGTTCATATTCAAAGCCCCCCAGTCTCAAGATCAGATATAATGAAAAACATTGTTATGTGTGAAATATTGGCGTTGACTGGGCAGAACTTCAGGCGAAGAGTAGTCGCAGTTTCCATTTAAAAATAAACCAAAAGTCGCATATGGTGAAAGGCGACCATTGTATGAACCGTGAATATTTATATGCTCGAAGCAAGAGGTAAAAACAATAATAAGAATTTGGAAGGAGCTTATTGATTAATTACTTTTAAATAAGCTATGCTAAATGGAAGTGAGCTTATTGATTAATTACTTTTAAAAGGTAATTAAGATTAAAAATGGGCAGTATTTAAAGAAATGTTATTTTTATGAGGATGGATGTATGTGTGTTCTTATGGGTTGAGCATGGTTAAAGGTAGTTCGTAAAAAGGTAATATGGATCTCTTCAAAATGCAATGGAAAGGCACTCATGTGATGAAGCAAGCCGTTATTGGTTGAAGTAATTTCCTACGAAACCATTGAATGATTTTTGTACCCAAGCCCAATATTTTAGATCATTCGGTGGTTGTATTTATTTGCAGATGTGGCGAATAAGAATATTGTTTTTATTATACTGCTGGTTAAGATACTTTCCTTAACATGATATAGTGTGATATTAATATATATATATAATTTTCTGTGTGCATGTTGATGTAGCCATATCTATAAAGAAATGAAATTGGAGATGAACTTATATAAACTTGGAGATGAATTTATTTGTTTATATAGATATATGTGTATATTAGTGTTATGATTCATGAAAGGGAAATAATGGCTATGAAGCTCTTACGCTTATATTACAAAGTTCCACAGGCAAAAAAAGGATAAAGATGTGCATGCAAGGGAAATTATTGAGCATGTGTTGTAAGAGGTGCATGATCAATGGTACCCAACACCCCAGATTTTTTGGTTCCATGTTAGATTTGATTCCCCATGTTTTTGTTAGTTTTTCAACTTTTAATCAATACTAATCTAGGATCTTATTGAGAGAATAACAAGCACAACATAAACACAAGAGACACAAATATTTTCACTGGGGAAACCATAAATGAGAAAACCCTGCAACTTCCTCACAGATAGAATGATCACCCAATACAATGTCACAAGATAAAACCCCAAAAAATAGAGATAGTCTTCAACAGCTTCTCTCTTCTCCACTTGTGCGCACTTGTTCTCTTTCTCTCTAATGCAAACTTGAGAGTGAGCGAGTAAGTGTCTAAATGAGAGAGCCTAGCTCTCTATTTATACACTCACTTCCACTTTCCCTTTTCCACTTGACAAGTCAGCCTCAACTAAACTTGATTGGGCCGACTCCTCTAGGGGACTTAAAAACCCCTTTACAAAATGAATCTAGGGGAACTAATGCCCTGACTTACAAGGGAGGTTTTACCTCAATGAATTTACATGAACAAATGTAATAATTACATCCCCAACCAAAGGAATAAACATCTCCATTGGCGGTACAAATAAAATACAATAATAATTACAATATAAAATACAAGTGAATATCTTCCGCAGTTACAATAACATTAACACTCCCTCTTAACTAGGAAGGTATTCTCTTGACACAATCATCAACACAAAAGTCTTCGTCGCTAGATCAACAATGATGGAACATCATCATCAACAGTCGATTATCGTCATCACTGCTGTTGCAATCCTCGTCATGTAGACCATCGATTGGTGTTATCTCTCAATTCTACTCATCATAGGAAGTTCTACAAAGCCAACCCTTTTTCATGATGGATGTAGTCCTAGCCCTCATGTAAGTCTTCATCATCTCTGCGAGCAAGCCTTCAAGTAGATATAACCTAGGACCAGTCATTACATTTCCTCTGCAAATACCTATGTCTCCTACTATCACCTCATCATCTTCAAATCATCTCATCATCATACGAAGCATAGCCTAGATGCACATCACATGGCACTTACATAAACCGACATGGGACGACTGACCTACCACCATTCAGGAAAGGCTCAACACTTACATCAACGACCATAGGAGGACCAACCTACCACCATGTCAGAAAGGATCTGCACTTACATCAATGACCATGGGATGACCAGCCTACCACCATGTTGGAAAGGCACTACACTTACATCAACTATCATGGGAGGACCAACCTACCACCATGACAGAAAGGCACAACACTTACATCAATGTTCATGTGAGGACCAACCTACCACCATGACGAAAAGGATCGACACTTATGCCAATGGCCATGGGAGGACCAACCTACCACTATGTCGGACTGGCCCCGACACTTATGTTAACGACCATGGGAGGACCAACCTACCATAATGTCGGACTGGCCCATGTGCATCTGCATATTCTAGACTCATCACTTCCCCTTAGAAGGATCCTCGATTTAAAGAACACCAAGCTTCTCTCTGAAGTACTCAAACTTCACTCTAGCTAGCAACTTGGTCAGCACATCGGTTATCTGCTCGTCTGTCGCAACATACTGGAGCTTCACTGCTTCTCTCTACACCATATCCCTGATATAGTGATACTTGATCTCAATATGCTTCGACTTGTCATGGAACACTGGGTTCTCGGACAACTTCACACAACTCTAGTTGTCACAAAATATACAAGTCGCCTCTATCAGGAGATCAAACAAATCAGACAATAGCTTTCTAAGCCAAATTTCCTCACAACTAGCCGAACAAGCTGCAACATACTCTCCTTCGGATGTACTCAGTGCCATGTAGGACTGCTTCCTCCTAAACCAGGAGATCACACCTAATCCCATACTGAAGCAGCACCCTGAAGTGCTCTTCCTATATGAGGCACTTCCTGCCCAATCCAAATCAACATAACCCTGCATGTTAACTTTTTGATTCGCATCATATCTGAGCTCATAATAGACTATAGGGCCTTCGCACGAAGTTGAGGGACCCTTTAGATGC